>SJYX01023967.1:332806-349957 GCA_006410675.1 Oreotragus oreotragus
TAGAAAATTAGCTGGACACACTCTCCTGGTCATGGCAAAAGTGTAGGAAAATAGGCAGAAAGACCCAAAGACTCTTGAGGCTCTGGCTCAGAACTGCTACACCATTTTTTTTTTTTTTTTTTTTTGGGCATTTAGTTAAGCTCCCTGGAGGGACATTGTCTCTTTCTGGAGATTTATGTGGTCTGAATTGTAGGGATGATAAGCACTTGCTGTTCAATAGTGTAGTTAATACTCAGCCCCAGGAAAAGAGAGCAGTGAAGCATTCCCTACTCTGAGGTACACTGGTGCTGTAGCAATCAGCAGCACTGTTTCTTTTTCTGAGGAAATTTGCATCAAAATGCTTAGTCCACAGGGAGCTCAAATTCACTCACTGCTCACTGCCCAAGGAAAACAGCTATTATGGTCATTTCCCAGTCTTTCAAGGCATAACAAAAGAAAAGCAAAGAAAAAGAAACACCATTGTAACAAGAATAGATAGAGGATCTGAGCTGTCTTAATAGGAACATAATTCTTCTTAAAGGTGTACTTTACTTGAAACATAATAATATCTATCGATTATGAATTATTATTTTTCTCATGGTACCATATTTTTGATAATGTTAAATAGGGGTGAGGGAGACAAATCTATCTTTCTGGTTTTTTATTTCAAGTATCTTATTTTTGGTCTCATTTGTTTTCATTGATTCAATAAAGAGAATTTGAGGGATTTTAGGATTTTTTACAAGAAATTAACAAATAAATAAAAAGGAGGAAAGGAGAGATTAAATTGATTTGGACATCCTTGCAACCACATGTAGGTTAATGCTGAANAAATTCTTAACACAGTTTATGCAGCCCCTACTTCCCTTATATCCACAGCTCACAACATCATTCCACATTTACTGTCTTTTAATTCTTCCAAAGTGTGATGCTTCTCAACTAAAATCCTTGGCACATGCTATTCTAATTGACTGGATTCTCCTCTCCTCCCTCTTTAAGTGATTAATTCCTGATCTTTACTAACAGGTCAGCTCACTTGTCATTTCTCTTCAGGTACTCTTCTCTGATAACTGCTGACTAGAGCATGGCTTTTTTCCCCATTCTTTTGGACTGATTCTTTTTTTTCCTGAGAAGCTTCCTGCTGGCTCAGTAGTAGAGAATTCTCGTACAATGAAGGAGACACAGGAGACCCGTGTTCGATTCCTGGGTCAGGAAGATCCCCTGGAGAATGAAATGGCAACCCACTACAGTATTCTTACTTAGGAAATCCCATGGACAGAGAAGCCTGGCAGGCTACAGTCCATGGGGTCACAAAGAGTCAGACACAACTCAGCAGCAGCCTTTCTTTCAACATTTATTACTAAAACCNGAGACCCGTGTTCGATTCCTGGGTCAGGAAGATCCCCTGGAGAATGAAATGGCAACCCACTACAGTATTCTTACTTAGGAAATCCCATGGACAGAGAAGCCTGGCAGGCTACAGTCCATGGGGTCACAAAGAGTCAGACACAACTCAGCAGCAGCCTTTCTTTCAACATTTATTACTAAAACCTCCTTTTATACCAACTGGAGTTAGTTGTTCACCATCATATCCCCAGTTTCTCTACATGATGTCTTACAATGGGTAGACCTAGAAGGAATATTTTGAATAACACCATTTAATAGCTGCTGTATCCCACCTCTTCTTCATCTTCTGTGTTCAACATCACTTGACATTCTGTGTCTTCCTAACTGTCTTCTGAAACTGCTCTTACCTAAGTCACTTCTCATCTGCTTGTGTCTGAATACATGAAACTCTCTAGTTCTAGTGTAACTGAACCACTCTGACGTATGTTTTGGTGGTCACTCTTCTCTAGAAAACTGAAGGCATCATGTATAAGGGAAAACAGCCAAATGGGAAACAAGATATCACTAGCAAGATATCACAAGATATCACTAGCAGTTGGGCAAAAAAATAACTCTGCAATCCAGATCTCACTGATAACTGAAAATTTAACTTAGACCTAGAGACCTAAATAGGTCCTCCTAAATCTAGACTGTTTTGGTCTGCAAAACAAACCAGAGGATAAATTTGATCTGTCTAGTGTCCAGTTACAGAAATAGAAGTAAGAAGACCAAAAGTTATATATTTTTTAACATTCTCCCAAATGATCCATGCCTTTGTCTAACCTCTTTTCTTTAGCTCAGACGGTAAAGCATCTGCCTGCAGTGCAGGAGACCCAGGTTCGATACCTGGGTCAGGAAGTTCCCCTGGAGAAGGAAATGGCAATCCACTTCAGCATTCTTGCCTGGAAAATCCCATGGACGGAGGAGCCTGATAGGCTACAGTCCATGGGGTCGCAAAGAGTCGGACACGACTGAGCAACTTCACTTCACTAGACCTACTGAGTAGATTCCAAATAACAGAATTCAGGTAGGATATAGCCAGCATGCCAGTATGACGTTTCTAAGATTAAATTACAAAAATTTGTGACTTCCTTCTTGCTGGAGCTCTCTTACAGTCTCTTTTGCTCACTTTGATAAAACCAGCTGCCATGTTGTGAACTGCACTATAGTGAGATTCACATGGCAAGGAAAAGAGAGTGGGCATCATCCAACAGTCAGTGATGTACTGAGGCTCTCAGCGCAACAGTCCATAAGGAACTAAACCCTGCCAACAACTGAGTGAGCCTGGAAGAAGATCCTGCCTTAAGAAAATCTTGGGTAGACTGCTGTTACAGCTGATACCTCAATCAGAGACTTGTGAGAGACTCCAAGCTAATCAAAGACCAGGTTTCTGATCCACAGAAACTGTAGGATGATAAGTTTGTGTTAAGGGACTAAAAGTGGGGGCCATTTGGAACACAGCAATAGGTTCTATTGCACCTCTGGCTATCTCTCAGAGGCAGACTTCACTATTTAAAATAAGCAAGCTAAGAATGGGGAAAGTGGACCTCATGCATGAATATTGACCTTGAGAGTACAGGAGCTAATCTTCCTTATAATCAATCCTCTTATATACTCAGCCCACTGAATACTAAACTATAAACAATCAGGCAATGGATGAGAGGGAATCTGGGGGGAGAAAGCATATATGCATCCTAAGTCGCTTCAGTCATGTCCAACTCTTTGCCACCCAATGGGCTATGTAGCCTGTCAGGTTTTTCTATCCATGGGATTCTCCAGGCAAGAATACTGGAGTGGGTTGCCATGCCTTCCTCTAAGGGATCTTCCTGACCCAAGGATCAAACTTGTAACTTTTATGTCTCTTGCATTGGAAGGTGGGCTCTTTACCACTAGCATTACCTGGGAAGCCCTTTAGTGGGGAGCATGGATACATGTGTATAAATATATACACACACATATATATATATGGCTGTTTTTTTTCACTATTCATCTGAAACTATCACAAAATTGTTAGCCAGCTACATCCCAAAACAAATAAAAAATTAAAAAAAAAAAAACCATAAAAGTCACCAAAAGAAAGTCCATAAAAAATCAGGCAAGTAAATTTCATGTTGTTCAACATAATTCACAGGGACTTTACAATAGACTTACTAGTAAGATAAAGAATGCCCCAAACTTAAATTAAAATTATCTCTAATTATTGAGCTCCCAGAGAGACATTAAAATCCCCAAATCAAGTCACATCCCTTTATAGAATTCAATGACAAAATAAAATAATATACAATATTTTCCATTTCAAAAATTTACGTTGTTTTCAGTTTAAACCAAAATGACCAGTGTTTTGATAACTGAGTACAAGTATGTTTCTTTAGTCAGCAGTGAAACCCAAGGCACTTTTTACTAAATTTTGTATTAAGAATTCTTTCAGCATCTCCAAGTTAAATCTTTCTCGCTGTATCTGTATTAGCTTTCTAGGGCTACCCTAACAAAATACCACAAGCTGTGAATCTTAAATAACAGAAAAGTATTGTCTTACATTTCTGGAGACAAGAAGTCCAAGATTAAGGTGTTGGCAAGTTTGGATTCTTCATGGCCTTTCTCCAGATGGCTGCCTTCTCCCTGCATCTTCACATGGTGTTCTATATATATGTGCCTGTGTCCTGATCTTCTCTTCTTATGACACTAGTCAAATGGGAATAAGGCCCACCCATATAACCTTAGTTTGCTTTAATTACTGCTTTACATGTCTTCTCTCCAAATACATTCATATTGTGAGGCACTGAGGGTTGGGAGAGTTGGACTGTGAAGAGAGCTGAGCACTNGCAAGGAGATCCAACCAGTCCATTCTGAAGGAGATCAACCCTGGGATTTCTTTGGAGGGAATGATGCTAAAACTGAAACTCCAGTACTTTGGCCACCTCATGCGAAGAGTTGACTCATTGGAAAATACTCTGATGCTGGGAGGGACTGGGGGCAGGAGGAGAAGGGGACGATCGAGGATGAGATGACTAGACGGCATTACTGACTCGATGGACGTAAGTCTGGGTGAACTCCAGGAGTTGGTGATGGACAGGGAATCCTGGTGTGCTGCAATTCATGGGGTCGCAAAGAGTCAGACATGACTGAGCGACTGAACTGAACTGAACTGAGGGTTGGAAATATATCATATGACTTTTGACAGCATCTAATTCAATCTATGGTTCCTAGGTGGCTCAGTGGTAAAAAACCTGCCTACCAATGCAGGAGATGTGAATTTGATCCCTGGTTTGGGAAGATCCTCTGGAGAAGGAAATGGCAAACCATGCCAATATTCTTGCCAAGATAATCCCATGGACAGAGGAGCCTGGTAGGCTACATTCCATGGGGTCATAAAAACAGTTGGGCATGACTTAGTGACTAAACAACAACCACAATTCAGTCTATAATAATACTCAACCTTTCCAAACTTCCATTTGAACAATAGTACACAAAAACATGGGCTTCCCAGGTGAAACAGTGGCAAAGAATCCTCCTGCAAAGGCAGAGACACAAGTGATGCAATGTTTTGTTTACTAAATCTAACTTTTTAAATATGTATTTACATTGTAATTTATCACAGGATATTGAATATAGTCCTCTGTGCTATATATACTTTGCTGTACAGCTGAAATTAACACAACACCATCAAGGCAACTATGCTTCAATAAAATAAATTTTAAAAATAAAAAATAATAAAACAAGAGAAAATATTTTGAAAATACGGGTTTGCCTTTTGTTTGTTGAATTTTTACATTTCAACTATTTTATTTTTATTGTAATTTAATAAAGGATCAATTTATGACAAATTTGAAAATGAAAAGACTTGGCTTTTAACAAAGATAGCACTGATCTATACTCTAATGCAGACATTCTCTGGAAGCACCGGACATGAATGTCCTTTCAATTTACTATGACAATTCAGGAAATATGCTATCTTCAGCAAACCTCTAAGAACAGAAGTTAAAAATAATTATTCTTTCTAATAGTTTGCTACTCTCTGCTATGTGAATCTAATTCTATGTTTTCTGAGGCAATAAACCAACTCACTGTCTTCTCTGCTTAGTTTTTATCTATCTTTTGGCTTTAGAGTCCTTGGTTCACTTGTGGACCATTATACTCATGGTCATCGTTCCTGAATGCTTTATCATCTGCATTCCTGCAACTGACTGATTCCATATTGCCCAGTTCAAGTCCAAGAAAGATTGGCCTTGATAAAGTACATGTTTCTCAGGTGTGGAAATTTTACCCTGAACCACATTATAATGTGAAGATTAGCTGATGTAATAGCTATTCTTAAGGTCAATTTTAGTAATTATGGTTGAGTGGTGTCACAGAGTACAGAGCAAGACTGATACTACTGTGAAAGGAATAAACAGAATGGGGCAATGGCAACCATTTTGATTGAGTTATCCAATAATATTAACTGTGAAAAAAACAATTTTGAATAAAAAAGAAACTCAAGTACACAGATATTGTAGTCTTCAATACTGCACTGAATGAAACTATTTCTGAATAATAATTTTAAAAAGAACAAAAGAACTCACATTTGTAGAAATGCAGATCTGAGACAATTTCTAGGTAAAATGCAATTTAAAATGCTGAGTATGATTTTTTTTTAATTATTTGAAGCTGATGAGAAAGTAGGGCTTTGCAGAGCCAACCAGGACTGAAACTAGAAGCTGCGCTAATTTCCTATGGCCCAGGGCTTTGATTTTCATCCATCCTAAGAAGAGCAGGCAAGTAGCAGATAAGGAGGCATGTTTTGCTGGACAGTGTGTTTGGTTAGTGATTCTGACATGGAGTAGTTCCCAAGGTGATGGCTGCATTCAAGTAAACTAGAAAATAAAATGCCTCCAAAGCACAAGTACAAGAGAGACAGATGGAGACAGGGACATAGAGAGAGTAAAACTTACTATAAATTTCTTAAACAAGTGAGAAATAAGCAAACTGCAAAAAAATTAACTACATTAAAATTAAAACTTTCGGTGAAGAAAGAATAAAAGTGAAAAGATGTCATAAAAGAGAGATTTATGCAACACCTAGAATAAAAAGGCAAAGGATGACTGTTGAAAACATCTTTAAAATTTTTTAATTAAATAACAATATAGTAATAATACCCAATAATATATATTTTTTTAAGTTGAGATATTTCACAGGAGTAGTAAGCAGGGGAGGATGAGAGCATGGCAACCCACTCCAGTATTCTTGCCCGGAGATCCCCCATGGACAGAGGAGTCTGGCAGGCTTCAGTCCATAGAGTCGCAAAGAGATGGACACGACTGATTGACTAAGCACACGCAGCACAGTACGCAGGGTGAAATAGGTTAAAATCACAAGATAAAAACGCTGTGCCCTTAGATACCAAGATTTCAACTGTCATGGAAAAGTTCTTGGTATGGAAGTGGAATAACTAAAACACCTACAAATTGCTAATGGATGGAATTATTCCTATAACCTGGAATTCATGGAAATCAAGTTTGCATTATAATGAATCTAAAGATGTGAATACCATATAGTCCAGCAGCTCCATTTCTGTTGGTTTGTCCAGGAGAAAATTGCAAGAGTGTTCACAGCAGTATCATTTGGAAGGACTAACACTTGAAATAACTCAATCTTCCATTGACAGAAAAATAGATAAGTAAAATGTGGTAGAGTTCATAGGTGGTGCTAGTGGTAAAGAGACCTCCTGCCAATGCAAGAGACATAAGACTAGCATGTTTGGTCCCTGGGTTGGGAAGATCCCCTGGAGGAGGGCAAGGCAGCCCATTCCAGTATTACTGCCTGAGAATCCCTTGGACAGAGGAGCCTGGAGGGCTTGCAAAGAGACAGACACAACTGAAGTGACTTAGCATGCATGTGTGCATGTACAGCAATGCAACTTAGATTAGGACCTCATCGATTAGTAACAATCAAAAATGCAATAGTGATCAAAAAGAAAAACATTAGATGGTAACACTTAAAAGTACTAATCTTCTTCTGTAAGGTTTGTAAAGTAGGCAAGTAAGTACTATAGTGTTAGGGATACATTGATACATGTTAAAAAGCAAGAGATTTTTAAACACAAAATTCAGGAACTGTTGGAAGAAGCAATACAGACAGAATGGAGAAAAGCAGGCAGAATATTCATAGATACATCATGCTCTATCTTTTTTAGTTAGGTGGTTAATATAAGGACGTTCTTTTATTATTATTTTTAAGTCATGAGCATGTGTTATGTATATTTTTTGCATCTTTGATGTAGTTTATAACTACTTAAAACCATAAATGATGTACATCTTTAGTTTTAAGTAACTAAAATATATATATGATCATTTATTTGTAATGTAAGGACAAACTATAGGTTCTGCCTTGAAACAAAGCTCTTGCCTTACCTGTGCAAAACAGTATCAAAGAAATAAGTTGATCAACTATGTTGTATAATTATACAGTCTCTACATTGGATTATAGTGAAAATGTGTAAACAATTTTAGAATTAAACAAATATAACTATTCACCTTTGCATGAAACTACACAAAGCTATTTTTTAGAATTTACTAATCTTCTATTTTGATAATATCTATGTTTTTAACAATTCCATTCTTTGACAACTTTCAGGCTGCTTTTATTAATCATCTTTCCATGGATTTGAATATTCTATTAGATAAGAAAATAAAAGAAGCAGAGAGTATTAAATCAAGAGAGTGAAAAGTAGATAAAGGAATACAAGCTCAATTGAATAAGAAAAATAATTAAAACATATTCTAGAGGATGGAATTTATTACACTGGATTTTCCCATTAGAAATAGTTGTAAATAACAATAACTTTCCAAAATTTGTTCCAACTGGAATTTTGCTTTTGTATTTTTTGATATTTATTTTAATTTATGGCACTGTGAAAAGAATAATTTAGCTGAATAAGTTTGGCTTTTCCTTATTTCATGAATAGATATATCACTGTGAAGTTCATAGAAAGGATAGACTATTCATGTAATGAGTATTTTGATGAGTATCTGTAGATACAAAATAATTTTATTTGACATACTAATCAAAAAGTATACCGGTATAAGTTGTGAAGGAAAATATCAAAGTGAGGTTATGATTTTAAAGTGTTATAAGAATAAGAATATTGTGAACAAAGATAAGAAAAGCTTTTCTTCTCTTAAGATACATATGACTGTGTAGATCGAAAATATGATTATAAGACTGACAACTTTTAATCTTCAAGATTTGAAAATAATGCTGAAGACAAGTTTTTCCTCATCTCATGAAAGAAATTACACAAATTAAGAAAATCACAGATATATCATTCTGGAACATGTCACTGAAATTAAATAATTCAATGTTCTCATTTTTTAATTTTTTAATTATATATGCTACTGAAATACAATCAATTTACAATGTTGTGTTAGTTTCATGTGTACGGCAAATGGAAAAGAATATGTGTATAAATATGTATGAAAGTGAAAGTGTTAGTCGCTCAGTCATGTCCGACTCTTTGTGACCCCGTGGACAGTAGCCCACCAGGCTCCTCTGTCTGTGGAATTCTCCAGGAAAGAATACTGGAGTGGTTACCCATTCCCTTCTCCAGGGGATCTTCCTGATCTAGGGATAGAACCTGGGTCTTCTGCATTGCATGCAGATTCTTTACCATCTGAGCCCCCAGGAAAGCCCTTAATACACACTGCTGTAAGTGAAATAGGGAAACTACTAGGACCTAATGAATAGCAAAGGGAACTATACTAAATTTGTTGTAATAATCTATAATGAAAAAGTATCTGACATAAGTATATATATATATATATATATATACATTCAAGTTCATATATATTTGAATTCATACATTGTATGATTCATGCATATATATATACACATTTTCAGATTCATGTATAAATACACACTATATATATTCATATATAGATATATACATATATATGAATTCATATATTTATATATGTGTGAATTCATACATTGTATTCATGCATATATGTATATTTTTTTCAGATTCATATATATATATATATACTTTTTTAGATTCTTTTCCATTATATGTTATTGGAAGATATTGAGTATAGTTCCCTGTGCTATACAGTGAATGAGTGAGTGACAGTTGCTCAGTCGTGTCTGACTCTTTGTGACCCCATGGCCATGGAATTTTCTGGGCAAGAATACTGGAGTGGGTTGCCATTTCCTTCTCCAGTGTTATACAGTAGGTCCTAGCTGTTTCCCTATTTTATTTATTGTAGTGTGTATCTGTTGCTGAAGCTGAAGCTCCAGTACTTTGGCCACCTGATGTAAAAAGACCCTGATGCTGGGACAGATTTTAGGCAAAAAAAAAAAAAAAAAAACGGTGCAGCACTGGAAGAAATAGTTATATAGCATCACCAATTCAATGGACATGAATTTTAGAAAATTCTATTGAGATAGTGAAGGACAGAGGAGACTGGTTTGTTGCAGTCCATAAGATGGAGGAGTCAGACATGAGTTAGCGACTGAACACCAAGTGTGTATATGTTTACCCCAGAATCCTAATTTATCTCCTGCATCCTCTTTCCACTATCTTGTTTGGTAACTGTAAGTTTGTTTTCTATATCTGTGAGTCTATTTCAGTTTTGTAAATAAGTTCACTTGTATCATTATTTTAAGATTCCACATATAAGCAATATTATTTGATATTTGGCTTCATTTAGTATTATAATCTCTAGGTTTAATGTTGTTGCAATTGGTATTATTCCATTCTTTTTCATAGTTAACATTCCATTACCTATATGGGCCACATTTTCTTTCTTTATTCATCTGTAGATGGACATTTAGGCTGCTTTCATGTTTGGGGAATTGTAAATAGTGCCGCTAGGAACACTAGTGTGTATGCATCTTTTCAAATTAGAGTTTTCTTTAAATATATTCCCAGAAGACAGATTGCAATATCATATGGAAACTCTATTTTTAGTTTTTTAAGGAATTTCCGTACTGTTTTACACAGTGGCTACACCAATTTACATTCCCACCAACAGTGTAGGAAAAGCACCTAAAACTTAAAAAAGAGAACTGAATTTCATAGCAGCCTGTTCGGGTTTAGTATTGTGTCTTGCTACCCAAGTCACGGTTCTTGTCTCCCTGCTGTTTGGCCATGAGTGTTTCAGTTGTATAGTTCTTTATACCTCATGTCCCTATTTCTACACTCAATAGCAATGATAATATTTGATTAAAAGATTTTTTACATGCCCCAAACAGGAGTTCTATAATTTCTAGAAAGAAACTTACTCAGATGTTTACTAATGTTTACTAAAGCCACGTCCAGAACAATTGTGTGCTCAGCCACTCACTCATATCTGACTCTTTGAGACTTCATGGATTGCAGCTCTCCAGGCTCCTCTAGCCATGGGATTTTTCAGGCAAGAATACTGGAGTGGGTTGCCACGTCCTACTCCAAGGGATCGTCCCAAACAGGATAATTATTTACAATTTAAGATAAAATGTTATTTAAATCATTAAATTGTTAAATTTAAGACAAATATCTGAGATTTAGTGAATGAGAAGCAATTTATAGCAAAAAAAATCACTATATAACTCAAATTTTAATAGCACCATATTAGAAAAACATAGTGGTTTTGTGAGATTATATAAAATGTAAAGCTATAAACATGCATAAAGTTACATATTTTTCAAACCTATATTTATTGAAATTTTACCATGTATAGTTGAATCTATGTGCAGTAATTTTATTTCACTTGTTATTTGTTCTGATCTAATATAGAATAATTTGCACACATATATCTTTAAATAACTAATACTACTATGAAATATTCAAAAGTTGTAATTCTTCAGTTATTAACCATATACCTGAAACAATTTTTCAATATGGACTAAATAGATTTTAAATAATTACAAGTCAGTACCTTCTTTTATTTTTATTGGTGTATAGTTACTTTACAATGTTGTGTTGGTTTCTGTTGCACAATGAAGTGAATCAGCTATAAGTATATATATATTGCCTCCCTCTTGGGTATCCCTCCCACAGTCCCATCCCACTCCTCAAGGTCACCACAGAAAACCAGCTGAGCATTCTGTGCTTTATAGCAGCTTCCCGCTAGCTATCTGTTTCACACATGGTCAGTGTATATATTTCATTTCCAATCTCCCTCAGCTCACCACAACCCCCACTCCCTATCCACACACCCATTCTCTATGTCTGCATCTCCATTCCTGCCCTGCAAATAGGTTCCTCTGTACCATTTATCTAGATTCCATGTAAACATTCATACACGATATGTTTTTCTCTTTCTTTATGTCACTGCACTCTTACATAAGAACTATTATAGATTTTTAAGACTGGAAGAAACTTTAGCATAGTTAAGTAGTTTTAGCAGGATATTGAACTAATTTGCCTAAGGAAAACAAAAATTGCCCCCCTGGTGTGTAATGGCCATTCATTCCATCATTAGTGGGTGCTATGAGATCTGTGCCGTGCTGTGCTATAGTTGCGCAGTCATGTCCAACTCATTGTGACCCCATGGACTGTAGCCCACCAGGTCTTCTGTCCATGGGGATTCTCCAGGCAAGAATACTGGAGTGTGTTGCCACAACCTCCACCAAGGAATCTTCCCAACCCAGGGGTCAAACCCAGATCTCCTGCAATGCAAGCGGATTCTTTACTTTCTGAGTCACCAAGGAAGCCCTTTATCTATTAGAGCTCAAGCTAGATATCAAGGATTAACACATCCAAAGAAGGAAATTTATGGAAATGAGGGAGGAAATCCATGGATACCAATTCTCCTGCAAGCACTATCTTAGAAAAGGAAACAGTCATCCCCTTTGCAGGCCACCCTAATCAAATGTCTTTGAGTTTTCTGATCCTTTTAGAAAGAGCATTCTCAAGAGTCTACAATGTAATGTCACATGGCCTGGCCTTGAAAAATTTTTTAATTATCTTTCTCTTCTCTGTGCATGCATCCTCAAAATAAAAGCCTTGCTACTTCTTAAGTATTATTGCCTAGTGATATAATAGTAAATATGGAAATAATACAGAGCAACTGTAGTCAATATTATTATTGTTCCAAAACATGTGCTATCCCTTCCAGTAAGAGGCTATATAATAATAACCCTACCATTGCCACAGGATCTCCAGAACCTCCTGTGGAATTATAAGCCCTCCTCCCTATTGTTTTGATCGATAGCAGTGGAGCAGATGTGACACATTCCACATCTGAGCAGAGTCCTTAAGAAATATCACACATTTCCGCCTGTTCTCAGGCTCTTTTTCCTTCCCATATAAATGAGCATATCTTGGAAAGTGACAGCTCCCTCAGCCTGGATGCTATAACAAGAAGACAAGAGGAATAGGGCTGCAGCCAATTCATAACAGTGAACTCCTAACATGAGCAAGAAATACAGCGCTGTTTTGTAGGTTGCTGAGATTCAGGGCCTGTGTGTCAATGTAGCCTAATAAGCAAAAACTGACAACTAAGAGCTACTGCAGATCCTTCAGCAAGGAAAGGTACAGAGGGTCTTCATCTTTTATCATTTCTACTGAAAGGCAGGCAGGGCCACAGAGTTTTACAGCATGGTTTGTTTTCTAGGAGAAGGACATAATTTTATACAAATTTAGAACAACAAAAATGAAAGCATGATAAAGAAGCTTGAATCATCAGAAAAGAGCAAGCTGTTCAGTGAGGCATACTTTAGGGTCCATCCATTTGTTTGGAAGAGTTGCCTTAAAATTTGAGATGCACCATGAGGATTGTGGGGTCCAGAGATGGCAGAATGTGGGTAAAAGCTGCTCCTGTTTGGAGAAGGGGCCGTAGCTTCCATCTGGCTCATTGTCCAGGCAACTTAGAATGAGATCCCAAGGTCACTGTCAGACAATTCTGCATGTTACTCCAAAGGAGGCCAGAAAGAGAAGTAGAAACAAATTCCCAAAAAGCAATTTTCACTATATCTTGAAGAAAATGGAGAGTCAATAAAGGATTTTAAGCAGGTGGGTAATACAACCTGATTTGCATTTCAAAAAGTTAACCTAGCAGGAAGGTAGAGGATGATTTGAATCAGAGAGAAACTGTAGATAGAGAGATTAATTAGGATAGTAATTTCACAGCTAAGAAGACATGTTAAATATGTGAAATATGGGAGTGATTCATTCATATTTGACAACCACAAATCCATACTATACCCCACAAAGGTACTTCCTTCTCTAGAATTTCCCTGCTTTGTAGTTTTAGTCTCCTCTTAGTTCCTGTGACATTGGGTCAACAATTCAAATTGCACACACAGTTTCTTAAAAGTTTTTGGTCTTTGTTGTCCATCTGCCATTGCAGATTGAAAATGTCCACCAACATTGAGGACAGTGTCTGTGTCCTCCAGAGCATCTGGCAAAAATCATTTCATGGGAAGAGGTTTCTCATGTCTTTACTAAGTTTACTTAGTAAATACAAAATACAAAACATCATAGGGCCTATTTGTAAATGTGGATCCCAGAGTCACATCAAATGTTTATGAAATTCATGTGTCTTGTAAATGCACCCAGCAGGCAGACTTGAAGTTTAGGGTTGTGGGAGTTGAGATCCAGCCTGAATGCTAACCCATAACCCATGCAACCAACAGAAAAAAATGCCTTTAATAAGTCACAGGAGGGGCTTCCCTGGTGGTCCAGTGTTAAGAATCTGCCAGCCAATGCAGGGGACACAGGTTCGAATCCTAGTCTGGGAAGATTTCACATATCTCAGGGCAACTAAGCCTGTGCACCACAACCACTGAAACCCCAGTGCCTTAGACCGTGTGCTCCACAACAGGAGAAGCCGCCACTAAGGAAAGCCCTCACTCGCCACAACTAGAGAAAACTCACACACAGCAAAGAAAACCCAGTGCAGCTAAAAATAAAAATAAATAAAATTTTAAAATAATAATCCTGATTAAAAAAAGAAGTCATATGAAAGCAATAACTGGAGACAGCTTTGAATAGGCAAGAAAAAAAAAACACTTAAAAAATAGACCAAATAGTTATTTTTCCAAAGACAAGACTGTATTTTTGAGGGGATGGGAGTTAAAGACAATATGGAAAACGGTCTTCCACTGTTCTTATAGTTTCCATACATTTTATTGAATAAACACTTTATGCTTTTCAACTTGTAATAAACTTTTTGGTCATTCTTGAAAAACTTGGAATGACTGCCTTTGCTAATTTTGACCAGCTTAATATGTATGCCTTTAGGGGATGGATTTCTAGAATTCCTCACACATTCTGTTTTATTGTTTTTTTCATCTTTTTTTGTCTGATGCTTGAGAAACCCTGAGGATTTTTTTCATAGGTTAACTATTCCAAGTCATTTATGTTTTTTGACAAAATGCTACCAGTGTATATTGTTAGACTGCCAGAACCCTACCTTCATTAAATTATTGCTGCCATAAAAATTTGTACGTTCAACAAATTGAATATCAAGAACTATTCAATTTTGTCTCAATTATATTAAAACACCATATGTTCAATAATAATAACAATGATGAAAATGATAGCTGTAGGAATAGTGTGTTGATATTTCTGTTTCTCTTGCCAGAAATGTTTCCAATTAAACCAATGGTATATGGTCAATTATAAATGAATTTTTAACAAAAGTGTCAGTTACAAAGTAAAAAAGTTTTTTTGGCCATTACCATTATTATGTATTTTTAGGACATATCTTCAATATGTATTTAATAGCTTCCATTTTCTAAATAGTAAAATTTAGGAGGGGAAACAACATCAAAAGATTAGTAGGTGCTTCCCTTTTCAGGAATATTCCAGATAAAATAATGTTTGGATTTCAGAGGAAACCAAAGGACCTAGAAATGCTGGATAAATATGTATGATTATTTGTTTGTTTATATAAATGCATCACTGAGTATGCAAAAATGAAGGGAAATATCCAGAGGTTAAAAGTGAAGAAGGGAGTGAAAACAGAAACATCAACGGACAGCTTCTCTGGCAGGTGTTTATATTGCTAGTGTATCAATTTGCAAGGTAAGGTGCATGCCTATAAACACTGAGAAATTAGCACATAAGACTGGGGACTTTCAGCAAAGCATTAAACTATTTAATACATTTAATAAAATATTTTTTATGTTCTAATTTCAGAACATTTGATATATTAGTTGCACACACAGAATTAGAAATAAATACTGCATCACTTGGGAGTGAATCTCAGTTATTCTCTACAGATGAGAATGTAGCTTAGAAACCACAAACACAGGGGTTTTGGTTGCCAAGGAAAGGAAAAAATGCCCTGGCCTTGTTTTGACACTGTTAAAGAGATACGCTAATGGAAAAAAAAAAAAAAGGAAAAAGAAAAAGGATAAGAATAAAATCTGCCCACTAGCACAAAGCAAAAATAGTAAAAGCTTAGCTACATCAGATAATGAGATATAGAAAAAGCTGGATGGATATAAATGAAAGAAAATCAAGAAAGAAAAGAAAGAACAAATTGATAGTAAAAAATCAGATGTCAGAAGTGAATTTAAATATATCAGTAAATCAGTAAATATAACAGATGAACTTCTCCAGCTGACAGACTAAAAGCTTAGCTAAAATACCAAATTGAGGCATTTGCCTTTCATAACAGGCTCATACAAAACATTAGGCAGGGAAATGTGAAAATTAAGTGATAAAAATTGCGTACAAGCACTAATGATAATAACAATGACATAGGCTTTTCAAAGTAAATCAAACAGACATTTTGCAAAAAAACAGTATTGGGTTAAAAAAACAATACACTGTGATAAATTATTCACCAAAAACACATCATCATTGTATATGTGCATGTGTCTAATAATATTTATATAGCAAAAACTAACACATATAGAAGAAAATGTTAAAACATTGTTATCATTGTGAGTAAAATGAAACAAGTTTCTCAGTAACTAATGGATCAAGCAAATTTTTTAAATTATCAGAACAGTGAAGACTTTAATATACAATTAGTAAGTTTGACCTTTAGGGCATGTGCGTGAGTGCTCAATCACTTCCGTCATGTCCGACTCTTTGGAACCCCATAGATTGTAGCCCATCAGGCTCCTCTGTCCATGGGATTTTCCAGCCAAGAATACTGGAGTGGGCTGTCATTTCCTTCTCCAGTGGATCTCCTGACCCAGGGATCAAACTCATGTCTCTTATGTCCCCTGCGCTGGGAGGTAGGTTCTTTACCACTAGTGCCACCTAGGAAGCCTTGAAAGGACATATGCAACCTTATACTTATATGCAATCCTTATACTCCAAGATTGCAAATTTACCTTTATGGTCAAGCACCAATGGAACCTTTCCAAACAGCAGTGATATAAAGTAATGATGATAGGAAGAGAGTCTTTTGTTATTTCTATGCTGATCACCATGTCAAGAACCTTAAGCTTTTCCATGCTTTTCCAGGAACATCCATGATTTTAAAGAGGAGCCTAGGAATGCCTTTCTTGTGGCCTCAGTTACCACAGGAAGATGAACTGCCAGAGCCAAGCTTGCAGCCTGGGTATAAGCTTAGTTAAAAACTGTAATTGGATTGGAAATTGTTTGGAAAAGTTTCGACCATTAATTTGTAGCCCAGGTAGAAAGGAATCTCTACTTCTCCTTAAACCATTCTTAATCTTTAAATAAAGACACCAACAAGGTTATGATTACATCTAACATGATATTACTTGCTGTGTATGATCAAAAAAACAACTTTTTCAGAAGAGGAGGTAAAAACTTTGAGTAATGTTTATTTTTCACTTGATAATCTTAAATACTATGATGTAAAATTCAGTTCAGTTCAGTTCAGTCGCTCAGTCGTGTCC
>SJYX01023968.1:20273-67628 GCA_006410675.1 Oreotragus oreotragus
ATTTTTACTTTATTTTGCTTTACAATACTGTATTGGTTTTGCCATACACTGACATGAATCAGCCATGGGTGTACATGAGTTCCCAATCCTGAACCCCTCTCCCACCTCCCACCCCATATCATCTCTCTGGATCATCCCCGTGAACCAGCCCCAAGATTCTGTATCCTGTATCGAACATAGACTGGCAATTCGTTTCTTACATGATAGTATCCATGTTTCAATGCCATTCTCCCACATCATCCCACCCTCTCCCTCTCCCTCAGAGTCCAAGAGTCCGTTCTATAAATTTTTTCCTAAAGAATAATCCTTAAAATTTTCCTGACCAGTTCCTGGTGATGGATTATAGCCATTTAAAGAACGTCTAAAGGATTTGAGAATTTTGCTTTGTGTGTGTGTGTGTGTGTGTTTAATTTTAATGGTCTCTGAGCATTTCTGAACCTAACTGTCCAAAACCTGGGGAAAGAGCACGGCCTTTGGAACCCTGACTGGTGCAGCCGAGGCTGCAAGCCACAGTCTGACTATAAACATCTTCCCTCGTACTCTTACCTCAAGGTCAACATCTCCCAGCTCACACTCACATCCGGGCTATCCAGGTAAAAAACAAAGGAATTCTGGCAGAAACAGAACGGAGGATCATGGATTTCCATGGCAGGAAAGTCTGTCCAAGTCAAAACTAAGCATGTTAAAGTGTAGATACCTGGAATAATAGGGTGGTGTCACCCTCCTGAGTCCCCTGCTGAAGACACATGTCTTCTATGCCTCCACTCATACATTCTAAAGACAGTGCCACATTCAATAAGAACCACATTTTCTAAAGCAGTAATAGAAGCATTTACCTAAGGAATTAGACCAATCAAACACAGACTCAGAAGGAACAAGACAATGATATAAACGGATTTTGATTTCTAATGTTAAAGCTGCATACCAAGAGAATTCAGGAGGAAATTTGGCTGAGGCTAGATGGCTGGATTCAGAGAATAAATCAAGTGAAATTAATCTAGGAGACTCTAGAATCCCACAGGCTGATTTATGTTCATGGTTGTTTTCTTGTTTGTTTTGTTTAACTTATTGCAAAAGGGGGAATCCTTTGAGGATGATAGTGTTATTCACTCAGTTGTGTCTGACTCTTTGTGACCCATGGATTGTATGTAGCCTGCCAGGCTTTCCCAGTCCATGGGATTTTTCAGGCTATAACACTGGAGTGAGTTGGAGTGGGTTGCCATTTCCTTCTCCAGTTAAGGATGATAGAATTACAAAATAGATTCATTTGTTCAACATAGGTTTTGTTTGCACTCAATAAACCTAAATAAATTATAGAAAGTCATACATGTGGGCCAATACTGTGACTGTTGTGAAGCACCCTCACCAATCAGACATTAGGTCACTATAAAGTAGAGACCATGTCCTATGTATCTCTGTATCCCAGCATCTAGCATGATACCCAGCTCAGTGAAGTTAACACATATATTTGCTAAATATAAGAAACTGGATGTTGTCTTAAGTCAAAGAACAAAGACTATTCCCCTGGAAGTGCTCCCTATCCAATGACCTACCCAATGTCTTTATTCAATAAACATTTTATGAATTTCCCCATTATCCATAAAACACTTGCACACAGTATTTAACAAAGTGTTGATGATGGCTTGTCTACAAAATCAACCTGATATATATCACTCACCATTATTTTCAGAAAACATTCAATTGTCTGTAGCTCTCTGGATTGCTGTCTTACTCCTCTCTGCCTGGAAGTTTTTCTGCCTGTCTACCTAGGAAATTTCTATTTATTCTCTAACTTTTGTCTGGTTGCTATAAACATTTTATGAATTTCCCCATTATCCATAAAACACTTGCACACAGTATTTAACAAAGTGTTGATGATGGCCTGTCTACAAAATCAACCTGATATATATCACTCACCATTATTTTCAGAAAACATTCAATTGTCTGTAGCTCTCTGGATTGCTCTCTTACTCCTCTCTGCCTGGAAGTTTTTCTGCCTGTCTACCTAGGAAATTTCTATTTATTCTCTAACTTTTGTCTGGTTGCTGTCTCCTTCGTAAAGCCAGCTCTGCCTTTTTTCTTTTCTGGTCTCCCTAGACCCAAGAACACCTCCCTCACTGCATTCATTACTTCCTGCTGGATCAGTTTTTTCTTTATTTGTTTCCACCACTATTTTATAAACTCCTTAAGTATCAAACCCTGTTGTGTTTATTTCTGTGTTCCCAATGCTCAGCCTCAGGGCCTAGAGTGAGGGAAGGAGGAGCGGGAACAGAAATAGCAGAAGTAGCTGATGTTTATGAGCACCTCCATTACCAAGCATTGTTCCTAGCACATTACACCAATTACTTCAAGTACCTCTTTCTCTTAAGCCCAAAACCAAGATAACAGAAAGATTAAAAACTTTCAAATCAGGTCCCAAATCTAGTAAATAAAGACGTCTGGAAAAAAAATAAATAAAACAGAAGTCTGAGATCTTAATCCAGGCATTATGGCTACGCTTTGGTCTCCTGCCTTTCTGGAGTGGTGTCAGCAAACTTTATCTGCCAAGAGCCAGATAGTAAATATTTCAGATTTTGTGGGCCATTTAGACTCTGTCACAACTACTTAAATCTATCATTGCAGTGCAAAAGCATCCATAGCCCATATAGATGGCTGTATTCCAGGAAGATTTATTAAAAAAAAAAACAAAAAACAGGCGGCAACTCTGATGAAGTCTATAGGCCAGTTTGTTCATCTAGAAATTCAACAAATATTCATCAAATTAAATAGGATCTAACAATGTTGGAAACCAAAACCTTTTCCCTGCCCTCAAAAGATTTCCTTATCTTAACCTATAGCTGCCAGCAATTGTAGCAATTGCCTGCGGTTAGCAGGCAAATCCACTGTAGGCACTCAAAATCCAGTTGTAGAACTGAAGTAAATGGGNATAGGCCAGTTTGTTCATCTAGAAATTCAACAAATATTCATCAAATTAAATAGGATCTAACAATGTTGGAAACCAAAACCTTTTCCCTGCCCTCAAAAGATTTCCTTATCTTAACCTATAGCTGCCAGCAATTGTAGCAATTGCCTGCGGTTAGCAGGCAAATCCACTGTAGGCACTCAAAATCCAGTTGTAGAACTGAAGTAAATGGGGTGGAAATGGGGCCGTGATCTTTCCGCTAAATTCTCATCCCCAGCTTTACCTCACAAAAAGACTACTGGCTTAGCTAGATGTCCCAGCTTCTGAGAAGCCACTCCAAAGCTCTAGCTCCAACATTTGCCTGGCTTCCATCTCAGGTTTTTTTTGTTAACAGTATAAAAACAGTAGACAAGCAGAAAAAGCCTCCATGCTTAAGTGAGCCACATGGGTCAATCTAATTAGTGAAGACTTCCTGGTGTTTCAGAACGTGGTTCCACAGCAGTCATGAGTACTGCTCTAACCTAGATCCTTTCATATAAGAAGTATAACAATTGGAAAAATGAGTATGAAAAAAGAAAGGATAAGAAAAAAGAGATGCCTACTGAATTATNTCCATGCTTAAGTGAGCCACATGGGTCAATCTAATTAGTGAAGACTTCCTGGTGTTTCAGAACGTGGTTCCACAGCAGTCATGAGTACTGCTCTAACCTAGATCCTTTCATATAAGAAGTATAACAATTGGAAAAATGAGTATGAAAAAAGAAAGGATAAGAAAAAAGAGATGCTTACTGAATTATGAATTTCTTTTTTTTTTCCACTTCACCTCAATGACAAAAGCGGCACCATACAAAAGAGCCATTTCAACTGACATATACACACTACTGTATATAAAAGATAGCTAATAAAAATTTACTGTATAGCATAGAGTACTCTCAGTAATGTACTATATGGGAATGGTGTCTAGAAGAGAGTGGATATATGTATACACCTGGTTGATTCATTTTGCTGTACAGCAGAAACTAACAACATTGTAAGTCAACTATATAGTCCAATTAAAAGTTACTTAAAAAAAAAAAGTTACTTTAAAAAAAGGAACCATTTGATTTGCTGAACCAGTATTGCTTTAGATTTCACAATATTTTAACATCCTATTGGAACTGAGCAGAACCCTACAGTACCCTCCTCCCCCTGCCCCTTAGTACAAAAACAAGTGGTTAATGATTAGGGCAATAGAATCCCAGACTCAGTGTCTGATGCACTTTCCTGAGTTGTTCTATAGATGCTACCTATAACATCCACTAAAAGAAAAAGCTAACTTCATGATGACCAAATTGTAGACATGACATAAACTGTTTCAACTTGAGCAGTACCAAATCTATGGCTAGCACAATTCCAAGAACTCGCCTCAAGAAAATGGGATTACCATTATGGCTCATAATCATCTATATCTTTGTGAGAATCAAAATAATTGTAGCTCTCTCTGCCTATATATGTTGCTGCAGCAGCAACATATATGTTAGTGGACAATTAAAATTGTCAGTAAAGAGATGCTACAGACCCATGGTGACATTGTCTACTCTGTAGAATAAGACATCCTGCATCAGCATGAAAAAGTTACAGAAGACAGACCTTCACCCCTAATATCATAGAAATGGAATGATGTTCTGACAAGCAGGGATTTGCAAGCAGCTCTTTATAGAAGACCACCCTCGGCAGGAAACCCCTGCTCTTGTCACTTTAGGAAAGCTATATTACAACTAATTTTTAAACCAAGTACCCCATGTTCTACTCATCTCCAACCCAAGGACATCTTTCAAATCTTTTAATCACACAAAATCCTGCCTTATTTGTCAATTTGTGGTCAATCAAAGAAGTAGAAATAAAGACTAATTAACAGATGACCAGCTCTCTTCCCTAGTTTCCCGTTCAGTAACCTCCTGAACAAACTGTGTGAACAAGATCACATCTAGAGAGAGATCACAAGGTGTCAACAAGCCTGCACACAGTGGGGAATGGCAATGACTCTGACCCCCTATCTCAGTGATTAACTGGGATTGCTTTTGTTTCCCTTTAAAAGCTTTCATGGCTGAAGAGACTCTTCAGAGGTGGCTTTCAGGGGATGCTGAGTCCACCATCTCCCAGGATTGCTGACATTCTAATTAAAGCCACCTTTCTACTGACTTTGTGAGTACGTAATTGATTTTGTAAGTGGCAAGCAGCAGGACCAGATTCACTGGATCTGTTCGTTCAGTCGCTCATTCATGTCCGACTCTTTGCGGCCCCATGGACTGCAGCGCATCAGGCCTCCCTGTCTATCACGAACTCCCAGAGTTTACTCAAACTCATGTCCATCGAATTGGTGATGCTATCCAACCATCTCATCTCTGTTGTCCCCTTCTCCTTCCATCTTCAATCTTTCCCAGCATCATGGTATTTTCAAATGAGTCAGTTCTTCACATCTAGAGGCCAAAGTTTTGGAACTTCAGCTTCAGCATCAGTCCTTCCAATGAATATTCAGGACTGATTTCCTTTAGGATTGACTGGTTGGATCTCCTTGCAGTCCAAGAGACTCTCAAGAGTCTTCTCCAACACCACAGTTCAAAAGCATCAATTCTTCGGGGCTCAGCCTTCTTCACAGTCCAATTCTCACATTCATACATGACTACTGGGAAAACCATAGCTTTGACTAGATGGACCTTTGTTGGCAAAGTAATGTCTCTGCTTTTAATATGCTGTCTAGGTTGGTCATAACTTTTCTTCCAAGGAGCAAGCAACTTTTAATTTCATGGCAGCAGTCACCATCTGCAGTGATTTTGGAGCCCAAAAAATAGTCTCTGTTTCCATTGTTTCCCCCTCTATTTGCCATGAAGTGATGGGACTGGATGCCACAATCTTAGTTTTCTGAATCTTGAGTTTTAAGCCAACTTTTTCACTCTCCTCTTTCACTTTCATCAAGAGGCTCTTTGGTTCTTCTTTGCTTTCTACTGGATAACACTATGAATTACATGTCCTAATATCCGTTATCTTCAAAACAGGCAATCACAAAACTAGTAATATGAACTATACTAACTGCATGACAAGGGTTATATATGTTTCTAATGGTTATTCAGATCCTGATTTAATTCTAGTGAGAAATAATTTGTTGTTGTAATTCACTGAAAAAGGTAACATAACTTTTTCTAGGTGCTACAAGATGCTTCCTACAAAAATTTTAAAATACCAAAACAAACTATAAATGTACATTTAATATATTATTAGATCATCACTTTGGTTTCTGATCCCTAAACTGAGTTGGGCTCACATTTGAAAAATCACATGATGCTTCCTGACTATTGTTAACTCTATGGTTGGCATAGGCCAAAACAGGAGAATTACAATGGTGAATTGGGAACTTCTTGAGGGCAAGAGTGTGTGTTATTCACCTTTGCCTCACAAGAAAATCCAGCATATAGCAGATCAGTAAGAACGAATTTTGAATTTAATGAAGCCAAGAATCTAGATAATTAAGTTTACCGAAATACATACATTCTCCAAATTCCCTCAAGCACGCTTCAAAATCAGTAAAAATCCATGGGGCACGGAAACTTTCCACCTAGGGGTAGGGGAACAACACATGCCCTATTTTCTCCAGCAGACTCACCATCTTGAGTGTTTGGACTGAGAATTTGGGTCTTGAGTTCCTGCAGGCTAATTCCCAGACATTTGCAGATCTCCTCAGGGCTGTAGGGTTCAGGGTGAAGGGCGTCTTCTGTGATCAAAAGCATTTCTGCCAGACTGATCCCCAGTTTGGCCTGCACCTCCTCCAGCCGCAGCACTTCTTTCCATGGCAAGCTTTTGTGCTTAGCCAGGAGCTGCAAATTCAAACCAAGATATATGGTCAGTTTTCATCCCAGAAATTGATAGACACTATTTTAATGAGTGAAATTCAACTTTCAGCTTTTTTTTTCCATTCAACCTATTCACAATTCCCACCACTGCTTGAAAATGAACTCTGAATTCAGATGTTTGAAATTAAACATGCTTGTGTGACACTCACAGGCTAGTTAAGTATTTTTCCTAAAAATAATAATAATAATAATTCCCCACTGATTTTTTTTGCCTGTCACCACTTTCCCTCAGGGCTATTTCTTTGAATAATTCTGTCAGTTGGTCCCTATTCAGTTCATCCCCCAAATACCGCTCTCTATAAAGTCTACAGAAGACTACTCAAATCTTACACATGACCTGAGTCCTGAGGTAGACACTGAATGCCCAATTTCATTAGAGCACTTCCTGTTTACCACATGCCTCTTTGAAATGGCTAACGAATTTAAGTATCTGGCATTTGGAGTCAAGTCCCAGATTTTAAATGAAAACCTCATTGGTGACCTTATGAAAGACCATTTCATTAGGTCATTGGTGGTAGTGCAGCTGTATGTTTCTCCAGCTTCAGGAAAAGTGTCTGGCTTCCAGTCATATCCTGAGTCACCCCCTCAATCTGCAGGGGAGAGTGAGTATAATCCAAATCTTCGTAACCAGGTCCACTCACAGGAAACACACTCCAGAATGTGTGTCCCTAATTCTCCTCAAACCACTGACTGAGACCTTCAGAGCAGGTGACAGTCAAAATAATGGAGGTATCTCTCACCCTGGAGGTCTATAAAATTCATTCCCAGGGTGTGAGGACCACAGGTACAGACAATGCAAACAGCAAAAAGGAGCAAGCAAGAGAAGGGAAATGTGCATCTGATTTACTCTTCTATTATGACAATGATTTGATTTTCTTTCTTTTTGACAGGAAGCAGATTTACCAAAAGATCATTATACTTTGGTTAGGGCCACTCACTTCTGAAGAATGTTAATAACAGTAGTTCTTATATTCATTAATCCTCTTTTTAAAACTCTGGCTCATACATTTGAAAGGAGTTAATGATTTTAAAGCAGAACTGGAGAAGGGGACAATAGAATCACGTGTTTCTGTTCAATTATTTCACAGAACATGGTGCCATTTTTTAAAGCAAAGACACAGACTAAGACCTATCTTCTGACCTTGTTTGCTTAACACATTTAATGTTTATTGCTAAGTTGCTTCAGTCGTGTCTGACTCTGTGCAACCCTACAGACGGCAGCCCACCAGGCTCCCCCATCCCTGGGATTCTCCAGGCAAGAACACTGGAGTGGGTTGCCATGTCCTTCTCCAATGCATGAAAGTGAAAAGTGAAAGTGAAGTCGCTCAGTCGTGTCTGACTCTTAGCAACCCCATGGACTGCAGCCCACCAGGCTTCTCCATCCATGGGATTTTCTAGGCAAGAGTACTGGAGTGGGCTGCCATTGCCTTGACTGACACCTCCACAGACAGATTCATTCATTCATTAAACTCATTCATTCATGGTCCCAATTGGGGTATTTTTGGAATACCCAATGCATCCCAAAAATAATTTCAGAAAACTTATAGACATACATAAAACAAAAGAAAAACAAACTACATACAACATATTTATTTTATACAGAAATAGAGCTAAAGTGGATGATCTAGAATTATGCTTTCTCAAAACACAGATTCAAATACAACTGAGATAGCAATGAAGTTAAGAAATTCATACTTGTATGATGCCATATGATTTAAATGTGATTTTTACTTCTTTTCTCCTTTGACAACTCTGAGAAAGGTATTATTACCTTATTTAAGAGATGAGAGTGACTTATCCAAAGTCATACAGCTAGTAAGAATAGAGTTGGAAATTTATCCCACATCCTGTACCTTTTTCTTGCTTCCCCAAGGTCACATTCCTAATGGGTTATGCTTGATATCTATGTCACACTACTCAGTTCAGTTCAGTTCAGTCGCTCAGTCATGTCCGACTCTTTGCGACCCCATGTATCACAGCACACCAGGCCTCCCTGTCCATCACCAACTCCCGGAGTTCACTCAAACTCACGTCCATCGAGTCCGTGATGCCATCCAGCCATCTCATCCTCGGTCGTCCCCTTCTCCTCCTGCCCCCAATCCCTCCCAGCATCAGAGTTTTTTCCAGTGAGTCAACTCTTCGCATGAGGTGGCCAAAGTACTGGAGTTTCAGCTTTAGCATCATTCCTTCCAAAGAAATCCCAGGGCTGATCTCCTTGAGAATGGACTGGTTGGATCTCCTTGCAGTCCAAGGGACTCTCAAGAGTCTTCTCCAACACCACAGTTCAAAAGCATCAATTCTTTGGTGCTCAGCTTTCTTCACAGTCCAACTCTCACATCCATACATGACCACTGGAAAAACCACCTTACTCATATGAGTTCAAATCACCACTAAAGTCTTAGAAATGGTTTCTAAACACAAACTAAGATTTGTGTTAGAAGTGAACATTGCAATGATTAAAGACACTTTGATGGGTTCCTTCTAAAATAAGAAGGAAATGTGGAGGAAAAAAAAATCAAAGAACGATCCCCAAGTGATGAGAATGTACTCTTCCTAAGAACCCTTCAGTACACACCATCTCCAAGTTCCCAATCCTGGTGTCACTTCAACAAATCACACTGCTTCAGGAACTTGGTCCCAGGAAACTGTCCCAGGACTGTGTGGGGAGAAAGTCTGCAAAGTTGTTTTCAAAGGTTGCCTCTCTGTGTGCCTTTGTTCCACAGGCAGAGACACTAGCAGTTACTCTAGCAATATCCCAGTTTGCTGTTGGGCCCACTTAGCTCTCAGCTGGAGGGTCCAAAGAGCCAGTTCAGTGTGTATTTCAATTAACTCTACCACATGCCCTCAGTGACAGCTGCACAGCCATGAGGCCCTGAGTAGTCCACTACATTGTAGGAGTCAAATAGGAAAGCCGCCTAAACCCTTTGAAACTTGGCTCAGGAAACGTAAAGATGACTTGCAGATGAAGGAAGTGGATGGGTAAGATCTATTGCCCAAACACAGAACTTCGTGAAGGAATTTGCCACTCACAGCCCGGGCACCTGGCCCTCGTTGAAGCAGGGCTAGGGGTCATTTTGTGACAAGTTCCTCACTCAGGAGCAGGCTGGGGATATCAGAGAAAGCAGTTCTAAGCCAGCATCTACCACTTTCTTTTCACTATTTCAGATTCCATTTCTGGGAGGTTCCTGAGCCTGGTTGATGCTTTGTGGAAAAGAAAGCAGTCTATGAATATTTTGTCCACAGTCATGAAAAGAAGTAGATAAATTGTGCTGAGACCCTGTCTTAGGCTGATTTCTCTTGGAAGCAGGCCCCGAGAAAAAATTTGTGGGGAGAGGGTGATACAGAGAAGTTTTGGCAGAGGAGTGGAAAATGAGACAGGAAGAGGAGCTGATACAAAGTGCAGTGATATGGGAATTTGTGAGGTTGGGCCTGCTGGGCCCTCTGGGACCTGTATGTGTACACCTCAGATGTGTCCAACTCAGACAAGATCAGGTATTTATCCCCTAAGTCTCATCTGCCATTGACTGAGGGCTGATTCCAAGGGCTTTAGCGCCCCAGACTTACAGGTTGTCCCATATGCAAAATCAGCATTCTCTTCCAACTGGAAAACATCCTCAGTCCAGGAGGCTCCCTGGAGCTTCCAGTAAGAGGGCGTGGTAGGAAAGTGCTAACATATGGACCCTAACTCAGGAGCCTATCTGTCAGAACCCACCTCTCTCTGACTTTCTCATTGCATTCTGCAGTATTAACAAATCAATGGGGAAAGTACCAAGTCTTTCTCCTCACTAGGTCAACAAAGGGTAAAATTTCAAATCTCTTCTCTGAAAAGTTATTTTCCACACAACAAAAGCAGCTGTGTTGTTGGTGGTTTGGGTTCTATAAATCACACATGCTTATTTTTAAATCTGAAGAAACACATAACAATTTGAGGATTAAAAAAAAATGATGAAGAAAATCAACTGTAATCATCCCAATAAGATAACCATCAATTTCCCATCTTACATCCTATAATACATTTTTATGCATACTTCATGCATACCTATACACATATAGTTGGATATAAATGGGATTATACATAACTTTTTATTGTGGATCCTTTTTTTTGCTATCTTCCCCTCACCCTCTTCCAGCTACATGGAACCATCCCCCAGCGACTTCTGTGCCCATGTTGAGTTCATAACCATCATGAACACATTCACAATGTTGACTTTCCTCTGTGTTAGTCTTTCCCACTCTCCGTGTTCTCCATATTAGTTTGCAGGCCACAGAATAAGTCTGAAGAAATCTGCAAAACTGTGCAGAATGACTCTGCTACAATCCTCACTGTACCCTCAGCACAGTCTATCCTTTTTCTAAGGTATCCTCAAGCCTGGTGCTCTGGAGCTCATGCATGCCTAACCCTTAAGGGGCACAATGCAAAAAGAAGGCTGGACTCCTGCACTTACTTAGAACAAATCACAACCCACTTTGACTGGAAATTCCCTATTTGTAAAATGGGATACATAATGGCTACCTCATACATAAAGATTAAATAATGTCTCTCTGGTTATACCCTCCCCACAAGACACCTTTTCCTGGGCCTTCAAACATATACAGGTGTCTCCACTCATCAAATTCTTATAACTACTCTTCATTTCTCCTTCTCTTTTACTGTCTGACAAGTAAAACCAGTGACCCAAGTCACCACTTCTGAGCCCTCTGTGGCCACTCTCACTGTTGAAGATGGTTTCCCAGAGGCCCTTCTTATCTCCAAAAGAACTTCCAAAGCCACAGGATGTCTCAGTCCTCTTATTCCTTAATAAATTGGTGGCTTCCGGGATTCTTCACTATCTACCTTCTTCACATTCCCTGTAGCACTAAATTTTCCCAGCTTCCCTCTCACCTCTCTGGTCCTTACATTTCCATCCGTGACTCAGTTTTCTCCTTTTGTTATTACTAAAGATATCTCCCAAGTTTAACACCCCCAGCCTTCTGATCTTCTCTTGTCACTTTCTCTCCAAACTCCATTCTGGGTTCAGCAAACTGAACTCAATCCTTAGTCTCAACTATTATCTCAAAACAAATACACCTGAAGGTTTTGCCCAAGCCAAGAGAAACATGCCAAGCTCCAATTTCTAACCACTTGTAAGAAAACACAGGCAATTGTCATCACCTCCCACTTTCCTATCACCTTCCATCCTATGTTCCCCATACCTGTGAGTCGCAGCACTATGCTTTCCATCACTTCAGCTTAAAACTACAGCCCTTTGCAACTCAACACTTCGCCTTCACTTGCACACAACTGCATGCAATGCATGTTCGCTCCTCTGAATGAAGCACTCGCGGCTCATGACTGCATGCAGCTCACAGTCAACCCAAGGAGACAGGCATCAAGAAATAATTATACAGTGAAGAACTTCCTCCATGTGATAAACTGCTATAGTGGAAAAACATAGGATGTGAGGATGTGACAAGAGCATATAAAAGACATTTAACTTAATGGAAGTTGGGGGGGGGGGTTGCGGTGGTCAGGGAAAACTTCCTCAAAATAATAGCATTTATACCAAAAGGAAGACAGAAACCCAGTCACAGTCTTATACCTGACCTTTCACCAGGTCCAGTCAGAGCTTCTTTCCTTTTGCATTCCTCTCTTGTGATCCCATCCCCACTGACACTTTAAAACTTTAACACTTCTCTTCAACCAAGTAAAAGTTCCTGCGGCCAACTTAATGTTTCTAGAGTACGTTACTTTCACTTTTCCCTTTTATGCATTGGAGAAGGAAATGGCAACCCACTCCAGTGTTCTTGCCTGGAGAATCCCAGGGACAGGGGAGGCTGGTAGGCTGCTGTCTATGGGGTCGCACAGAGTCGGACACGACTGAAGCAACTTAGCAGCAGCAGCAGAGTACGTTAATATTAGCAGCTCCCACTGCTTCCAGGACCAAGCCTGGGTGATCCTCAGCATGGCACTGAAGGCCCTGCTACACCTGGTTCCACCGACACATAGACCTTATTCCCAGTGTGTGCATGCCCTGCCCAGCGGCCAGGACTCACTGTCCTGGGAATAGTCCAGGCCAGCATCCCAGCAGAGTGAGTTCGACTAAGTCAATAGGCTGAGTGAAACTGGCTACATTCCTGGGTGTTTGTTTTTTCTCCACTCAGATCCCCAAAAAACTGCAGAAGCCCTGAGAACGTTATACCCACTTCTCACCACACAAAGACTATGCTCCATATTGACCACTAAGTGGCAAGAGCTAAAAACTACTGAATGAGTGATGGCAGCTGACAAGACAGGCTCTGTTAAAAAAAAAAAAAATAGTCACACTGTAAATTTTCCCTGAAGTGTCAAAGGACCGCATGAAATCTTCTTTATTGCTTCACATGATGCCACAAGGAGCTCAGGGTATGCAAAATGCCAACAGCATAATTTCCCTTCCCTCCTGCATCACACAGTTTGTCCCTCAATATAATTAAGGGATACTCTCTTCTAATAGACATAAAGCATTTCTGGGAAAGTTTAAGCCACTGAATATATATAAAATATGAAAAAAATTTTCCTCATTAAAGATTTCTTGTTACTTTGTTAATTTAAGAACATAAAAATGTGCTTCACTTAAAAGAATCATTTACGCAAGTTATAATTATAAATCTCTATTGTGTGTGCCTTGAAATGTTTTAAATTTCAGTTGAAGTGCCTCTAAAGACTCTAAGTGCATCTGCATTAATCAGTTTGGGGAAGCTGTTAGAAGAAGAGCAGGGAGGAACAGAAAGAGAGGAGGAAGACATAAGAACAGAAGAAACTGTGAACATTAAAGCAAAACAAAGAAAAACCATCTTTATTAGTTTAGTGTCCTTTCCTGTGCTATGGAGACACAAAAAGGTACTCATTTTTCAAAAAGGGATCTTGGGAAAACAGGAGGGGAAAAATAAGTATTACTTATTACAGTTTTGCCATGTGGAGCTCTACCTAATCAGTCTCATTTTCAAAGCTATCTTGATTTATCATTTCTCCACTGACCCTTCATTTTTATTGTCTGAAAGCAGAAAATTTACTCAGAATAAGAAAAGCTTCTTTGCTTTTTTAACATGAGAGTTTATTTCCTGATTTAATGAGACCATTTCCAAATAAAAATTATACTCATTCATATGTTGCTGAAAACAGAAAGATGGCACCATATTATAAGGAAAACATGCTTAGCTGAATTTCAGTCTACATTTGCTAGGCATAAGCATATTCTTAACATCAACGTCTATCTGCATAGCTTATATTAGCAGTTTTCTATATTAGCAATAAATTTTATCTTTATTCCTCTTTTGTACATATATATAATCTTAGATTCTCATGATTTGCAGCAACATGATTTACAAAATATTCTGCATCCTGATAAAGCCCTTCAATTTCTTTCCTCCACATTTTAAAAGAGAGAAAAATTCAGAGTACTTCAAATAATTAGTTTTATCTACATCAGTTGGGAGGAGTGTGTGGCAAGAAATCAGTTTCACTGACCAAAGTCCCTCTAAAATGCACATGGCGTTATACAGTTAAACTCAGAAGACGGCCTCAGGAACAAAAGGTCCTGCAGTGGATTAAGGTTTTCAGCTACCTCTTACGAAGGAGAAACCCTTTTTCTATTAGCTGCAAAAAGACATCCCCCCACATCCCATTCTGACAGCTTTTCACTACAGAGATTCAGCACCACAATTTTATTTCTCTTTCTCTTTTTCTTCTTGTATCTTCAGAAAAGAGTCATTACAACATGAACCCACTTCACATATCTTGTACTTGTTTTGGCTCGCCTATGGATCTCATAGATAATATCTAATTTCATGATAAAATTCTGAAAACAATGTTGTGTATGTTTGAGGTCTCCTCAGGAAGGCAGCACTTACTCATCTATCTCAAAAAGTCAACAGGAATAAGCCCTTAAACAAATAAGACACTAATTTCTTCCATCTCCTGGAAGAAGAGGCTTGCCCTAAAAAGGGAAAAACAAAATTCACTGAAGTCTTTGACATTGAAAGGTTAACTGCACTACTTCTCATATATGCACTGATCAGAAGAGTTTAATATTAAAACATTTCTCACTAAAGGTATTCAGTGAATACTTCCTAAGTAGATTTAAGACTTGACTGGCAAGTGTCTTCTAAACTGGGGAACAGAGAACACGAACCTTGTGGTTTGTGTTTCTCTAGTAGACACCAAGCCTGCATTTTTTGAGGGACCAATGATGGCCAATGGTGCATGTAAGATGACCAAGGATTGAGGCTATTATCACTTTTGTAGAAGAAACATGATTAGTTATGGTCATCTCCCAACAATCACCTCCAACTTAGCTTTCTCCACCCATATACCTAACCCGTGGCCTGTGTTTCACAGATATAAGTTGAAGTGTCATCATCTCCCCAGTGCCATGCTAGAAGACACAACTGTAAAGTTCAAGTAACTTCTAAATAGCTAGAAGTTGCAGGGCATACTTATTGGTTTATTTATCTCCTGAGTTGGAAATCAAATTGCTCTATACTAAAAAAAAAACTTCAGCTATAATATTACTGCTGTCAGAATGTTGCCCTAAATTTTAGGGAAAGAGACAAAATAATAGGGAACAAAGAGAAAAAGAACAGGAGAAAGCCTACTTCAAGTTTCACTAATTTGCCAAGTCCATACCTTTGCAGCCAGCCGACACTCCATCACTCTGATATTGAAATGAGAAGTTGCTGCCTTATTCATTTCCACACAACTGTTGGCAATCACAAACACTGCTCCACTTGGGAGTTTTACATCAGTTGCCCTCAGAGGACTAAATTCTATCAACTTGGCCTATTGGGAAAAAAATGACAGGTGAGATATAAAGTACTAGAATTCAAAAACTGCTTAAACATTTATGATTTACCTTAGTAAAAATTGTTCCCCAAAATGCATTCATTTATCAATCAAATATTATTAATCTTTATTTTTAATTGGAGAATAATTGCTTTATAATGTTGTGTTGGTTCATTAGATATAGCCTAGTGGAGGCTCTAAAAAAAAAAGGAAATCTGAGTCTTAAAGGATGAACAAAAGTAGGACAGACAGAGGGTTTGTCTCCCCAAATAGAATGTCAAGAAGAGGAAAGAGTATATAAAAGTTCAAAGGCCAAAAACATAAGGTGTTAATAGTTTTAGGTATTGCAATTTAGCTATAGCTTGGAGGTTGAGGGCTGAGGCATGGTGAGATGATAGAATTGGAGGGCTGGTAAACCAAGGGTCAGATTATGAAGTGCTTTGCAAGCCCAAAGAATTCGGACTTTGTTAAGACTCTACAGCTAACTTATATTAACAACAGGACTCTTGCCATCATGTCTACTTGTCAGGTCTCATCCAAAACACCCAGAGTTTTTTCTTAGCATTAAACCAGGTTTCCTCATGTCTCCTGTCTTTGGCTTAGGGGAATCAACAACAAATACTCTTAATAGGAAGAAATCCAGGTATTCTTGGAAAATAGCCAAGCCTGTAGGAATACTAAGAAAAGATTTATTTTTTTTTTAATGTCTGTTTCTATTTTGGAAATGGGCAGTTTATGGCAACTACCAAAACCTCTGTTCTGCCTATGGGAGTTATATTCTAGCCAAAGGGAAGTAGTATTGGCTAAGGAATTCATTCCTGGCTTCCTGTCAGCATTCTTCTCCCTACCACTAAAGCCCCAAAAATGTTGACAGAGAAAAATGATACCATAGAGTAAATTGTGAGAGAGAGGGGTTGTGAATATATGTAGGAAGAGAACTAACATTGGGGTTTAAAACCAACAGGAGATTATGAAAACGCCAGGAGATGCAGTGATTTAGGACAAGAACGGGAAAAGTCCCAGTAACTAATGAGTTGAGAAATAGCATACTAACAATGAATTGGAAGGAGGAAAAAACCCTAGACACAAGAGGAAAAGAAACTTGAGGTACAATTCTGAAAGCTTAAGGGAGAGGTGATCAACATGAAACGGAGTAGATGAATTGGTGATAAACTTGAATTACAAAGGAGTTAAGAAATATCATCCTAAAATACAGCCTAATAGAACAGGCCACCCAGAAACAAACACACTGAGGACCTTTCTGCATGAACTTTCCCAAGCTGACATTTCCAAATAGTTCGATGTCACCTACAGTTCCTTCTTCTGCAAGAAATGATATGGACTGGTCCATCCCTCCTCCTTCAGTGCCAATGTAACGCTCACTCTTGGCACAGATTTCTGCAAGCTCCACCTGGAAAAGTAAAACAGATTTGCACTGTGAGTACATCATAATCTGTTGCTCATTCATTTTCCACTCCAGACATGACAAATGGGTTTGAATTCCAGGGCAGTTCTGATCCATTGATAGTAGCTGCCTATAGCATTGATTAACAAAAATCCAAGGATACTCAAGTTCCTTATGTAATATGGCAAAGCACTTACATATAACCTATACACATTATCTCCTACACTTTAGATCATTTCTAAAATACCTATAATACTTATAATACCTATAATAAAATATAAATGCTATGTAAATAGTTATAAATAAAATGTGAATGCCATGTGAATAGTTGCTCAGTTCAGTTCAGTCGCTCAGTCATGTCCGACTCTTTGCGACCCTATGAATCAAGCAGACTCTTTGCAACCTTATGAATCACAGCACGCCAGGCCTCCCTGTCCATCACCAACTCCCAGAGCTTACCCAAACTCATGTCCATCAAGTCGGTGATGCCATCCAGCTATCATATCCTCTGTTGTCCCCTTCTCCTCCTGCCCCCAATCCCTGCCAGCATCAGGGTCTTTTCCAATGAGTCAACTCTTCACATGAGGTGGCCAAAGTATTGGAGTTTCAGCTTCAGCATCAGTCTTTCCAATGAACACCCAGGACTGATCTCCTTTAGGATGGACTGGTTGAATCTCCTTGCAATCCAAGGGACTCTCAAGAGTCTTCTCCAACACCACAGTTCAAAAGCATCAATTCTTTGGCACTCAGCTTTCTTCACAGTCCAACTCTGAATAGTTGCTAGTGCCCAGCAAATTCAAGTTTTGCTTTGTGGAACTTTTTGGAAATTTTCTTGGAATATTTTTGATCCATGGTTGGTTGAATCCACAGATGCAGAACCTGAATATATAAAAGGCTGACTGTATTTGCTATCCCTAACAGATTTCTCAGAGCAAGCAGTTTCTCCCATCTTTTTATTTGCTCCATCCCTCTCTAAACTGGCATCATCAAAAATCTCATATGGGCACTCATTCATTTCTGCCTCTCTTGCTTTGTCTTCCAACAGTGTACTACTGCACAGTCTCCCCACAGCCAAAGTGAGGTCACCCAGCTTCATTTTCCAATCCAAAAGTAATGCTGCTCTGTGGCATTTCTATTAAATGCAAGAATCAGGACCAGCATCATCTCATCAAACACATGTTCCTCCAATCAAGATGATGAGGCCCAATAAATGAACAAATTTCTAATCCAAACTGGAAATGTCAAAATATCTGTTTAAGAATCTTCTATGGCATCCTATTGATTAATAAAATAAGTTCAAATTCCTCAATGTGGCATTTCAAAGCCTTCCAAAATATGCAACCAATCTGCACATGAAATCATATTATCTACCACTCTTTTCCAATTATATTTGTCTTCATGACCATCTCACACATTTATGTAACCTGGAATTATTTCCTGTTTTCTCTCATATAAATCCTATTGCCATTCAATATCCAGCTTAGTGGCTACCTACTATGGGCAAGTCACTGGACTGGCCGACAGGCCACTCAAATCTTCCTCCATCATACAGTCTTCCTTCAATACTGTTCCCATTATGGCATCCTGTTTCTCTACATCCCTACAATACTGATAGTGAGTATCATCCACTTACTCTATTATTCATTCACTCATTCATTTTTTTCTTCTAAGACTTAATGCAAGCATTTATTTCTCACCTATTTCACTGGAAGTTTCTCCTAAAGTGATCATTGTAAAGCACTGCTATAATTATCTCTTGCTTGCGTGGTTGCCAATGCCTTGATAATCATACTTCTCATCACGGTACACAACATCTCTAATGACTTATCCCTTGCTCACATCGCCAGCCTGCTCTCCTACCACTAACCTGGTAAACCCTAGGCTCAGACCAGGGTTCTTTCTGTTCTTCATCACACCCAGACTCCCTCAGTGCCTTTAACAGTGTGATTTTCTATCCTCACTCTACTCAAGCATCACCTCTCCTTGAAGCCCTTGCCACCCCTGAAATGCACACATCTACCATATAATCCCTCTTCTCTTCCTCTATAAAACTCTATGCCCATTTACCAAACTGTGCTTTAAGTATGGCTTTCCTTGTGTTTTTATCCACCAGTCTATGGGAGGCCACGCAGTGCCCAGACCAGAATCCACTTAACAAAACTGAATCACATAGTATTCATTATTACTCTTTAATAGTGTCAGGTTTCAATCACACCTATTAATATTTACCCCAGAAAATTGCCAGTCTTGTGAGAAATGGATAGAATTAGTATTTATTCCGTGTTCCCTACCTCACACAATCCTGCTGCTGCTACTGCTGCTGCTGCTGCTAAGTCACTTCAGTCGTGTCCGACTCTCTGTGACCCCATAGACGGCAGCCCACCAGGCTCCCCCATCCCTGGGATTCTCCAGGCAAGAACACTGGAGTGGGTTGCCATTTCCTACTCCAATGCATGAAAGAGAAAAGTGAAAGTGAAGTCGCTCAGTCTGTCCGACTGTTAGCGACCCCATGGACTGCAGCCCACCAGGCTACTCCGTCCATCGGATTTTCCAGGCAAGAGTACTGGGGTGGGGTGCCATTGCCTTCCCCGCACACAATCCTGAGCACATAGAAAATACTCAATAAACACCTGCTGCTTTCACTTTCTGAGACTAGCGGCCCAAGCATCATCTGATAGATCCTGTGTCATAACCCTTCTTGGATTCACTAATGCTAACTGCCTCATGACACGAGGTAAGCTTGGTATTTTTGACATAATGCACATTGTATGTGGCCTGATGAACACATCAGAGATGGCAATGTTCCATAATAAGTACATTTTTTTTGTTGTTGTTGTTGTTGTTTTTTATTTTTTTGTATTTATATATTTTTTTACACGAACTCCCAAACATGAACCTCCCTCCCACCTCCCACCCCACATCATCCCTCCAGATCATCCCCATACACCAGCCCCAAGCATCCTGCATCCTGCATTGAACATAGACTGGCAATTCATTTCTTACATGATAGTATACATATTTCAATGCTATTCTCCCAAATCATCCCACCCTCTCCCTCTCCCTCTCCTTCTCCCTCAGAGTCCATAACACATGACTGCTGTAAGCCTCAATGTCCTCATCTGTAAAATGGGAATAATAATGATGTGTCCTAGCTGGCAGTTCAGTTCTGAAGGTTGACACAAATCACATGTAAGGCCATGCACACAGTAGGCACTCGATGAGCAGCTGGTACTCTCAGCTGTACCTGTGCACGCTCACAGCTCTGTGGGGCCTGTGCTGTGCCAGGTGGCATTTTCCACAGCAAACCCTAAGATGAGAAATCATGTATAAGTGGCTTATGAAAGAGGTGCTCCAAGGATGAGCGTGTGAAGAGCAAGAGTGAGCAGAGGGCCAGAAGGGAAAAACCAGGCTGGTGTGTAGGAGGGGAAAATAGAGAATGGAGGATATCACAAGGAAGAAGTTCCCCTCCACAGGCAGAGGAAGTAGAGGAATGGACACCACTGAAATGGCAAGCAGGAAGAAAGGCAAAGGGTCAATTCGCTGGTTGCTCCCAGTGTGGAAGTGCCAGGGAAGTGGGGTCAGTCACCGAGAAGGGGCTGGGGGCCTCCACGTACTACAGTCTCTGGGTCCGTCTGTGTTGCTGCAAATGACATTATTTCATTCTTTGTTTTGGCTACTATTCCATTGTCTGTATACCATATATTCTTTACTCATTTGTTGATGGATAGGTTGCTTCCATGTCTTGGCTGCTGTAAAGAGTGCCACTGTGAACACTGGGGTGCCTGTGTCTTCAGTTTACAGGTTTCCTCTTTTCTGGATATGTGATCTCACTTACATGTGGAACCTACAAGGTAGTACAAAGGAACTTATTTCCAAACAGAAACAGACTCACAGACACAAAAAACGAACTTATGGTTACCAAGGAGAGGGGAAAGAGAGAGAAACTGGAAGTAGGGAATTAAGAAATGCCTATAAGCAGAGACATTACTTTGCCAACAAAGGTCCGTCTAGTCAAGGCTATGGTTTTTCCTGTGGTCGTGTAAGACCGAGGATGAGATGGCTGGATGGCATCACTGACTCGATAGACATTGAGTCTGAGTGAACTCCGGGAGTTGATGATGGACAGGGAGGCCTGCCGTGCTGCAGTTCATGGGGTCACAGAGAGTTGGACATGACTGAGCGACTGAACTGAATTGATTGTCTTTTTTGCTCTCACCCTTGCTCTCAGATTCCCTGAACTTTTCTGCCCATGCTGGGTGATTTAAATATGATCATGAGTGAAGCTACCATGAAGCTACTAATTGCCTTAGCTTCTCTGTGCCTATATCTACAGGATGATGAGACAACTCTCTGGTTAGGATAGTGCAAACTCTTGCTTCTTCCGCTAAATCCACCATGGGTAATAGTGAGGGGTGGTTTCTGTTTTCTTATAACCTTCCTCTTTTTAGCCATACTGATTTAGTTCTATTTCACCTAGAGCTTTGGTGTTTTCCATACTGTTGCAAATCTATAACTAAGACCTTTCAGTCCAAGAAGAAGGCCTTTGACCTATAGGTTCAGATTTCCATTTTAGAAATAAAGATAGATACTAATTTTTAAACCTGAGATTAACAAATATATGCTAATCTTGTATAACCAGATACCTACCCTTACTTGAGCCAATAATTACAATGGTGTTTTTTTGATATTTAGTCCTTACTTCTCTAACCTAAATATTTAGTTTGTTTTCTCTAGGTTATCATGGGACAGTGATAATGCAGGGATTCTAGCCACTCCCCACAGCAGATCATGGTGAAACAACAAAAGAAGCCACCCTGTGGCCTTTTAATGACATAGGATAAAGAGTTCTGTGACCACAACAAGGTAGGGTCTATGAGCCCCTTGTGGGCCCCTGAAGAAGAACTGTATTTTTTCATCTCCAGTCTTTTGGCACTTTCATTTTCTGCTTCTTTTATCAATTTATCATTAGTTGTCCAATTATCTTCCCTGATTTCAGTTAATTTCTACCTTTGTTTTTAAATGTAGTTTTCTCTATTGTCAAAGTCTATCTATCCTCAAGTACTTAAAGATTTAGTGTATAATTCAGTTTAATGTAGGCATTACATTTCAATCTTGTCTGTAATTTCTAGGGCTTACTGAAGTTTCCATCCCCATGTTTTAGATGCTTTTAGATCTGGACTGTTACATTCTCTATCATCTCTTGCCTCTTATTTTATAAGGTCTGTGGAGTTTTTCTTGAACCCCTAGAATAGTGTTCTTTGATGTATATTCCAACTATCACCCACATCAGAATCTTTTGCTTGCTAAAAAAGATATACATTTCTAGACAACAACACGTTTTTACTCTATCAGAATTCCTGGGTGAGTTGAATTTCTGTCATTTGCAACCAAAAGATTCTTTACTGGCATTTTTAGACTATTAAATCTTTTAGGAGTTTTAGCTATTTTACTCATTTAGTCTTCATAAAACCTTATTAGCTCTATTTTATGGTTGAGGACACTGAAGAACTAGCTCAAGGTCACAGAGCTAGTAATTGTCAGAGCTGGGAATCAAATCAGAGCCTTGTTTATTTGTTTTTCTCCTTCCTGATGTCTCAGGCTGAGTAAATACCTGAGGGGTACTGGAAAGGGCTGGGTGACAAAAATGTAATTCTCATTGGCCCTGCCTCAGAGTCTGAAATCCTCAGCATTCTCCAATTCTTTCAGTTCAAGGCAGCTGTTTAAATGCAAATTATATCTGCAAGGGTGTCACATTAATAGCTACTACCAGCTATTAACTCCTAAACACAAATCAGTGTTCTTGTTCTCTAGAGTAGACAGGGCTCTTAAAGAATGTAAGGTTTGTAGGAAAATTTGAAACTGAGAGGGAAGGGAATAGGTAAGGTTGGGAGCAGAAGGATGCTGTCACGGTGGGGACCTTGGACAAGCGACAGGCTTCAACTGCTGGGGGGTGGGCAGCCCATGGTGAGTGAGGGGAGGACTAGGACCAAGACACCCATTCAAAGGGCTATAGAAGGGATGATAAAAGGCTAGACACCAGCTTTCCATTTTTGCATAGAACTATTCGAATTCTGGCATCCATTTTGATCCTGTTTCAATCTTTATGATGAAACACAGGAAATTACCGCCCAAATGCGTAGTGTGTGTTAAATATGAAGAATTAATCCAAGACTGCCAAATACTAATTCACAGAAGGTCCCAGCATGAGCTCACATTCAATAATCATTAACATCTTTAACCTATTCTTCAATTTCTTTAATGAATAAATGCATCTTATTTCCTTAGAATGTAGGACAATTGAATGGGTCTTCTTCAGTGCTGTATACCCACACAATGTAAAATACGACTCTAGAGGGATTAAATCAAGTAAAAAACATTCCCATGTTGCTTTGTTGTCAGGATCATACTGAAGGAATGATGTTGGAAAGGTACTGCAGAAACAGCTGTAGATTTATAATTTTTCCCATAACTTCCTCATAGAAGGAGATTTCACAAAGCAGTAAAGTAATTCCAAGGCTGCATAAATGACTAAATTACTTGTGAAGTTAAAAAATAAGTGACAGAGCTTTTTGTGTCATCGTGGCTAAAGTCAGTGCCCGATACATTTGTTAGAAAATGTTCCAGGATTTTTTTTAAAAAGATGGCCATCACTTAGGCTTGGATTAACAGTAAAAAGCAAGAGGCTTTCCTGAGGCTCTAGGTGAACAATGGCACTTGAAAATGAAACACTGGCAAATTGCCCATCTCCTGTGGGAAACGGAGGAAGGAGGCGGTAGCATCTTTGTAAGAAATCACACTAGAGAAGGCAGGCTTCTTCCTGGGGCATTAACAACATCTCAACAGGACTCAGAGATTTTTGTCAAGAGCCACAATTTACACAATAATTACACTCATTGGAGCAAACACTGATCCCAAATTGCCTCCAACTTCTCCCCCTCTCCCCAAATGGAATGTTTTGACCATGGACAGAGTTGTTTTAGAGGATTAGCTTATTCATGTATTCATCTCACAAATACCAGCTTCTGTGTGTGTGTTTTATTTTTCCAAGCAATCAATTCGTAGTGCAGACACTCTTTTCCTTTCTATTAATGTATTAAAAGGGGAAGGGAAAAAAAAAAAAAGGAATACATCTAGGAAGCTTCTGACATACCTAAGCCATGACTCTCTTACAAGCCTGAGGAAAACCGGCATGTTTAAAACTGTGTCTAGGCATGCTAATCATAATTTATTAAGAAATGGAACCAAAGGTAATGAAAGACAACCTGGATTTATGTGGAAATGGCAACGATGATATCGTGCATTTTACAAGACAAAGGTAGTTTTTCCAGACTATTAGTTGCTAGTTTTTCAAGGACAAATGCAAAGCCGTCATTTTTCCAGATGAATAGCATTAGAGAGAGAGGTGCATTTGTGGTGGTGTATGCTCCTATATGCTCACTGTTATCCACAGAATATTCACCTGTGTCTGTTTCTCTTGACAACATGGGAATTCACTGATGATCAGATTCTACTACCCTCATGGTGCCGTGAAAGAGAAGGATCATTTTAATCCACTGAAGCTTAAACTATTGATGTCCAAGCTCATTATGCATTATTAACTTCGTTATGGTGTTGGGACACCAAAGAGAGACCCTGTTAAGAAGCAGAGAGTGAAAAACAGGATCAGTGGGATATTGTAATCAGGTGGAAGGGCAACCAAAGTGCCTGGGAAAAGACCTCCAGATGGTGATGAAAAAAAGATGACCTCCAGTGGCGAGGCTACACAAACTCCTGGAGGGGAGCCTGTGACCACACGCTGGGAAGGAAGCTTGAAGAAGAAGAAAGAGCAGCCAATTTTTCCTTCTAGGTAGAGATCATGGCAAAAACCTCCTTGGGGATAAAGCACAAACCTTTTGAGCAAAAGAAGCTTGTTGATTATCTGTGGATTTCCATCACTCCTACACACCCCCACTCCTGACCAGCAAGAATCCGGAGTTGCATATATTCAGGAAAATATCCTTGCCTATCCAGGCTAGGAGTGTTGGTGCTTCTATATAATACAGCCCAGCTCTGCTGTTTCTTCAAAGCTCTAAAGAAGCAGACCTAATTCACACTCCAGGAATTCTCAATAATAGGCAAAATGAACATTCTGGTATGAGAAGTCTTTTCACTTCTGCTGGTGGGGAAAACAATGAATGATTCATCTCTTAACATTTTTTTATCCACTCTCACGTTTCTCTTCTCCAAGAACTGTGACAATCAAAGAAATTAATGTTTGTTTTAATATTTAAAATCCTGTGAAAATGTGAATTATTCTTGTTATCCTCCTGTTAACACTGAAATTCAGGCATGAAGCAATTGGTTAAAAACCTGCTATGACATGATGAGGCAACTGCTTAATATTGGATCCTACCACTATCCTCCAGATTTTTATTCTTGATGACGTAACAATGAAATGATCATTTTTAGAGTGACATTTGTTGTTGTTGTTCAGTCACTGTCTTATCTGACTCTTTCCAACCTCATGGACTGTAGCATGCCAGGCTTCTCTGTCCTCCACTGTCTCCTGGAGTTTGCACAGATTCATGTCCATTGAGCTGGTGATGCTCTCTCACCATCACTATCTGGTACCACTCTTTTCTCCTTTTGCCTTTGATCTTTCCCAGCATCAGGGTCTTTTCCAATGAATCAGCTCTTTGTATCAGATGGCCAGTGTATGGGAGCTTCAGCCTCAGCAACAGTCCCTCTAATGAATATTCAGGGTTGATTTCCTTTAGGGTTGACTGGTTTGATCTCCTTGCTGTCCAAGGGACTCTCAAGAGTTTTCTCCAGTGCCACAATTCAAAAGCATCAATTTTTTGGCACCCAACCTTCTTTATGGTCCAATTCTCACATCTGTACATGACTACTGGAAAAAACAAAAAACACACACAAAAAAGCCNTATTCAGGGTTGATTTCCTTTAGGGTTGACTGGTTTGATCTCCTTGCTGTCCAAGGGACTCTCAAGAGTTTTCTCCAGTGCCACAATTCAAAAGCATCAATTTTTTGGCACCCAACCTTCTTTATGGTCCAATTCTCACATCTGTACATGACTACTGGAAAAAACAAAAAACACACACAAAAAAGCCTTGATTATAGTTTTTTATAGAGTGACATTAAGAAGAGTTAATATGTAATAGTCAAAATTATGTGCATTGCCCCAACTTAAATAGTAAATAATGACTTAGGTGATCTATGGACATGATTCCAATATTCTATTTGAAGCTATGTATTAATTTTTTTTTTTTTTTACTAGCTGAAGTTCTAATGTAACTGATCCTGTTCAATCACAAATATAAAATCATATGCAAATGTATAAATAAGAATAAACTCAGAAATATGTTTCAACAGGAGACAAGTTTCAAATGACAAAATCAGAACAATTTAGTGATGCATTTGAGGTCCTGTATTCAAGGTAAAGCTCTCCATGCATTGGGGAAGTCACCTGCTTTATAAGTAGTGGAGCTCTGTTTCCAGGGTATTTAGGGCAGGAGTTTTACAGTGCATTAGAGGTACCAATACTCAGTTAGGGCATGATTGACCAGGGGGTCAGGGATTTCTGTGTAAGATGAGCAGGTCCTATTTTCTATGCTAAGATAAGCTAGCCAAGGCTGAGGTGGAGGATTGTCATTGAATGTTGATGTTCCTTGCCAGTGAGGTATTTCGCCTAAGTGCAGCTGACTTATGTTTTGGTTGGATTTGGTTGGACCACTGGGGTAGCCTCCATTTTGTGGGCCCCATATGATGAAAGAAATATCGAGGCATCAAATTTAGAAATCAGAAGTTTAGATAGTAAGAATGTGACTTGGTAACATGCACAATGACACACAGAGATGGTCCCTTGATCTGATAAATCTAACCATCCATATAATTTGAACTGGGCTGAACGATCACATTACTCACTCAAAACAACAAAACAAAACCCAGAATAATGTGATCTAAGTTTCTGCAAGAAGAACTAGCCTATGTGGTCCTCACCAAGTGCACATCATGAGCCCTCAGAGAAGAGAGTTAGTGAGAGAAGGGTATGTTTGTGTTTTCAGAAGTGGGAGAATGGTGGAGGCGAATGTTTGATAGGAGTCGTTTTGTCCATTACATTATCTAATATTTTCTGGAAAAATGAAGAATAAGAGGTGTGAAATGCCCCGGTATGTTTGGGAGAGTAGGAGCACTCTGATTGGGCTGGACCCTTAGCTGTGAGGTATTCTAACAATGCAAACAAGGAGGAAGGAATAATCCTTTTTCTGGCTGGAGAGTCAGGTGGGGGCATTTCATCACCCTGCAAGCAATCTTGCCTTTCCATCCTCACAATATCTCTTTTAGTATTTACCTTATGTTATTGATGCATAATTACAACTGTTTAGTTCATTTAATGAGGGCAGACATTTTCTTACTCATCTCCATACCTCTATCCTGAGCTGGGTACCTAAAAAAATCCGCCACTAAGGAAATATGGAAAGTGAGAGGGGTGAGAATATGGAAATATGGAAAGTGAGAAGGGGAAGAATCACAGACTATGAGATTAGTATTTGACGTGCCAAGGAAGTCTGAATCCCTCTGCCAGGATCCAGGAGATTCTTCTCTATCTTCACCAGGCAGGTGGTTCTGTGGTCAAAGTGGGAGGCATCTGAAGATACATCACAGGAGCAGATATAGGATTAGTTGATGTTGTGTGTGGCTGTTTAATGTTGATTCACAGAAACACGATATCTGGAAGGCATGTCTACCTAACTGAATGGTCCTATGTCTCTAATCTCCTGCCATCATTAATGTTCCACGTCTACATCCAATTGCATATTGGTCAGAGGCAGATAGCATTATTGATGCCTAATGATTTCATTAACAACAGAACTCTCATGAGAGCAAGGTGCTAAAAATGAAATGCACTATTCCTTAATAATCAGTAAAAGAGTCTGAAATGGGCTTAATTTAATTTCGCTCTAAGGAACAGTAGGGCCCTATAGTGAGTTGTGAATAATCTGCCTCAGATCACTGCAGAAAGTGCTATGTATTCAAGGAGGGGAGAGAGGACATTTCAGTCTTTTCAGTGGCTTTAGATTAGTGTGGTCATTAGCACAAATTTATAAATCCATCTGCTTAGAATTAGAGAAGGTCGTAGGCTGAAATTTCTCAGAGCGCAGCCCATCAGAGACATTTCAAAAACAGTTTTACAATTTTCTCCTTGAGCTCTTGTGCTTTCTGTGTTAGACTATTTACATTTTGACACACACTGTGTCAGTCAAGTAAGAGAAGACAGACATCAAGTGCTCCAGGGCCCTAGTATACCATTTAGGAGGGAGCCACCAGCTGTGGCAAGGGAAATGTGAGGGAAGAATACAATCTTTTTAAAGAACCCTTTGCAACATAAAAGAAAAATTACAGTGTGCTTTGCTGCTTGATTGTCTCCTGTACAAAGGCAACTGACACCGACTAGAATCTGTGGCCTTGCAGCCCACATGCCTTCCAGATGATCTAAATTACTCAGGCTTGAAATGAGAAAACTTGAGGCCTCGTCTTCTATGTAGACACATGCAGGCACTTGGTTGGTTTCAATCAAATTTCGATATGGAGTACCCCTCCATCTCTTCTCCCTCTACTCTCTTAAAACAAAAACAAAATCAAAACCTGACATGAAAAATGTCATCTTGATGTCTATTGAAATTTGTCAGTTGAAAACTGCATCATAACCTTTATAATACTGTAGGGCAGAGCCAAATCTGACTCCATGATGGATCTGTTTCTTTGACTTTAACCTTTGTTTTTCATTTGCTTTTGTTATTGTAATCATACATAATGACCTGCCTTGGGGAGCCCTACCCCTCTGCCTGAAGAGATTAACACATCCCCTCCCTAATGGTGGCCTGCCTCAGAGAACCCTCCTCCCCTGCTTGAAGAGATTAATACATCTCCTCTGGTGGTGCAGTGGTAAAGAATCTGCCTGCCAGTGCCAGAGATGACTGAGCGCCTGCATATACACACACACACACACAAACACACACATCCCTGAGGTTGGCTCTTCCAGGAGATATCTGCAAGATAATGGTTTTTTCTTCTTCAAGTCCTCCCCGGCTCTGTTCTATAACAGAGCATGGCATTCAGACCCCTGACAAGATGGTTATTTTGAGACATTACTCATCCATCTTCTAGGTCAGCCAAGTTTCTGAATAAAGTCATATTCCGAGCCACTGCACCCCATCTCTAGGTTAATTGGCCTGTCCTGCAGTGAACAGACCAAGTTTGGATTTGGTAACAATAAATAAACAGGCACTAGTCTGTTCCTGGATGATCATAATCATATCATATTGAACCTTAATAGTCATTTCTAAGCTATTCAATGGAACTTACCATCCTTTTCCAGAATGTCATCAATTCTGAATTTGGGGTTCTATATATTTATAAGTTAATTATAAATGATTATAATTATAAACACTTAATCATCAGTGCTGCTAGCTGAACATTCCTTGAAGCTCTGACCATTCCCATCTTATTTTGACTAGAAGGAAATAAATATCATATTTCTTGAGAGCCAATAACTTCAAAGCACTGTTCAAGTTACAGGGGACACAATGTGTGTGATTAGTTGCTCAGTCATGTCTGACTCCTTGCGACCCCATAGACTGTAGCCCACCAAGCTCCTCTGTCCAAGGGAATTCTCCAAGCAAGAATACTGGAGTGGCTTGCCATGCCCTTATCCAGGGGATCTTCCAAACCCAGGTCTCCTTTATTGCAGGTGGATTATTTAATGTCTGAGCCAGCAGGGAAGCCCATATAATTAAGTGCTGCTAGCTAAAGATTCATCCCACTCCAGTACTCTTGCCTGGAAAGTCCCATGGACGGAGGAGCCTGGTAGGTTCCAGTCCATGGGGTCATGAAGAGTCGGACACGATTGAGCGACCTCACTTTCACTTTTCACTTTCATGCACTGGAGAATGAAATGGCAACCACTCCAGTGTTCTTGCCTGGAGAATCCCAGGGACGGGGGAGCCTGGTGGACTGCCGTCTATGGGGTCGCACAGAGTCGGACACAACTGAAGCGACTTAGCACCAGCAGTAGCAGCAGCTGAAGATTCCTTGATCTGACCATCTCCATCTAATTTTGACTAGAAGGAAATAAATATACTCCCTCCTGTTTAATGTTAGTTACCAGCATCCCTGAAGAAATAAGATGCAGCTGTTGNACGGGGGAGCCTGGTGGACTGCCGTCTATGGGGTCGCACAGAGTCGGACACAACTGAAGCGACTTAGCACCAGCAGTAGCAGCAGCTGAAGATTCCTTGATCTGACCATCTCCATCTAATTTTGACTAGAAGGAAATAAATATACTCCCTCCTGTTTAATGTTAGTTACCAGCATCCCTGAAGAAATAAGATGCAGCTGTTGATTTTGACTTAGTGCACAGTGTTTATAGGATGAGAGCTAATCTGTGTTATCAGATCCAATAGTCCATCTATTGCTTCATTGACTACATAGATTAATGCAAGGAAGTTTTACATGTTATTTATTTATTTATTTTTCTGGCAAAGTCTCAGTGTTAGTGTCTGGACTAGAGATACTGTGGATGCTTTCACAGATATGCATGGGCAGCAGGCGGCCAGCACTGATGGAGTACCTGCACAGTGATCCAAGGCACCATGCTGTTGGCAGTGTGCTCAGACTCCAGCGTGCGTTAGGTCCCCTGGGTGGCTGTCTGTTAAAAATGCAGATGCTAATTCCATATCTGGGTTTCCCAGGTGGCACAGTGGTAAAGAATCTGCCTGCCAATGTAGTAGATGAGTGTTTGATCCCTGGGTCTGGAAGATCCTCTGGAGGAGGATATGGTAGCCTGCTCCAACATTCTTGCCTGGGAAATCCCATGGACCGAGGAGCCTGGCGGGTTACAGTCCATGGGGTTACACAGAGTCAGGCACAACTGAGTGACTAAGCACACGTACAATTCCATACCTACAGAATCAAGCTCAGGATGTGTTCAGAAGCTATACTATAAGAAAGCATCGTAGATAACATAAGTGAATCTGGTATCTGTATTTTGGAAACACTGGTTTAAAATCTAGACAGAATGTCTTAGAACAGTGAAAAAAAGATACTGGACTTAGAAGCAGATTACCTTAATTTTATTCTTAGTTTCTTGGTTTATTAACTGTTTTTGTCCTATTAAATTAGTATCTCTAAGCCTTAATTTTTTAATCAATAAAAACAAGGAGGGGCTAAGATAGATAGCATTTATTCTTCCATCAGCACAGTCCAACTCCTTGCTAATGTTGTGTTTTAAAGGGATTTTAGCTTATTTATTCACTAGCTTTAGAAAAAAAGAAATCTAGACTAGAATAATATTGAGGAAATTTTCATTGAAATAATAATATTCACCATAAAATACTTTTTGAAACTGTGCCATTCTAAAGTAGCTCCATTTTATTTACAGGGATTTGAAGTTGATTAACATTAGCCATTAGCCATTAACATTAGCCAACATGGCTAACATTAGCCACAAAAGAAAACAAACCAACTCAGACCTCAGAAAGTATTACATGGCCAAAGGAAGAAAACAAAACTGAGGACTTAGTAACTGCAAGCTACACATTTGGGGTGTAGGCCCTGTTCCAGGATGCAGATCTTGGTAATTTATACCATCGACGCCCAATCTCTACGTTAAATGTCAAAGAGAAAGAAATTTACAAAAATGTGCCCTTCCCTTCCAAAATTACAGTATTTAAACTACCCTAAAATAATATTAGCTCTGCAGTTAATAGCTTATTTTATTTCCTTACTGTGAAGAAATTATTATGTATTTAGCTACTAGGGTTGTTGCTAGGGTGATTGTCATGCACACTGCATTTCAAGGAACTAAGCTTCTTGAAAGCTCCCCATTTGCAGATATTCCTCACTCCCCCATTGGTTACACAAAAAGAAGATTCTGGTGAAAAACACTTGTGTACTGTTTCTACTCCTATCTATAGCAGAAGATTTAATCTTATGATTGTAATTTTATGTATTAATCTTGCAAAGGTGGCTTTATATATGCAACTTGGCAGGAGTGGAACTAGGAATGAGGGGAAGACAGAATAATTTATGATTTTCCAAGAGCTTATAGATTAAAAAAGTTTTTGGTTCTATAATATTGCTCTAGTCTTTATTTCTAATTAGATCTTATCAAAAGTTAATACAAACCAGACTGATGACATTGTCTTCAGAATTGGAGGAGTACAAAATGAGGCATTTGGCAATTCATCTGTGAATCCTTTTTGCACCTGCATAATCCTTTTCTGAGTTATGTACTTCGAGGCCTAATGCCATGCCTCAAGGGTAGATCAAGGTGTGCCCTGGAATCAACCATCTAAGTAAATTTCCTAGCACCTGCAAATATTAATTGTTAGTCAAATTTAGACAGCTGAGATAGGCAAATGCTTTTTCTCATTTTTTTCTTCATGTGGTTCCAATCACAATTACAGGTAACTAGATAATGTTTGACATTAATAAATGCAAATTTACTTCTAGGTCAGGTTAGTTTTTACAATATTGAAGAGGGGAAATGATATTCTCTTTAACTAGTGATTAAAATTAAAATTTATTGTAATTACCAAAGAGAAAAAAATTACTGGGTTAAACATAATAATGAAACAGTGTATAAAAAAGAATTAAATACTAAAATGCACATATAAATCTCTAACACTGCTAAGACTGTCAAATTGGGAATGAGACTGAGGTGAGGAAACAAAAAGCAAATTCTGCAGGAAAGAGAAGACTGGAAACATGGCATTTGTTTCCATGGTAAGGGTGAGCCCTGAGTAAAAATGCAGTTTTACAGGAGGTCGGATGAAAATAAACCACTATAACAGAGTAAAGTTTTCCAAGGCTACACACAAAGCCATGCTTCCTTGGTGGCTCATTGGTAAAGAATCCCCCTGCCAATGCAGGAGACTTGGGTTTAATCCCTGGGTTGGGAAGATCCTCTGGAGTAGGAAATGGTAACTCACTCCAGTATTCTTGCCCGGAGAATCCCACGGACAGGGGAACCTGGCCGGCTACAGACTATGGGGTTGCAAAAAAGTCAGACATGACTGAGTAACTGTGCACGCAAGCACACACAAAGCCTTCAGACTACACCACTAGAACACTCTGTCTTGCCACTTTAATTTCAGACATCTTAAAAAAACAAACTTTGAAGATAAGGTGTTACCAAATAGAGCAGGGTCAGTTTGCAGAAACGTCTTCCCATTTTGTTCATGCATGATGCATATTTTTCATGTACCCCTCCAGACCCACTTCTCTTCTCCCCCAACTCCTGCCTCCCTTTGGTGCCCTGTGAGGCTGGTCTCTGTTTATAAACACTCTGACCCTTTGTGCCAAGATGAGTTTATATGTCCCCAGATTGACACCACTGCACTGCTGGCTCTCTGACTGATGCAGCTTCAGCGAGAGCTAACATCATTTGGAAGATCATGGAGCTAGGTCTTTCCTGCCACTTCTTGGTGGTTTCTTCAGATGGCTCACAGGCATGATCTGGCAGAACCCTGACTCTGGCTTCACAGTTTCTACCTTGCACCCTGCAGCTTCTTCATTGCTCCTGAGTGGGAAACACCACAAGACCACTCAGTGCCCATGCATGCCACAAACCAGAAGATCAGAGGAGCTGACACTTTGTAGGGTCCATAATGGGCTCCCCAGGTGATGCTAGAGGTGAAGAACCCCCTGCCAATGCAAGAGATATAAGAGATTGCAGAGACGCTGGTTTGATCTCTGGGTCAGGAAGATTCCCTGGAGGAGGGCATGGCAACCCACTCCAGTATTCTTGTCTGAAGAATCCCACAGACAGAGGAGCCTTGTGGTCTTCAGTCCATAGGGTCACAAACAAGATGAACTTAGCATGCACACACGCACACAGGGTCAGTAATAGCAAGGGCACTCCTCAAATTCTTGACGTACATCATAGCTTCATACCACTTTTTCTGGAGATGTTTTGTGAAACCAGCACATCTGCCTGTTGTGAAGATGGAGCCAGTTTGGTAAAGTGCTTTTTATATTTGCTTTCTTTTTGTTCCTTCACTCCCCTTTCCCTCAGTTTTCCTTCCTGTCAGTTCTATTTCAGCCCTCTCCTCCAGTGATTGTGAGTTCCCGCTTCTGCTTCCTCTATTGGCTCCTGCAAGCCCACGAGAGACAGTGACTTCAAGGTTTCACCATCTCTGCTTTCTCTTAACCCTGCCCACACCTTTCTAATTAGCCCATTTAGAACATATCTTCAGTATTCTTCTGATTTGTTCAACATCTCTCTTTGAAAAATCTGCAGCAGATGCAGAGAATAAACCCCATGAGTAAAGTTGGAAACTGACAATGTTGATAATCTTAGAAGATGAACAATGGAGCCTCCACTGCTCAGGCCATATCACTTTGAACATGCCCGGTCTTGTCTGATCTCGGAAGCTAAGCAAAGTCAGGCCTGATTAGTGCTTGGATGTGAATAATGGAGAAGGTCTGTGAAGTTTATAGATGTTATAGGTGAAAAAAGAACTTGGCAAAGATGGTATGGAATTTGAACTACATTATCGCTAACATCTTTCAGATCTAACATTCTGTGATCCTTGTTCAGGGAGCAACACAATTCTTTTTTTTCTATAAAGATTTCTTTTTGATGTAGACCATTTTTAAAGTCTTTTCTGAATTTGTTACAGTATTGTTTCTGTTTTATGTTTTGGTTTTATGGCTGCTGTGAGGAATGTGGGATCCCTGACCAGGGAAGGAACCTGCACCACCTGGACTGGAAGGGGAAGTCTTAACCACTGGACCACCAAGAAAGTCCCATAACACAATTCTTAGTTAATGTTAGTAACATTAATAATTGATATTAATCTTTGTTGATTAATATCTTTGATAATGGTGTTTAATAATTAATGTTAATCTTATCTAATGAATGAAATAATAAAGGGGAAAATTTTAACAGCTTTTTTTCTATTTTAAGTTATGTCAGTAAATGATACAAAGCAAACAGGAAACATGTTCTGATCTACTAAGATGTAAAACAAAACCCATTCAGCTTAGAACCAAGATAGGTAAGACAGAGCCATTTATGAGATACTTATTAACCATGTGACACTGAACGAGTCACTCCCTACAGTGAGTCTTAGTGCCCTAATTTGTAAAATAGGGATTCAAATGCCATGCAACATGGGTCACATGGTTATTATAAAGATTAAAAAAGATGAGGCATATGAAAGTACATTATTTTTCTGGAGCATTAGTGACATTATAAATATGGATATAAATGTCTGTTCTCTATAAAAATAGCCTAATATGCATAAAGGATTGCAACTTAAAATTATGAAACTGAAAACATTGGAAGACATCAGACATGCTTATTTCTTTGAGAAGAAAATAAGCTCTGGACTTGTGCATGGTAAAATTCACATTTTGATAGCAATTTATAAATCTTTGCCTGGATAATGCATGTGTGCATGCTAAGTTGCTTCAGTCACGTCTGACTCTTTGGGGCCCTATAGACTGGAGCCTGCCTGACTCCTCTGTCCATGGAATTCTCCAGGCAAGAATACTGGAGTGGGTTGCCATGCCCTCCTCCAGGGGATCTTCCTGACCCAGGGATTGAACCCATGCCTCTTCTGTTTCCTGCAGGTTCTTTGCCACCAGTACCACCTGGGAAACCCCTAGTTAAGGCCTACTTAGATGCAATACATCATGTAACTTTTTAAAAAAGTCCATTTTGTATTATATCCAAAAATATTTCATTTTTCTGGCCATGTTCTTACAAAAAGATGTTTCTCCAGTCAATATGCCTGAATATTGTTTTCTGTCGTTCTTTACCATTTTTGCAGCATAGTGAAAAAAAAAAAAAAATATGTCACCTTTCCAAAACAAACAAAACGTGTGCCTCCCAGGAAGACAGCATAAGCTTAGACCCCAAGCAAACCCTGGTCTGAAGATAAAGCTTAGAGCCAATTCCTCCAGGCTTACAGGATTTGCCTCATTCTGTGGCATAAGCTCAGCTGCTCTGAACCTTAGCTTCTTTGCACAGACTCTGCCTGAAACCACAGCATATGTTACCACAGGCAATCAATTTGCTCCTATTTCTGAGACTGATTCAGGAAGAACATTTATCAACTGTTCCCACTTTCTTTGGTTCGCATGTTGAAGTTTTGCTGACATCCACTGTAGAATTGAAATCAGACTCAATATTCCATCAAATTTCAGCATAGAAAAGCAAGCACATTTCAGCCATGTCACTGTATCAGCAGTAAACATATTTAATAATATCAATTACTGACTTCAACACTTTCATGATTTGGAAAAACATACAGCTTCTTGGAGATAGAGTCTTCTGCAACTAAGCGAAAAATGCTTTAAAAAAATTTATTATAGAGTATGGTGCAAACAGTTTTCAGTGGGTACTAACGTTGTAGCTACAAGAATAATGTAATCTTTTGTGATTCTTTATTTTGGGGAATAGAAATCTAGGCTAAGATGCTAAATGCATGTGTGCATGCTCAGTTGTGTCATTCCTGTCCAACTCTTTGAGACCTCATGGACTATAGCCCACCACACTCCTCTGTCCATGGGATTCTCCAGGCAAGAATAATGGAGTGGGTTTCCCCCTCCAGGGGATCTAAGAGTATGGTGCAAACAGTTTTCAGTGGGTACTAACGTTGTAGCTACAAGAATAATGTAATCTTTTGTGATTCTTTATTTTGGGGAATAGAAATCTAGGCTAAGATGCTAAATGCATGTGTGCATGCTCAGTTGTGTCATTCCTGTCCAACTCTTTGAGACCTCATGGACTATAGCCCACCACACTCCTCTGTCCATGGGATTCTCCAGGCAAGAATAATGGAGTGGGTTTCCCCCTCCAGGGGATCTTCCTGACCCAGGGATTGAAGCCTTATCTCTTGTGTCTCCTGCATTGCAGACAGATTTTTTTTTTTTTTTCCTACCGATTGAGCCCCCTGGGAAGCCCTAAGATGCTAAAGAAATCATCTAATACCTTCAGATATTGTTCTTTAAGAAATCATTGGATTCCTTTAGAGGAGTTATTAATTCCAGAGAGGCGAATTAAGTTGATTTTTTTTTTAGCTTGAAGGAAATTCCACACCGACTCTTGGAAGTTACATACAGCTGAATTCAACATAGAGACGAATAAGTGGGGTTCTGTTGTTTATTATGATGATAATAACCATATTCTTGTTAGTTGTTTTATATGTTTTCTCATTTTACTATATCAAAAAAATCATGTGGAGTAAAGATTAGCATATGCATTTTATAGAAGAGAAAATAAAGGCTCAGAGATGCTTACATGATTTAGACCAGAAGCTAGTAAATGGGAATGACAGATTTTAATCCATTGTTTACTAATTTAAGATTAAATATTTTCTACTGTCATTTGTTTTATTCAAGAAGTCATTAGAAATTGATTTACTTAAAATTTTGATTTCTAAAAACTGACCAATGACTTCTTTAATAAAACAAATGGCAGTAGAAAGTACTTAATTTTAGTACTCCAGAAAAAAAGCAGTATTCTCTTCTTGAAACAGAAGAATTTCCACTGTTCTCCTTATAGTCTTGTACATAGTATGCTACTCTGTAGACATAACGTTCTTTGTGATACTTTCTTATGCTTTTAATTTGAAAAAAAGTGCCTACCCACACACAGGTTTTTGTAGGATGTGCTTAGCTGAAGTCTGTATTGTGAACATCTCACCTTACAGAGACAATTCGTGTGTGTGTGCTCAGTTGCTTCAGTTGTGTCTGACTCTTTGTGACCCTATGGCAACAATACTGGAGTGGGTTGTCATTTCCTCCTCCAGGGGATCTTCTGGATCTTCTGGACCCAGGGATCGAACCAGCATCTCTTACGTCTCCTGCATTGAAAGGCAAGTTTTTTTTACCACTAGTGCCAGTTGGGAAGCCCAATGGAGGCAATATTCAAGTGAAAACTCCAAAACTTGAGAAAGATATAAAAAACAAGAGCTTTTAGAAGAATGAGGATGGGATCCTAATTTTAGAAACATTTACCCACCAAAGCAGGAAAGACAGACAACCCAGTTTCCTCTTTCTAACCACCTGCCTTTTGTTAGCAATCCTCTGGTGGCTCAGATGGTGAAGAATCCACCTGCAATGCAAGAGACCCAGGTTTGATCCCTGGGTCAGAAAGATCCTCTGGAGAAGGGAATGGCTACCCACTCCATTATTCTTTCTTGGAGATGGAAATGTGCTCCCATTAACCGAATAAACACATTGGCACTACGCTAGCAATGGTGGTGTCCTTTAGATTCTTGCAGCCAAGAGTGCGAGGGTCAGTTAAATATCCCTGGATGAGGAAACCACCACACACATGGCCTACTCCTTGAGGTCCACAGAACTGATATAGAAGCTGCTTAGTTCAACTCCAGGTGGCTAAATAGTCAAGGAAAATCTCAATCTATGAGTATCAGATAGATGTGAACACAATAAGCCATTTTAACACAATGCAGAGATGATCCATTGGAGGCTGGACACTCCTGGAACCCGTCAATGTTCAACATGGGAAAACGACCACCAACGTGCCAAGGAAAACAGAGCTGGAGGGAGAGAGTGAGCCAGTTCTCCTTCTTGAAGTGACCAGAGAAGGTTGCATGAAACTCCAGGGCAAAATTGCATTTGGATAGCCACAGGTATGGCAGTCCTGGGGTGGGGATCTTTTGGAGACCGTAAGAGCAGGAACTTCTCCCAGAAACAAGGGGGTGTGGGAGCAGTGGCATCCGGACAGTGGATGAGCACAAAGCCCAGTGTGCCTGACCCCCCTGGCTTGGCAGACTTGCTGATTTGCCTTTCTTTGGCAGGATGAAGTTTGCAATTCCCCCTCACACTCTCTGCTTTTCATTTTGTCCTTACTCTTAACATGAATTATCAATTAATTTAATCCTCAACCAATGTTATGAGGAAAGGAAACATGTTAAATAATATCAGAGCAGTGTTTCAAACCCAGGCAGTCAGGTTCTAGAATCCATGAACTTGATCTTTTTTTTTTTCTTCATGTTACCAGATTTTGCCCATTAATGCTGGAACAATTTTATATAAGGGAACTTCATGGTATAGTATGGGGCAATCTTGGTGCAGAAGTACAATAATAAAGAAAGACATGTGGTAGCTTCTTCTTTCTTGGGAATCCTAAGGACTACAGCTTCGTTGTATGAAGACCAATAAGGATCCATCATCATCTTTCCAGTTCGGCACCAGTACCCTGCAGAAAGATGGAGAAAAGTTGAAAATATCCTGAAAAATATAGGCAGAAAGAGGAGAGGGAGAGAACAACTAGGGAGAGATGGTCCTGATGGCCACCAGGAAAGAACCTTAAAGGGACTGAACTTTTTCTCGTTAGAGGAATAAAAGAAAGATTTGATATCATGTCTTTGAATTCCCAGGTGGCGCTAGTGGTAAAGAACCTGTCTGCCAATGCAAGAGACATAAAAGACAAAGGTTCGATTCCTGGGTTGGGAAGGTCCCCTGGAGGAGGGCATGGTAACCTGCTCCAGTGTTCTTACCTGGAGAATTCCATGGACAGAGGAGCCTCATCGGTCCGTGGGTCGCAAACAGTTGAACATGTCTGAGGTGACTTAGCACACACTGTTCACAAGTGATTAATAATAAGGTTGATTTCTTTCTATTAACGGACAATCTCTCTTGCTCCTCCAGGCAATTCACACAACAAAGGAGCTGCATTTATTAATGACTCCAATTATTGTAAAATGTTTGTGTCTGCATGTGTCTCCATCAATGGAACACAAGTTCCTCCAGAGCTATTCCATATTCATTTCAACCCTGTTCCCTGCACTTAGCTCACAGTGTTACTCATGAAAAAACAAAACCATAAATAAAATGAAAGGACCACCTATGGAAAGGGAGAAAATATCTGCAAATGAAGCAACTGACAAGGGATTAATTTCTAAAATTTACAAACAGCTGATATAGCTCAATATCAAAAAACAAATAATCCTTGAAAAATGAGTTTTGAATAGACATTTCTCCAAAGAAGACATATTGATGGCCAAAAAGCACATGAAAAGATGTTCAACACTGCCGATCATTAGAGAAATGCAAATCAAAACTACAATGAAGTATCACCTCATAACAGTCAGAATGACCGTCATCAAAAAATCTATAAACAGTAATGCTGCAGAGGGTGTGGAGAAAAGGGAACCCTTACACATTGTTGGTGAGAGTTTAAATTGGTGCAGCCACTATGGAGAACAGTATGGAGGCTCCTCAAAAAACTAAAAACTGAGTTACCATTTGATCCAACAGTGTAGCTCCTGTGCATGTATCTGGAAAAGATGAAAACTCTAATTTGAAAAAAAACGCATGTACCCCAGTGTACCTAGCAGCACTGTATACAATAGTCAATAGATGGAGGCAACCTAGATGTCCATCAATAAATGAATGGATAAACACACACACACACACTCACACAGTGGAATATTAGCCATAAAAAGGGAAAAAATAATGCCATCTGCAGCAATCTGGATAGACCTGGAAGTTATCATGCTAAGCAAAGCAAGTCAGAGAAAAACAAGCACCATATAATATTACTTTTGTGTGCAAAATTTTAAAAATGATAGGAATGAACTTATTTATAAAAACTGTCTCACAGATAGGGAAAGCAAACTTATAGTTACCAAAGGGGAAAGGTGGGGGCAAGGGATAAATTAGGAGCTTGGGATGAACAGATATACCTTACTATATGTAAAATAAACAGCAAAGAACTACTGTATAACATATGGAACTGTATGCAATATCTTGTAATAACCTTTAATGGAAAAATATCTGAAAAATAATACATACATTTCTTTTCACGGCTTCCCTGATGGTTCAGTTGGTAAAGAATCCGCCTGAAATGCAGGAGACCCTGGTTCAATTCTTGGGTTGGGAAGATCTGCTGGAGAAGGCATAAGTACCCACTCCAGTTTTCTTGGGCTTCCCTTGTGGCTCAGCTGATAAAGAATCCACCTGCAATGCGGGAGTCCTGGGTTCGATCCCTGGGTTGAGATGATCCCCTGGAGAAGGGAAAGGATACCCAGTCCAGTATTCTGGCCTGGAGAATTCCATGGATTGTATAGTCCATGGGGTCGCAAAGAGTCAGACATGACTGAGCAACTTTCACTTTCACCTCACTTTCATATATATGCTGCTGCTGCTGCTAAGTCACCTCAGTCGTGTCCGACTCTGTGCGACCCCATAGATGGCAGCCCACCAGGCTCCCCCATCCCTGGGATTCTCCAGGCAAGAATACTGGAGTGGGTTGCCATTTCCTTCTCCAATGCATGAAAGAGAAAAGTGAAAGTTAAGGCACTCAGTCTGTCCGACTGTTAGCAACCCCATGGACTGCGGCCCAGCAGGCTACTCCATCCATTGGATTTTCCAGGCAAGAGTACTGGGGTGGGGTGCCATTGCCTTCCCCGTTCATATATATATGTGTGTGTATATATATATATGTGTGTGTGTATATATATATATGTCTGTATGTATGTATCTGAGTCACTTTGCTGTAAACCCTAAAACTAACACAACATTGTAAATCAACTATACCACAAAAGAAAAAAGAAAAGAGAGCAAAGGAGAGAACAAATGTTGTATTTGTGCTTAGCTGTTTGACTTCTGTCTCTAAGCTTTGGAACTCTTGTTAATAAACAATTCTACATAGCAGCTCCTTGGCTATGGAGGGATTTCACACCTTATAAAAAGTTATCCATGACCATATTCTTTACCAAGACTTCTCTCACTGGACAGATAGAGAAGGAGAAAAATGATGTGACATTCCATATACACAAAATCTAAAAAGAAATAATACAAATGAATATATTTACAAAACAGAAACAGACTCACAGACTTAGAGAATGAACTTATTGTTTCCAAGGCGGAAGGATGTGGGATAGGAATAGTTAAGGAGTTTGGGATCAACATGTACACATAGCTATATTTAAAATGGATAACCAACAGGAACCTACTGTATAGCACATGGAACTCTGCTCAATGTTCTGTGGCAGCCTGGATGGAAGGAGGGTTTGGGAAAGAATGGACGCATATACATATATGGCTGAGCCCCTTTGCTGTGCACCTGAAACTGTCACAGCAGTATTAATTGGCTATACTCCATTATGTAATAAAAGGCTTTTAAAAAATGGAGACCCCCCAAAATATAAGCACACATACAAATATGAAAAAAATAGAGATTAGAACATTTATCTGTGGACTGCAACCTCTTAGGACACAATCCAGTCACTATCAGGCTTGGTAGGAGATTTATATCTTCCAAAGAAACAAAATTGACCCCAAGTTCACTTCAAAATGAAAGTGAACATTGAGAGATGTCAGTAGAGACAAGAAAAGTCACAATGGTCAGAGATAAGAGCTTCCATGGCTTCTGCATTTAATGTATGTGCTCAGGGCTACTAAAGAGTTGACATGTTTAAAAGTTAAGTAATAAGCATGGATGTTTCTTTAACTTTTAAAAACAAACCTTATCGCTTAAATTTTAAACACACTGTGATTCCCCAAAAATATAAACTACTCCAGTTTTTCATATTTTATTTTTAGAATGATGTGCAAAAATTGAGGTGAGAAAATGCATTCTGTGTGTTTATTTAAAATTCAGACCGGTTAATGGTTTGTGTGTGTATCAAGTATTATAAAGGTAAAAAGAAAAAGTTAGCCACTTGAAAAGTTGTCAAAGAACCAACTAGAAATATTTTTAAAAGTTAAAACTCTAAAATGTCAGAAGCAGAATAATTTATTATTTGTTCCATAAAGGGGAAAGAGAATGAGGGGCCATTTAATATAGTTATTGGGATAATATCTTGCTATATATTTTCCACTTGATCCAGTAGTCAATGTAGCAAAACAGTATTTTAATAATTTTAATTTTATTTTGTATATGTGCACATGTATCTGGTGGTGGGAGGTGAGAATTTGAGAAAACTTGGGTGAAATAGACTCTCTTTTTTCATTTTCTTGGTTTCCAAAATCACTGCAGATGGAGACTGCAACCATGAAATTAAAAGACGCTTGCTCCTTGGAAGAAAAGCTATGACAAACCTAGACAGTCTATTAAAAAGCAGAGACATCATTTTGTTGACAAAAGTCCATATAATTAAAGTTATGGATTTGCCAGTAGTCATGTGGCAAATGAATGTGAGAGTTTGACAGTAAAGAAAACTGAGTACTGAAGAAGTGNCATGAAATTAAAAGACGCTTGCTCCTTGGAAGAAAAGCTATGACAAACCTAGACAGTCTATTAAAAAGCAGAGACATCATTTTGTTGACAAAAGTCCATATAATTAAAGTTATGGATTTGCCAGTAGTCATGTGGCAAATGAATGTGAGAGTTTGACAGTAAAGAAAACTGAGTACTGAAGAAGTGACACTTTCGAACTATGGTGCTGGAGAAGACTCTTGAGAGTCCCTTGTACAGCAAGGAGATCAAGTCAGTCAATCTTAAAGAAAATCAACCCTGAATATTCATTGGAAGGACTGATGCCGAAGCTGAAGCTCAGCCACCTGATTCTGAGAGGTGACTCATTAGGAAAGACTCTGATGCTGGGAAAGATTGACGGCGGTAGGAGAAGCAGGTGACAAAGGATGCAACTGGCATGAATTTGAGCAAACTCTGGGAAAGACAGAGGCGCCGGGTGTGCTGCAGTCCACAAAGAGTTGCAATTTAGTGACTGAGCAACAACAACAATGCAGGGGGGATATCTATCTCCTACCTTAACCCCCGCCAGGTGTGGCTCAGTGATACTAATAGCCAGGGAAAAGTCATGGAAGGTTCGTAGTTGGACCAGAACCAGAAGTTAAATGTTGAAAGACTTTGTTTGAAATGTTGAAAATCTATTCATTCATGGGTTTGTGAATCTAAAGAGACATAACCCCCCCCAAACTTATTGTTTTGGGGGACAGAGTGGGGACAGAGTAGATGAGTGAAAGTGGAAAAAGGGATACAATGTAGGAATAAATATATAAAAGAAAACAACTTATATGGATCTATTTTGATGGTGTGCCATGAAATGTTAAATAAGATCACTCAACTCTTAGCAGCAAAATAAAAATACATATTTGCACGAATCCCTGACCCAGGAAGATCCCACATGCTGCAGAGCAACTAAGCCCATGTGCCACGGCTCCTGAGCCTGTGCTCTAGAGCTGGGCAGCTGCAACTACTGAGCCCACGTGCTGTTACTGCTGAAGCCTGTGTGCCCTAGAACTTGCGCTCCACAGCAAGAGAAGCCACCTCAGTGAGAAGCCGGGGAACCACAGCTAGAGAGTAGCCCTGGTCACTGCACCTAGAGAGAAGCCTGGCAACAATGAAGACCCAGTGTGGCCAAAAGTAAATTCATTAAAGTATTAAAAAATAAATGACATGCAACTTAGGGAATTCCCTGGAAGTCCAGTGGTTAGGACTCTGTGCTGTCACTGTCACGGATACAGGTTTGCTCCCTGGTCAAGGAAGTAAAATCCCGTAAGCTGTGCAGTGTGACCAAAAATAAGTAAACACAACGTATAAAATGCAACTTAGAGAAAGAAAGGAAATGCCTCTCTCTGTATAAAAACACAGTAGTTATGCTAAGACAAGATTGCTCACAAGGATGTAAATGTCCTGTTGGTGCTTGAGCCTGAGACCGAAACAGTCATTCTTTCCTTCAATATTTTCTCTATTCTCAGAGATCCAAAATTTCTCCATTCATTTTAATAAAAACTAGACCAAAGGGAAAGTTTGTCAACCATAGATAAAATCTGAAGAAAAGAAGCAAGACAATCGGGCAGGAATGGGGGAGAAAAATTCTTTAAGGGACTCTGGGATGAATGGGAGAAGGGTGAATAAAAAAGGAATTTACGGTAGGGGAGAGATTCCCAAGTGTACTTGGGAATTGAGAATAAGAAAGAATGAAGTTCTGTCACATTCAGGAAGTTACTGATATGTTCACTGATTAGCTGTTATAAGCCTCTTATCCCCCACTCACTATGGTATCCTGTGTGGAGAAAACTTGAACCATAAGTAAAAAACTTCTTAATATATTGCTCTGATTCTGGGTGCTTAATTCATGGGCCAACAGAGCCAGGGGACTTGACTCTATAAAGAACTGTGCTCATGTCTCCTTCTGGTGTTAATGACATTATATAAGAAATAAGATACTGCTTACTCCCTCAAGGAACTATAGCCTACTGCAGAGGGACAATTCAAGCAAACAGTTGTAACTAAATAAGACAATTGCTTTAAAGATGTGTGGGCCAAGTGCACTAGAGGAAAAAGAAGCACCTAAATCAGCCTAGGGGTGTCAAGTTCAATGTCACAGAGCGTACAGCATTTGAGCTAAGAACTTTAAGATATAAACTTGATTAGATTCCCAAGAGAAAGGACACCAGGCAGAGGGAAGAGTGTGTACAAAGGTATAGAAGAGAAAAGATTTTTCTGGAATCTATAGGCAATTCAATATTGTGGTATTAAATGTAGGTAATAATATAACCAAGAAGGACCGTATATGCTCTTTTTGACACAGACGCCCCGTGTCCCATGTTTGCCTTTTGTTTGTAGAAAAACTTTAGTCTCCTAGCCCTTCCCTGAATTCCAAGTAGTAATTTTCATCAGAGAAGTGAGAAAATGCAGAAACAAAGGAATACAGTCAAGCAAGATAAAATACTAATAATAGTTTAGCCATTCAACGAAGTCAAAGACTTTTACTTCCTCCTCAAGGGCTATAGGTAATATTCTGAGCCATGTCAGTTGGACTGTTTTGTAGATACTGAAGCCCCTACCAAGTGGAAGAAGTATGCTGCCCACAAGCACATAGGTCCCAGACCAGTTGGAACCAGAAGGTTGATGATATTGACTCCCAGTTACTACACCATCAGCCAGTTGGAAGAATGCCCATGAGCTGATCACATACCCCACAACCCTAGACTGCTTGCTTGGTACCCTGCCATAAGTGCTGCACTTTTCTTCACCAAAAACGCAGTGTCAGTAGATTGGCTTACTACATGTGGGCAAGCAGACCCAAGTTTGGCTCAGTAATACTAATATCCAGGAAAAAGTCATGAAGGGCTAAGTAGTTGGATCAGAACTAGAAGTTAAATGTTGAAAGACTGGTTTATTTACTGCCAAGGAGTTTAGACTTTCATTTTGTAGGCCTATGGGAAAACAGTGAAAATTTTGGGGAAGGGGAGGACCATGGTGAGATTTGAGTATTGGCAATGTCAGGAGAGTGTGTAATTTCTTCGGTTTTGTCTTGCTGCAACAAAGAATTGAAATGGTGGACCAGTGCTATAGCTCTCTGTTACATCTGAGTTTTATTCAGTAAACAAACGATAGTACACCATCAGGGTGTGAGGATGGGCCAGCCTGAAAAGGAGAGGCCTCAACCCCTCTTGGCTCCCTCTTTTTATAGGTTTAGTCCCTTCCCCCATGAGCCTGCCCTATGCAAATTAGGGCTAGCCAGGAAGGGGGCATGTTTGTTTCACCTGAGGTCCTCACTCTGGTCCGTGAATTTTTTTCTTTGTTCCCTTTTAGCAGGCTTTTCCCTTTCTTTGTTTGTCTTTTAGTCACTGTCATTTTGGACTCCTTTTCCTATTATAACTACCTAACAGCAAGGTTCCTCTTTCTTTCTTGTGTCAGGCAGACCAGAGAAACCTGAAACATTTCTCAGTTTTGCATGGAATAGGACATATATGTGATATTCCTCAGAGTGAGTGTACTGTAGTTAAATACATTAAAAAAAAAAAAAAAAACTGCCTGCCTTATATGCTTGGAGGTTTATAATGCACATCTAAATACCCTAAAGTTGTCTTTCAGTTCAGTTCAGTTCAGTCGCTCAGTCGTGTTCGACTCTTTGGGACACCATGAATCGCAGCACGCCAGGCCTCCCTGTCCATCACCAACTCCCGGAGTTCACTCAGACTCACATCCGTCGAGTCAGTGATGCCATCCAGCCATCTTATCCTCTGTCGTCCCCTTCTCCTCCTGCTCCCAATCCCTCCCAGCATCAGAGTCTTTTCCAATGAGTCAACTGTTCGCATGAGGTGGCCAAAGGACTGGAGTTTCAGCTTTAGCATCATTCCTTCCAGAGAAATCCCAGGGCTGATCTCCTTCAGAATGGACTGGTTGGATCTCCTTGCAGTCCAAGGGACTCTCAAGAGTCTTCTCCAACACCACAGTTCAAAAGCATCAATTCTTTGGCATTCAGCCTTCTTCACAGTCCAACTCTCACATCCATACATGACCACAGGAAAAACCATAGCCTTGACTAGGCGGACCTTAGTCGGCAAAGTAATGTCTCTGCTTTTGAATATGCTATCCAGGTTGGTCATAACTTTTCTTCCAAG
>SJYX01023968.1:94158-109677 GCA_006410675.1 Oreotragus oreotragus
TGCAGCCATGAAATTAAAAGATGCTTACTCCTTGGAAGAAAAGTTATGACCAACCTAGATAGCATATTGAAAAAGAGAGACATTACTCTGCCAACTTAGGTCCGTCTAGTCAAGGCTATGGTTTTTCCAGTAGTCATGTATGGATGTGAGAGTTGGACTGTGAAGACAGCTGAGCGCCAAAGAATTTATGCTTTTGAACTGTGGTGTTGGAGAAGACTCTTGAGAGTCCTTTGGACTGCAAGGAGATCCAACCAGTCCATTCTGAAGGAGATCAACCCTGGGATTTCTTTGGAAGGAATGATGCTAAAGCTGAAACTCCAGTACTTTGGCCACCTCATGAGAAGAGTTGACTCATTGGAAAAGCCTCTGATGCTGGGAGGGATTGGGGGCAGGAGGAGAAAGGGACGACAGAGGATGAGATGGCTAGATGGCATCATGGACTCAATGGACGTGAGTCTGACTGAACTCCGAGAGATGGTGATGAACAGGGAGGCCTGGTGTGCTGCGATTCACGGGGTCGCAAAGAGTCAGACACGACTGAGCGACTGAACTGAACTGAACTGAACCCAGGACGTAAAATGAGTTGGTCTCAGTAGAATAACAGAAAACCATTGTAGCCCCATTCCTTTGTTTATTGTTTTCTTCTCCTGCGTAAAAGTCATTCAAGGCCAAAGTTTTTCTAGAGCATTTCAGGTAAATAGTCCTTTTTTCCTAGTATTCAAAATCAACTGCAGTACCATCTTTAAACATCAGCAATTAACATTTCTTCTCTTGATTTGCTGGCTTGGGCTGAGAAACTTGCTATGGGAAGAGTCAGAAACTCCCCTTCTTTAAATTTGTCTTGGGTGAATCAGAGACCAAACCCTTTGCTATCAAAATCCGGACAATATACACCATACTCTCCAGCTGTTTCCAGGAAGCTGCTGTCATGTGGCCTGAGAAAAAGGCTCCCCTCTTGATGCTGCTCCAAGGTGGTGGCGGTGTGGAGCATGGTGACCACTCACTCCAAGAGAGTCCTAGCCACCAGTGCTCTCTCTTCCTTGATCCCCTTGCTCCCGTATGTAGAGGCTGGAGGTAGGTGATGGGTTATTGCTGGCTGAAACAAGCCCGGTGCAGGTCCTGTCAGGTGATACAGGAATTAATGTAAAACAGGACCTGTGATAATTTTCCTGGCCTCAGAGATGTTGGTTAAAAACTCTCAGAACTAATCTGGCTATATTTTGAAGTATGAGTTTGTATCTGGCACATAATATTAATAGGTCCCCAGTTAATTTCCTTTATTTCTCATTTCTTTTTCTCTCTTAAATCTTTCTCTGATCTAAATTCCCTCCCAGTCCACAGTTTTATTTCTGTAACTGTGCTCTTGTGTAAATACATAATATTACAGAATTCTATATATTTTTATCAATCCATCTGCTTCCCATATTATGGGAAAGAAAAGAGAATCAGGTTAACAAGTAAACATCATTGATGAATGCTAAAATATTGAATATATGAAAACTTAAAAATTATACCATGCATGCATAGCAACAGGATATGTTATTTTGTTCTTATAGCAAATTGAGACTGAAATAACAACTATACTAAATTTGTCAGAGGTATCTCTTTGTCCCTTGGTTTCCTTAACCACCATGAGAGTTTCCTTAACCACCTTGACCACTTAACATAGACAATGTTGTTAATTTATAACTTAGAATGAAAAGATATCACACAGGGTGGAAATATATTCCATCTCCCCATATTCCATCTCCCCATTGCTCTGTTTCCACTCAGGAGTATTTTATGAGAGGTCTTCCAACATATTAACAAGGACTATTTAAGCCTTCTTTCCTCCTTTGAATATCTATATGGATTTTAATAACGCTGTGGATTTATGGCTTCCCAAGGACTTAAGGATACATCAAACCTTCTTAAAGCTGCCTGTAGTTCTAGAGTGCACCATTTACAGGATTTGTGTCCTATTATATGGGCTGCTCTTTTGGCTCAGATGGTAAAGAATCTGCCTGCAATGCTGGAGACCCGGGTTTGATCCTTGGGTCAGGAAGATCCCCTATAGGAGGGAATGGCAACCCACTCTAATTATTCTTGCCTGGAGAACTCCATGGAGAGAGGACTCTGGTGGGCTATAGCCCATGGCATCACAAAGCTAGGACAGGACTGAGCAACTAACATTTACTACTGTAAAGAGAAACACCATTGTTTGAATGATGTCCAAGGTGTTTCCTCTACCTAAGAACCCTAACTCACTGGGCAGCAAGAGCTAAGGCAGCCTGAAGAAATGTCAGGAGCTGATAAACTCGGGTGCCTGAACGGCTGTTAGACATCAGATAAGCAGGAGGTGTCAAGAGAATGGGCTTCCCAGGTGGCTAGGCGGTAAAGAATCTGCCTGCAGCTCAGGAGCTGCAGAAGCCTTGGTTTGTTCTCTGGGTTGGGAAGATCCTCTGGAGAGGACCCTCTGGGGGAGAGCATGGCAACTGACTCCAGTATTCGTGGCTGGAGAATACTATGGGCAGAAGAGCCTGGTGGGTTAGCTACAGTCCATAGGGTTGCAGAGTCAGACATGGACTGAAGCAACTTAGTGCATATACACATCATAAGGACATCCACACCAGTGAGCAGAGAAGAAAAGAGAGTGGAGTCATCTGGTAAATAATCTGAAACTATGGTCAGGCAGCAAAACTAACTGCAGAGAGCCTCCTCTGGAAGGAAAGGCCGTCGGGAATGGGGAATGAAGCAAAGAAGCTGACACCGAGCCAGCGCACTATCTTGGCCTCCGCTGTCTGTATATTCCTCGCACTTGGTTGAGACTCAGTCCTGACTGAACCTGGCCTGGAAGTAAACTGCTGATAACTACAAGCAGCTGCCTGGCTGTTTGAGCAGCAGACACTTCATCTACATCTGCTGGGGTGGAGGACAGACATATTTCTCTAGCTTTAGCAGTTCCTTGACACGAGTATCAGTGAACTCGCTCTCTGGGCCTTTCTGATTTTATAAACTTTGATCACGCTTGCTTCATCTTTCACCTTTGCAGTCTGATCGAGCCTTCAGCCCTTCCATATGTGGTAGCCCCTCTTTCTCCTGAAATTTATCATTCTCCAGACTTTCTTCAATTCCATTATTTCTTGAGGGAGATCAAGGAGATTTTTTCAGATGTGGATTCTCCATTGGTTTGAATAAGGACAGGGCAATACTTTCAGTTTTATTCCTAAGCATTTCTTCCCCATATGCCAACATGTCTTGGGCTCCAAATGCTCTTTGAACAGTTGTATTCACGGGATAGTGCTGTATATTTTCCTGGAGGAGGAAATGGCCACCCACTCCAGTATTCTTGCCTGAAAAATCCTGTGGAGCATGGTGAGCTATATAGTTCTTGGGGTTGCAAAGAGCTGGACACAACTCAGTGACTAAGTACACACTGTACTTTAAAAAATTACTTTATTTTGTATTGGAGTATAGTTGATTTACAGTGTTGAGTTGGTTTCTATACTTCTTAATATTCATGTGCATAGGCATCACTTGGGTTCTTCTTAAAATGCAGATGCTGATGAAGTAGGTCTAAGTTGGAGTCTGCAATTCTGCATTTCTGGGAAGTTCCCTTCCAGGTGATGCTGCTGCTAGTGTGTGGACCACACTTTGAGTAGTGAGGGAAGCTTTCGTTGTGGCAGAAGAAAGAGTTTTGAGTAGAATGTGGTTTATTCTCTCCATTCTGCCTCCCACCTCTCCCTACAAATCACGGCTTTCTGTTTCTTTCCAAATTGACATACAATGATTGAATTCCCTATGAAAACAAAGACATAGGCTCTCACTGAAATTTATTATGCAAGTTTAACATGATAAAATTTGGAAGAGCTTAATGTTTGCCAAATATATGTCAATTTAATTATATGCTTCTCCTGGCACTATGGAAACTGTCATCAAGGCATGGACATACACAAAGTGGAGCAGATGGCAAAGAAGAACTGGGATGATTCCCAATAGGTAGTGACACAAGCTAAAAACAAGACTATCTGATACTACAGTTCATCCAAAATGACATGAATGGTGACTAAGAAGTTTGACTGTCTCTAGTCATAAGAAGAAAGTCATAGCTCCAGTAAATATTGGTATCAGGAGCCCAAATTCTGTGCTATCCTATTATAAATTAAGAAAAAGATGAAGAATTTGATTTACAGTTAACAAACCCAGTCCCAAGGAGTGAAGAGACTGAGGTAAAAGGAGTGAAGAGACTGAGGTATATTAGAAATTCAAAACTAGGGACTAAGGCAAATAAACCCCCTCTCCCAGGAGAGGCAGGAGGAAGGAGCACAACTCACCTAAAGCTAGCTCTGGTTGGGAGATAATACTAAGCCTGATCTAAGTTGTTTTCATAGCTGCACATTCTTTCTTTCCATCACTTTAAGACAATATAAGACAAATCAGGTACAACTCACCCTTAGACATCATTCTTAAAAATAGGCTGATGGTGACTGCAGGAATGCCTCTATGTCTCATTTGAATGAAATGATTACTTAGGTAGTAAGTAAATATATGTATTTTTATTAAGTTTTTGTGGAAAATACTGACATTTTATAAAGTTTTTTTTAAGGACTCTTTTTTTAAAAAAAAATTTGGCTGTGTTGGATCTTCGTTGCCACTCTTGGGTTTTCCCTAGTTGTGGTGAGTCGGGGCTGCTCTTTGTTGGGGTACATGGACTTTTCTTTACTGTGGTTCTCTTGTTGTGTCTCACAGGCTCCAGAGTGCAGACTCAGTAGATGTTGTACCTGGGCTTAGCTGCCGTTGGGGCATGTGAGATCTGCGACTGGGAATTGAACCTGTGTCCCTTGTATGGTCAGATGGATTTCTATCCACTGGACCACCAGGGAGGTCTTGACACTTTATGAATACTTGAAAATCTTTTTGAAACTCTAAATAACATTCACCCATATTTCTTGTTTCTATGATTATTTAACACCTACATTAACATATAATTTTAGGAAGAAGATACATTTCTTCTCCACCCCTGTGGGAGGCACTCTGCTTTTTCACACCCCTGCCCCTCTCTACCTCCTCACTCACCTGAATGTCAGTATTGGAATAAGCTGGGCCTGGGAAACCTGACCTTGTCTTCTTTCCTTGTGGATTCTACTTGCCTGTGGAAATCAGATACTTTTGGTTATGAGGTTACTTTACAAGCAAAGGCTTTACTTTACTTGGAAAGGCTTGTGGTGGTACAGGGCTGTGTATGGTGTATTAGTTGCTCAGTAGTGTCTGACTCTTTGTGACCCTGTAGACTATAGCCTGCCAGGCTCCTCTATCCACGGAAATCTCCAGGCAAGTACACTGGAATGGGTAGCCATTCCCTTCTCCAGGGGATCTTCCTGACCCAGGGATTGAAGCTGGGTCTCCTGCACTGCAAGCCGATTCTTTATCCTCTGAGCCACCAGGAAAGCACTGTGGGTAACTGGAACATTCTATCTTTCCAATTTTCTGGGATCAATAGTTGGAAGTCTATTATTACCATTTGCCCAAGCTACATTCTCCAATTTCAACGTTAGTAGTGAAAATGATAATATTTTGGTCCACAGCGGTATAATCTTTTGTTTTACTTCTCAGTTATTTCAGATTTTGGCAGAGAGGAGCAGTAATATTTACTTGGTATACCTTTGGACCCAAACGTTCTTTATCATCATTCCTTCACAAAATTCCAGAAAGCATGTTATAACAGGAAATGTGTTATTTCCTTTTAATGATAAGTGTTTGTGGATTCTAATACTTATGAATCAGTTCATAGGTTGTGAACTGCTCAGTTCAGAATCGGCTCAGTTGTGTCCAACTCTTTCCGACCCCATGGACGGCAGCATGCCAGGCCTTCTTGTCCATCACTAACACCCAGAATTTATCCAAACTCATGTCCATTGAGTTGGTGATGCCATCCAACCATCTCATCCTCTGTCGTCCCCTTCTCCTTCTGCCTTCAATCTTTCCCAGCATCAGGGTCTTTTCAAATGAGTCAGCTCTTTACATCAGGTGGAAAAGTATTGGAGTTTCAGCTTTAACATCAATCCTTCCAATGAACACTCAGGACTGACTTGTTTTAGGATGGACTGGTTGGATCTCCTTGCAGTCCAAGGGACTCTCCAGAGTCTTCTCCAGTGAATAACCATCTCATAATCAAGACTTTGGGAGTTTAACATGAGAAAATTTGAATTCAAGCTCCAACTTCCACTTTACTACAATTGAATAAGCTTTGGAATGTAATCTCTTCAAATATCAGCTACCTATTTGATTAACTGGGGATCAGAAAGTCTGCTGTCCACTTTAGAGTGTGTCTGTCAGATTAAAACTGATACATGTGAAAATGTATTGACAAGAATAAAGCTCATAACAAGTGTGTGTTATTGTAAGAAGTTTCTATATGTGTATATAGGCAAACATACATTGAAAATATATAATACATTGCTTTTGATTGTATTTAAATTGCTTGTTTATAGAAAGTTGGAAATTAAAGCATTAATTTTTCTCTGTATACTATTAACCTTTATTCCTTGAGTCTGAATCTTACTGCATATCATAATCTCTGCTTCTTTACAGAGTTAATTTTTGCTGTGTACATTAAAAATGTTTCATTTTAAAATCTAAGCACTGATTGGCTGAAAGTATTTCCTCATCTCATAAAGGTGTTTAAAAGTGAGTTATGTTTGTAGCACTTCTGCAGTTTTGTTAAATGATGTAAATATCACCTCATCTTGTTGAACAGTTTTAGATTTATGACTTTTAGTTACATGAGGTGTCAAATAACATTTGTTAGCCTTATTTCAGTACAGACACCTTTAAAATGTCAACCAAACAGATGTTCTCCTATAAACATGAATAAAAATGAGGGCACAGTGAGACTAAATATAGGATATTATACAATGTTAATATTAATATTACTCAAGATTCAGTAGTGATGAAATTTATGTAATTAATGAAGATGACAAGGAAAAACTCCCAAGCTTATAATTCTTTAAAACAATGCTGTGCTTTTAGTAATTTTACAAGGTTAAGAAGTGATTACCCACTCCAGTATTCTTGCCTTGAGAATCCCAGGGATGGGGGAGCCTGGTGGGCTGCCATCTATGGGGTCACACAGAGTCGGACACGACTGAAGTGACTTAGCAGCAGCAGCAGCAGCAGCAAGAAGTGATTTAATAATTTTTTAAAAGCAAGATTGTGGGAATAAAGTTAGGTATTATTTCTAATATTATTTTGATTTATTTTTCTGATTTTGATACTGATTTTATTTCTGATTCTGATTTTAATAGTGCTAAACTGGAATATTATCCCTAGTTCAGTATTCAGGTGGATGTTCTACAATAATAATATATGCATAACAATTACTTCATAAAAAAAGGAGAATGATACATGATATCAAAGAAGATAAAACATAAATGCCATTTTTTTTTCAATATTGTATGCATCATGCTGCTGCTGCTGCTAAGTCACCTCAGTTGTGTCTGACTCTGTGTGACCCCAGAGACGGCAGCCCACCAGGCTCCCCCGTCCCTGGGATTCTCTAGGCAAGAACACTGGAGTGGGTTGCCATTTCCTTCTCCAATGCATGAAAGTGAAAAGTGAAAGGGAAGTCGCTCAGTCGTGTTCGATTCTTAGCGACCCCGTGGACTGCAGCCTACCAGGCTCATCCATCCATGGGATTTTCCAGGCAAGAGTACTGGAGTGGGGTGCCATCGCCTTCTGGGTGTATGGATCATAGCACCTAAATATTTGAATTTTAAAAATTTTAATTATTAAAAAAATACCAAATATATTTGATTCAATTAAAAATATAAAACAGTTACTCTGTCCTTTAAATAGGACTGCAGCCTACCAGGCTCATCCATCCATGGGATTTTCCAGGCAAGAGTACTGGAGTGGGGTGCCATCGCCTTCTGGGTGTATGGATCATAGCACCTAAATATTTGAATTTTAAAAATTTTAATTATTAAAAAAATACCAAATATATTTGATTCAATTAAAAATATAAAACAGTTACTCTGTCCTTTAAATATTTAAAAACTATTACAAAGTACATTTACATAGACTCAGTCATTTATATGAAAATGTGCATATAACACTTTCAGTCAGTCAGTCAGTTCAGTCGCTCAGTTGTGTTCTACTCTTTGCGACCCCATGACCTGAAGCACGCCAGGCCTCCCTGTCCATCACCAACGCCTGGAGTCCACCCAAACTCATGTCCGTTGAGTCAGTGATGCCATCCAACCATCTCATCCTCTGTCATCCCCTTCTCCTCCTGCCTTCAATCTTTCCCAGCATCAGGGTCTTTTCAAATGAGTCAGCTCTTCACATCAGGCGGCCAAATATTGGAGTTTCAGCTTCAACATCAGTCCTTCAAATGAACATCCAGGACTGATCTCTCTTAGGATGGACTGGTTGGATCTCCTTGCAGTTCAAGGGACTCTCAAGAGTTTTCTCCAATACCACAGTTCAAAAACATCAACTCTTCAGTGCTCAGCTTTCTTTGTTGTCCAACTCTCACATCCATACATGACTACTGGAAAAACAATTGCCTTGACTAGATGGACCTTTGTTGGCAAAGTAATGTCTCTGCTTTTTAATATGCTATCTAGGTCATAACTTTGCTTCCAAAGAGTAAGTGTCTTTTAATTTCATGGCTGCAATCACCATCTGAAGTAATTTTGGAGCCCCCAAAATAAAGTCAGCCACTGTTTCACCATCTATTTGCCGTGAAGTGATGGGACCAGATGCCATGATCTTCATTTTCACAATGTTGAGCTTTAAGCCAATGTTTTCACTCTCCTCTTTCACTTTCATCAAGAGGCATTTTAGTTCCTCTTCACTTTTGCCCTAAGGGTGGTATCATCTGCATATCTGAGGTTATTGATATTTCTCCCAGCAATCTTGATTCCAGTTTGTGCTTCATCCAGCCCAGCGTTTCTCATGATGTACTCTGTATATAAGTTAAATAAGCAGGGTGACAATGTATAGCATTGACGTACTCTTTTTCCTATTTGGAACCAGTCGTATAACACTTTGGCCCTTTCCAAATTGATAATATTAATAATGATATACTAATATAGTACAGTTATAATATTTTGTATTAATACAGCTATTTCAACTTTTTGAACACCTCTTTTATCAGGGACTTTGGTAGGCATTTTCCATTTGTCATTCTATTTGGTATATTTGTTTTAATTGAAATCAAACTAATAGCAAAATCGTTTCATCTTATAGTGCATTTTTCCTAATTCAAGGTAGGAAATACTTAAAAAGAGTTCTTAAATTTCATATATGTAAGAAAAGAGGCTTCTCCAGGTGGCACTAGTAGTAAAGAACCAGGCTGCCAGTGCTGGAGCAGGAGACAGGAGTTCGATTCCGGGTCTGGAAGATCCCCTGGAGGAGGGCGGGGCAACCCACTCCAGTCTTCTGGCCGGGAGAATCCCGTGGACAGAGGAGCCTGGAGGGCTTCGGTCCATATAGCTGCAAAAAGTCGGATATGACTGAAGCGACTGAGCATGCACACATGTAAAGAAGTTTCAGGAGTATCAAATGAACAACTTTAAGTTTACTAATACCAGGCATTCTTATGAATATTCATGTTGATAAAAGCAGCCCTTGTGTATATGGTGACTCTGTTTTCTAAAGTGAAAGGAAATGTATAAACTTGGAGGAAAATCACTTCTGCTCTGGACAATGCTCCATAAGCTCAACCAAGCTATTTAAAAATGTTCCATTGTGTATATTTTATATTTACATGCATAGTTATTTCCTCTTTGTGGCTAATTCAAAGAAACCCTTAAATGATTTCTTTTAAACAAATAATAGTCCCCTAAAACCTTGTGTAAATCTAAGTTGTTGTGAACTACATTTCTTAAAATAATAACTGAATCTAATCTTAATTGTTCTCAGCTCATATATGAAATAAAATTATATCTTTAAAATATATGATTTATTATAATTTGAAGCAACTTTGAATCATGCAGAAATGAGTTTTATAAGTCATAGCTCTAGACATATAAAAATAAATCCCTAAGTAAAATAAAATATATCTTTTTCCTTTACTGATCAATAGGGATTTAAATAAATATTAAAATAATAATATAATGATGAAGTAAGGTGAAAATAATAAAAGATTCACATTGCAACTATTTTTAAATTTACATAGGAGGTCATTTGATCCCCATGGTTGTCTCATAAACTTGGAATTATTATATTCCTTACTTTATACACTAGCAATCTTGAGGCTCCGAGAAATTAAGTAACTTGCCAAAGGCTGCTGACCTATGGGAATATAGTGAGGTTAGAGTTTTAAAATAATCTTCTCATTCAGACAAAGATGAAAATATATCATGTAAGTCAGAATGTATTTACTGATTTCCTACTAACTTAGTACTGTGCTTCCTTAGTAGCTCAGTTGGTAAAGAGTCTTCCTACAATGCAGGAGACCCAGGTTTGATCCCTGGGTGAGGAAGATCCCCTGGAGAAGGAAATGGCAACCCATTCCAGTATTTTTGCCTGGAGAATCCCATGGACAGAGGAGCTTGGTGGGCTACAGTCCATGGGTTTGCTTAGAGTTGGACATGACCAAACCACTGTACTNATCCCCTGGAGAAGGAAATGGCAACCCATTCCAGTATTTTTGCCTGGAGAATCCCATGGACAGAGGAGCTTGGTGGGCTACAGTCCATGGGTTTGCTTAGAGTTGGACATGACCAAACCACTGTACTTATTTTCCACTTTTCTGTCACCAAATTTTTTTTTTTTTTTTTGCTAAGAAACCTTGAGAACCTCTGACAAAGTTTCACTGAAACCAAGTTCTTATACTTTTACTTATTGTTTGGAGAGTTTACCAATGCAAACACTAAAATTTTTAAGAGTTTGAATGATTTGTTTCTTATTGCTGCTGAAATAAGTTAATATAAAGATAATGGCTTAAAACAAGACATTTTTTCTTACAGTTCTGATGGTCATAAGTCCAAAATGGTCCCACAAGTCAACAGAAGGAGAGGATTTTTGCTCCAGAATGGATTACATCTAGAACTTCACTCATCCCTAATTTAGATAACTTAGATGGTGAGATTTGGGAATTTTTAGCTGATAAGAATTCTGTGAGATTTTGGATTTGAATTAATGCTGTAATGCTTTGAGAATTTTGAAGACTTTGGATGGGGTAAATGTATTTTGTATGTGAGACAGACATAGATCTTTGAAGATCAGAGTGTAGAATCTACTGAGATGTCTGAGGAGTACTGAGTCATGCATCTAATCTCTTCAAGGGTCCCTCTTACATGAGTGAATAATTCACCTTTTGATATTTCAGAGGCACTAGCAAAAGGTTGTCAACACTTGGTTACCTGGTTTGCCCTAGAGCATGCTTCCCGACAGTGACCCACCAATGTAGTACTTTTTGAGAATCTGGGTAGGTTAAAAATTCTCCCAATCATTTACTCCTAGCTTATTATTTTTTTACTGAGGTTTAGTCACTAAGTCATGTCTGACTCTGCGTCTCCATGGACTGTAGCCTGCCAGTCTCCTCTGTCTATGAATTATCCCAGGCAAGAATACTGGAACTGGTTACCGTGCCCTCCTCCAGGGGATCTTCCCAACTCAGTGATAGAACTTGCATCTCCTGCATTGGCAGGCTAATTCTTTATCACTGAGTCCCAAGGAAACCCAGTTCTTTTTTTTACCTAACAATTATTACCTGTTTTCATTTGTATTTCACAGAAAGTAGCGAGGTGCATGCTGCACCAACAACCCATTCTCTGGAAATTTTTGCAGCTAAATTTCCAAGTTCATCACTTACAAGTTCTTTTCTACAAAACTGCAGAACCTAATTCTGCAATTTTCTGTCACTCTATAATAAGATGTCCTTTTCTCCACTTCTCAATAATACATTCCTCTTTTCCTTAGAGATCTCATGAACAGCATCTTTACACTTCATATTTCTATCAGCAGTCTGTTTATGATGATATAGGTATTCTCTAAGCTGATATAGGCTTTACCATATTACTGACTTCCTTCTGAATTCTCACCAGCTATAGTCATTAACATCCATATTACTTCAAACAGTCTTCTCAAGGCAATTTACATTAAAAATTTTTTCATTTGGAACTATTTTAAAATTATATTTATTAATTCTACTACACATATTTATTAAGAAACAGTAATTTCAAAACACTGTTCAAGGTCAGGGGACACAATAACCATTAATAAGGAGAGGAATTTTTCTCTTAAGGAGCTTGCTTTGCATTTAGAGGAACGAACAATAAAAAAAATTTATAAGAAAATATCAGGTAGCTATAATGCTAGCGTAATTTGAATTGAATGTTTTAATTGAATTTATAGTTACATAATGTTCCTCATAATTTTTCCAGTCTTTCCCCATTACCTAATTTTAAAGCCGCTTCTACACTTGGGAGTATTTGTTATAGCCACATCCAACTTTCAGAATAAAAATCCATATAGTTTCCTATTGCTGCTCTAATAAATTACCACGAACTGAGTTGCTTAAAGTGGAGAAGGACATGGCAACCCACTCCGGTATTCTTGCCTGGAGAATCCCGTGGACAGAGGGGCTTGGCGGGCTAGAGTACACAGGGTCGCAAAGAGTCAGACACACACACGAGAGTTGTTTGATTGTTGTTCAGTTGCTCAGTCATGTCTGGCTCTGTGACCCCATGAGCTTCAGCACACAGGGCGTCTCTGTCCTTCACCATCTCCCAGAGTTTGCTCAGACTCATGTCCATTGAGTCAATGATGCCATCCAACCATCTCGTCCTCTGTCATCCCCTTCTCCTCCTGCCTTCAGTCTTTCCCAGTATCAGGGTCTTTTTCAGTGAGTCGGCTCTTCACATCAGATGGCCAAAGTGTTGGAGCTTCAGCTTCATCAGTCCTTCCAGTGAACATTCAGGGTTGATTTCCTTTAGGATTGGCTGGTTGGATCCCCTTGCAGTCCAAGGGACTCTCAAGAGTCTTCCCCAACACCACAGTTCAAAAGCATCAAGTTGCTTAAAACAACACACATTTATTTTGCTATGGTCCTGAAGGTCAGAAGTCCAAAACGAGACTTTCCTGGCTAAAATGAGGGCGTCAGCAGGGCTGGTTCTTTCCCGAGGCTCCTGAAGAGGTCTGTTCTTTGACTCTTCCAACTTCTAGAGGCTGTTGGGACACCTGCCCCCATCTCTGCTTCTGTTGTCACACTACCTCCTCTACTTCACCCAGTCTGTCTCGGCCTCTCACTTTTGACCCCTGCAATTGCTTTGGGCAGATTCGGATACCCCAGGATAATCTCCTCATCTGTCTTTTACCATAAAATAATATATTTGCAAGTTCCATGGATTCAAATGTTGACATCTTTAGGAACAGTTTCCAGTCTGCCATAGCTTGATGTTCTCCTTTACTGATTTTTGTTTTCTGGTTTTAGACAACTCTGAAATGTAATCATGTTTTAGTTGTCCAGAAGTTTAAATTAGATGTTTATTACTGGTAATTTATCCTAACTTTCTGTTATTCTTTAATAATATAATTACATGTAATAATATATATGCATGTAATATGATATTGTACAACACAGATGATTTGGAGTTTAAAAAAAGTGATAATTTTAAGATTATGCAGAAATATTTCTCTGATAGTCAAGATATGAAATCATCATATTAAAGATGATTTGTTGTGTTGCTTTTCCAAGTGTGACCTGGCTAAAACATCATATTTTGTTAGATAAAAGAGAAGAAAGAAGATGTGGCCAAGGATCATTTTTTTTGGACATAAATTGCTTGCTCTTGTTTATCATTAATTTTAACTGAGAAAGATAAGACCATTGTGTATAGAAGCTTTATTTTTTATAAATATATGGATTATATTCTGCATATACATCTATGTTGAAAAAAATAAATACTATCCATCTACAAAGGAGACGTTTGAAGATGTGGCTTATTTTTTTCAGATTATAGACAAGCTAAAGTGAGTTTCAATAAAGAGATGAAATGAACTCAGTACTCCTCAGACATCTCAGTAGACTCCACACTCTGATCTTCAAAGATCTATGTCTGTCCCACATACAAAATACATTTACCCCATCCAAAGTCTTCAAAATTCTCAAAGCATTACAGCATCAATTCAAGTCCAAAATCTCACAATAAAGAGATGAAATGAACTGATGGCACTACCCTCACAACAAGTCAGTTTTCTCACCTTTGCAGTACAACCACAAAGATATGAGTCTGGTTATACCAACTATAAAAGAATAGCAGTTTCTTCAACCTAGACACTTAGTATTGGAGCTAGTTTAAAGCTAATTCTTTAGTTACATTGGTGACTGAACGGTAACATAATACAGTTAGCTTTCTACCCAGCATCCTCAAATTCTGATCACCTATCATATTCAATTGACCACCAGTATCTGTTTTATCCATAACCACTGCCACTAAGCAAATTCCATTCCATAAAACTGCTCCCTGGATTCATTCAATAGCATCCCAATTAGTCTCACAATCTTGCTCTGCTCCAACCCATGTTCTATTTAGTGACCTGAACAAGTTGTTCCTTAAATGCTAAGCTGATCATGTCACTTTTCCTCCTCAGAATCTTGTGCAAGAACTTCAGGTTTAAGTGCAAACTTCTTAATTCAGTATTTGGGGATTTTAGGGTCTGGCTCTTTCTTATCTTTATGAGTCATCTCTTTGCAGATCCTCCTTTTCTGAACATCCTCTGGGAGAATTAAATGTTTTCTCCTGGCTTTGTGTCTTGATACTTATCATAGCTGACCAATGATTTAGGAAACATTATAACTACTCTTTATTATGAAGATAACAACCCCAAAAATGAGGTAAATATTATTTCATATTTTTGTAGTTTAGTTGCTAAGTCGTTGTCTGACTCTGCAATCCAGTGGACTGTAGCCCACCAGGATCCTCTGTCCATGTGATTTCTCAGGCAAGAATCCTGGAATGGGTTGCCATTTCCTTCTCCAGAGGCTCTTTCTGACCCAGGGATCGAACCGGAGTCTCTAATATCTCTTAAATTGGCAGGCAGATTCTTTGTCACTTGAAGAGGATGCTGTGAAAGTGCTGCACTCAATATGCCAGCAAATTTGGAAAATTCAGCAGTGGCCGCAGGACTGGAAAAGGTCACTTTTCATTCCAATTCCAAAGAAAGGCAATGCCAAAGAATGCTCAAACTACCACACAACTGCACTCATCTCACACGCTAGTAAAATAATGCTCAAAATTCTCCAAGCCAGGCTTCAGCAATATGTGAACCATGAACTCCCTGATGTTCAAGCTGGTTTTAGAACAGGAAGAGGAACCAGAGATCAAATTGCCAACATCTGCTGGATCATGGAAAAAGCAAGAGAGTTCCAGAAAAACATCTATTTCTGCTTTATTGACTATGCCAAAGCCTTTGACCGTGTGGATCACAATAAACTGTGGAAAATTCTGAAAGAGATGGGAATACCAGACCACCTCACCTGCCTCTTGAGAAATCTGTATGCAGGTCAGGAAGCAACAGTTAGAACTG
>SJYX01023968.1:110822-184723 GCA_006410675.1 Oreotragus oreotragus
CTTACTCCTTGGAAGAAAAGTTATGACCAACCTGGATAGTATATTCAAAAGCAGAGACATTACTTTGCCGACTAAGGTCCGCCTAGTCAAGGCTATGGTTTTTCCTGTGGTCATGTATGGATGTGAAAGTTGGACTGTGAAGAAAGCTGAGCGCCGAAGAATCGATGCTTTTGAACTGTGGTGTTGGAGAAGACTCTTGAGAGTCCCTTGGACTGCAAGGAGATCCAACCAGTCCATTCTGAAGGAGATCACCCCTGGGATTTCTTTGGAAGGAATGATGCTGAGGCTGAAACTCCATTACTTTGGCCTCCTCATGCGAAGAGTTGACTCATTGGAAAAGACTCTGATGCTGGGAGGGATTGGGGGCAGGAGGAGAAGGGGACGACCGAGGATGAGATGGCTGGATGTCATCACGGACTCGATGGACATGAGTCTGAGTGAACTTCGGCAGGTGGTGATGAACAGGGAGGCCTGGCGTGCTGCGATTCATGGGGTCGCAAAGAGTCGGACACGACTGAGCGACTGAACTGAACTGAACTGAGTGTTACCAGTTGAGCCATATATTATCTAGCTAGTTTTACTTTTGTTGAATGCCAGAGAGGATTTAAGAAGACCTTTGTCCTGTAGGTAAGGGTTTGTTATGTGCAAAAGGGTTCTTTTGATCTTGCATGCTTGAAAGTATTCCCAGGTGCCTAAGAGGCCCATTGTTTCTCCCTAATAACTTGGCTAGAATTATGTGTAAATGATTGATCATGTAGTTACCTATCATATATCTTGTGTCCTATTCTATTGGTAAGCACCTCTGTCCAGAAGGAGTTTGGGAGTAGAAAATGGGTAGGGGCTCATTCTCTTTTTACTTCCTGTAAGTGGGCTTGTGGTAAGAATTACTGTAAAGTCCAATGTTTTTTATTACCCAGAAAATTAGGAACCACATAGAGAGGGTAAAAGGTCTAAACCAGAGAGCCAACAAAGGCTTATTTCAAATTAAGATCAGTTTGTCATTGTTTAAAATAATCCTGGTTTACTTTCTGTGCCTAATTTAGATCCATGTCTTGGAGCCAGCAACCATCCAGATGGTGGTAGTTCTTTGGGACTTGACATTATTTTAAAAGGTCTCCACAGGCAAATTATAACTGGCACTTCATTCTTATCAGAAACCAAACATCTGTGAATTTGATCCAGTTTTGAATCACTGTTTGAGCACTTTCCCATGGTAGCTCCTTGCTGAGTTTCTTTCTGGGTGAAATATGTGAACTATTATTTTTCCTGTTAAAACCTGTCACACATATTATATACACAGGCACATTATGTTCCTAGAATTTTGTCATATAAATTTGAGTCAAAAGATAATAGCTTTCTCATTTCAGTTCAGTTCAGTTCAGTCCCTCAGTAATATCCAATTCTTTGCAACCCCATGAATCACAGCACGCCAGGCCTCCCTGTCCATCACCAACTCCTGGAGTTCACTCAAACTCATGTCCATCAAGTCGGTGATGCCATCCATCCATTTCATCCTCTGTCATCCCCTTCTCCTCCTGCCCCCAATCTCTCCCAGCATCAGGGTCTTTTCCAATGAGTCAACGCTTTGCATGAGGTGGCCAAAGTATTGGAGTTTCAGCTTCAGCATCAGTCCTTCCAATGAACACCCAAGACTGATCTCCTTTAGGATGGACTGGTTGGATCTCCTTGCAGTCCAAGGGACTTTCAAGAGTCTTCTCCAACACCACAGTTCAAAAGCATCAATTCTTTGGTGCTCAGCTTTCTTCACAGCCCAACTTTCACATCCATACATGACCACTGGAAAAACCATAGCCCTGACAAGATGGACCTTTGTTGGCAAAGTAATGTCTTGGCTTTTCAATATGCTACCTAGGTTGGTCATAACTTTCCTTCCCAGGAGTAAGTGTCTTTTAATTTCATGGCTGCAATCACCATCTGCAGTGATTTTGGAGTCCAAAAAATAAAGTCTGACACTGTTTCCACTTAGGCATGCCAAAGATTTACTTATAGTAACATCGATGTTCCAGAAATGACCCTTAAGATGTATTTTCTTCCCTGACATGTCAGTATATCTCAGAAAACTTACAACCTTTGCTCTGGTGCTTCAAAAGTATTATATAAGTAAATTGTGTATATATGTAATGTATATGTTACATATACATATTATAGGGGCTTCCCAGTGACTCAGTGGTAGAGAATCTGCCTGCCAGTGCTGGAGATGCAGGAGAGACAAGTTTGATTCCTGGATCAGAAAGATCCCCTGGAGGAGGAAATGGAAACCCACTCCAATATTCTTGTTGGGAAATTCCATGGACAGAGTTGCTTGGTGGGCTATACTCCATGGGATCACAAAGAGTCAGACAAGACTGAGCAACTGAGCATGCATGTATGCACACATGCATACATATTTTAAAGCTTAAATATGTGTTTTTAAAGTTCTTTTCAAAATTAGGTAGTAAAATGTATTAAAATTGGAGTCAACTGTACATTCTCTCATATTATCCTCACGTGGTCCCATCCACAGACATGCAGAGCTTTGGACTTTCTGTTATATATTGACATATATTACTTGTGCATATTATGGGAAGAGGCAGACTGGCAAAATGGAAAAGTACCTTTGTTTCACAATCTTGATTTATTTGCTACTACTTTGCCAAGCCAGTAAAATTGACAACTCTTTTTTTTTTTCTTTGGCCATATCACGAGGCTTGCAGAATCTTAGTTCCCTGACCAGGGTTTGAACCTGGGACATATCTGTGAAAATGCTGAGTCCTAATCACTAGACTATCAGGGAAATCCCCAAAACTGATTATTATATTGATGATTCAGAGTCCATTCATTAGGAATGAAAACTTAAATTATGCTCACTGTAGTTTTTATAATTTAGTGAATTTAATTCTTTTTTACCTCCTTATATACCAACTTATAAGGCAATGGCATCCCACTCCAGTACTCTTGCCTGGAAAGTCCTATGGACGAAAGAGCCTGGTGGGCTGCAGTCCATGGGGTCGCTGAGGGTCGGACACGACTGAGAGATTTCACTTTCACTTTTCACTTTCATGCATTGGAGAAGGAAATGGCAACCCCCACTCCAGTGTTCTTGCCTGGAGAATCCCAGGGACAGGGGAGCCTGGTAGGGTCGCACAGAGTCGGACACAACTGAAGTGACTTAGCAGCATATACCAACTTGGAGTTTCCCAGGTGGCCCTCGTGGTAAAGAACCTGCCTGTGTTATAGGAGACATAAGAGTCAAGGGTTCAAATCCTGGGTCAGGAAGATCCCCTGGAGGAGGGCATGGTAACCCACTCCAGTATTTTTGCCTGGAGAATCCCCATAGACAGAGGAGCCTGGCAGGCAACAGTCCATAGGATCGCTTAGAGTTGAACATGGCTGAAGTAACTTAGCACACATGCATTCACCTACTTGAGAAATTATAAAAAAATTCTGTTCAGTAGTAAGTTATTGTTCTGAATCTTAACTCTATATCTAAAGTTTAGCTTCTTTGTTTATTTATGCTAATAAACTCATCCGGGCTTCCCTGGTGGCTCAGGTTGTAAAGAATCTGCCTGCAACATGGGAGACCCTGGCTTGGGAAGATCCCCTGGAGAAGGAAATGTCAACCCACTCCAGTATTCTTGCCTGGGAAATCTCACAGTCAGAGGAGCCTGGAGGGCTACAGTCCATGGGGTGGCTACATGACCTAGGGACTAAACAAGAACAATAACATCAGAAGTTTTACATATTCATATTCATGTTACCTCTCGGTAGAACTCAATGACCATCTACTTCCCCATTCATAACTCCAGTCTCAAAGACATATATAGGCCATAGTGGTAAGTTATAGAGTTTTCAGACTAAGAAATTAGGATGCCTTCCACATCAACTGGCCATTTTCCGGTTTGGAACACTTTGCTTGTCCTTCTCTCTTGGAACTCTTGGAAATGTAGATGGGATTTTCTCTCATTTTGAAAGGGATCTTCAAACCACAGTTAACACAGGCTACTGGAAGAAAGATTTGGCAGAATTATAGTAGGTCAAGATGGAAGCAAGCAAGAAGCAGATAAATTAGGTCTTTGAATTTTGAGGAAAAAAATGCTATTTTCTTCCCTTTATTTGTGACTGACTGTACTCATTAAAATAGCAAAATTTTGAGGATCAAAATCATGTTGAGAGTTGAGAATGTTGGTCTCTTTCTGGCTCCAATCTAGGCTCACAAATAGTTAAGCAGAGTTTATTAGAGTAGGAGAGCACAAAGAAAGTTCAAGCCAAACCCTGGTCATAATCAAATGTTCCCTAAAGTGCTTTCCAGAGAGTGATACCCATTGGGAACTACCTCCATCTTTATAGTTTAATGATGATTTCCAGAATGTGGAATTTAATCTTCTTTGTGTCTCTTAATTAGACATTCAGCTAATATTTAACATTCTGTCTTATACTTGTCCTATGATTTAATAAATAATTTTTGAATGAATGAAAAGATAATTTTATTTAGTTTCTTTATTATTTCTTTATAATTATCTTTTTTAAATGTGTAATGCTTCTGAATGCTTTAAAAAAATGACTTCATTCACTGAAAAAGTTAGACATCATAATTTCTTCCCTAACTGGGCTCATCCTATTTGCAATTTGCAGACAGGTAAGTTTCTGAATAAGATTATGATTTCTATGCATATATTTGGGGCTTCCCTAGTAGCTCAGTTGCTGAAGAATCTGCCTGCAATGCAGGAGATCCTGGTTCAATTCCTGGGTGGGAAAGATCCCCTGGAGAAGGAACAGCTACCCACTCCAGTATTCTGGCCTGGTAAATTCCATGTACAGATGAGCCTGGAGTCTGGGGTCACAAAGAGTCAGACATAGCTGAGTGACTTTCAGGTCACTTCTTCATGCATATACTAAATCTCTTTTAATGTTTGGACTTCCCCAAATAGATGTTCAAATCTGATTGAAGAAAACATGCCATATAGCTAGATAGCTATGTATACAGTCTAACCTCCTTAACCTAGTCATAGTATTAACAAAAGATATCTGAGAATATTTGGACAGAGTTCAGACTCTTGATTAAAAACAGACATATTTTGTATTTATGCATTTATAATTTTATTGTTCATAGGAAAAAAAAATGGCTCACCATTATGTTTAATTGGTAAACAGATACGGAGAAATGTTATGTACTTCTTTTCTTTCTTTGTTTTCTTTTTAAAGAAGAAAAAGCTCATTTTCTTGTCCAACTTAAAGCAGATAAGACCAGTATAACAGGCGCGACCGATTTCATCTTTTGGAATGACACTTTTTGGAATGCAAAGGGATAAAGAAAAAACATTAGACTTACATTATTCTCCTTCTGTATAGATCTTGGCCAGAATTAAAAAGAAAATATATTTTAAAAAACAGGAATATAGACCATTGGAAGAAGATAGAAAGCCCAGAAATAAACTCATACACCCATGGGCACCTTATTTTTGACAAAGGAGGCAAGAATATACAATGAGGCTAAGACAGCCTCTTCAGTCTGGGAAAACTGGAGAGCTACATGTAAAAGATTGAAATTAGAACACTTCCTAATGCCATACACAAAGCTAAACTAAGAACGGATTAAAGACCTAAATGTAAGACCAGAAACATTAAAGCTCTTAGAAGAAAACATAGGCAGAACCCTCGATGACGTAAATCAAAACAAGATCCTCTATAATCCACCTCCTAGAGTAGTGAAAATAAAAACAAAAGTAGACAAGCAGGACCTGATTAAACTTAAAAGATTTTGCACAGCAAAAGAAACTCTAAGCAAGGTGGAAAGACAACCTTCAGAAAGGGAGAAAATAATAGCAAATGAAATAACTGATAAAGGATTAATTTCCAAAATATACAAGCAGCTCTTACAACTCAAGGCCAGAAAAACAAACAACCCAATCAAAAAGTGGATAAAGACCTAAACAGACATTTCTCCAAAGAAGACATACAGATGGTAACAGGCACATGAAAAGATGCTCAGCATTGCTCATTATTAGAGAAATGCAAATCAAAACTACAATGAGATATCACCTCACACCGGTCAGAACAGCCATCATCAAAAAGTCTATAAACAATAAATGCTGGAGAGGGTATGGAGAAAAGGGAACACTCTTGCACTGTTGGTGGTAATGTGAATTGATACAGCCACTAAAGAAGATGGTATGGAGATACTTTAAAAAACTAGAAATAAAACCACCATATGACCCAGTAATCCTACTCCTAGACATATACCCTGAGGAAACCAAAACTGAAAGAGATGCATGCATCCCATTGTTCACTGAAGCACTATTTACAATAGCTAGACCATGGAAGTAACCTAGATGTCCATTGACAGTGGAATGGATAAAGAAGTTGTGGTACATGTGCACAATGGAATATTACTCAGCCACAAAAAAGGAACACATTTGAGTCAGTTCCCATGAAGTGGATGAACCTAGAACTATTATACAGAGTGAAGTGAGTCAGAAAGAGAAAGATAAATATCATATTCTAATGCATATATATTAGAAAAATGGTACTGAATAATTTATTTACAGAGCAGCAATGGATAAACAGACATATAGAATAGACTTATGGACATGGGGAGAGGAGAGGAGAGGGTGAGATGTATGGAGAGAGTAACATGGAAACTTACATTACCGTATGTAAAATAGATAGCCAACAGGAATTTGCTGTATGGCTCAGGAAACTCAAACAGGGGTTCTGAATCAATCTAGAGAGGTGGGATGGGGTGGCAGATGGGAGGGAGGTTCAAATGGGAGTCGATATATGTATACCTATGGTTGATTCATGCTGAGGTTTGACAGAAAACAACAAAATTCTGTAAAGAAATTATCCTTCAATAAAAAAATACATTAAAAAGACAATAAATAAAAAAGAAAATATATTTTTAAAACTTTCAAACCAAGAATTTGAATATTTAGGACCTTGATCTCATCAGTTTGTAAAAAATGAGTAAATCAGAATTTTACAATGTGTATTTTCTGGAAATATCATTTTAAAATGTATCAATAGGTATTATTTAAGACTGAAGATCTGTGATCAAATACATTTGGGAAAAACTGGTTTAAACAAGTCAGACACTTGTCTTTATGATAGTATTTCTCATAATCTTTAAACTGTCAGTTTGTACTATGACTATATGTATGTGAATATTTATATATTTATATACCCATACTCTATATACTATATATATATGGACCAGTTTTCAAATGCATCTATTTCTTTTTCCCTTAGAGTATCTTGGAGTAAATTTCAGTGGACTACACCAATGAAAACTCAACTAAATGTTTCTCAATTCATCCATTAACTCTTCAAGATTACCATCATGTAATTGTTACTCACTACTGGTATTTACCTGACTGGTCTGAAAATGTTAAACAATCTCAGATAAATGAATGATGTGATGGTTTCTATCTAAATTCTAGTTTACCTCTCCCTTTTGTCTAACTTATGAAAGAAGGTCATGATTAAAATGTGCTTTAATTTTAGCCTAAAATGTTTATCTGTCAGCAAGAGGAGAGAAAAAGAGCCTCATTTTTACTTGAAATTATACTAGGCTGTAACTTTAGTTAATAAAATACTTAGAAACTTGATGAAAGAAATCATGGTAATAACAAGATTCATCATCACTATTATTTCTTCAGAAGAGAATTGGCTTCTGGGTATTCTTAGACTAATCCCATCTGCCACTACAAAATTTGGACTTTGAAGCAAGTGTGTTAGGTATTTCCTGGATCATATCCCCAGATAATGAAGAACTTCATTAAATATAGAAAGCTCTCTATAGCCTCTGCCTCCCACTGGTTTAATATATAAAACCTTGCACTAGATTCAGAAATTATATTTACATGATCCAATCCACAAAGTTGTGTAGCATTTCATGTGAGAGAGATTTGAGGCCAGTTTCTACCTAGCAGCTGGCAAGGGCTAGCGTTTGCATTTGACTAACTCCTTTGCCTGATTTCAATTAAAAGCAGCAACGGCAAAAATCACAATGACACAAAATGTTTCAAATCCAGTTTTCCAGTAATAATAGGCTTGCATTTCTGCAAGAAAGCAAAGGTGTTGCAACTGAAATCCTGCTGATATCAGCTCTGGTGATTTTTCACATTCATGCAAGGGAGGTAAAAACATCTAAGGAGGCATATGCTGAAAAATAAAGTAGAAACCGGGGTAAATCTACTATGGAAAATTACTGGATTACATAATAGTAGTAATACATAAATATTGGAATTGAAATAGAAAATCAGGCCAAGCAAAATGCTATTCTGGCTGTTTCTGCAAGTCTAGTCTTATTTCCAAGGCTCTGGGACTTAAGGCCCAGGAAACGTAGACTCCTTAGTCATCTTACTTGACAATGGTAAGTATTTTGTAGTGTATATCTTTTAATGATAACTTTAAAGTTGCCTTTTATAAAATTTCTAATAACCAATGAAACAGTTTAAATCTAGTGTGAGAATTCAAATTATGTGAATGATAACTTCTAATAACCTATGTAAAACTATGGGCTTTCCTGATGGCTCAGTGGTAAAGAATCTGCCTGTAATGCAGGTGACCCAGGTTTGACCCCTGAGTCAGGAAGATCCCCTGGAGAAGGCAATGGCTAACCACTCCAGTATTCTTGTCTAGAGAACTCCGTGGACAGAGGAGCCTGGCGGGCTACAGTCCATGGGGTCACAAAGAGTCACACATGACTGACAACAACATTTTCACTTTTCAAGACGATAAACCTTGAGAGGACTTCCCTGGGGGCTCAGACAGTAAAGTGTCTGCCTACAATGTGGGAGACCTGGGTTCAGTCCCTGGGTTGGAAAGATTCTCTGGAGAAGGAAATGGCAACCCACTCCAGTACTCTTGCCTGGAAAATCCCATGGATGGAGGAGCCTGGTAAGCTACAGTCCTTGGGGTTGTAAAGAGTTGGACACAACTGAGCGACTTCACCTTGAGAAGATTCCATCAAAGNTGGCAACCCACTCCAGTACTCTTGCCTGGAAAATCCCATGGATGGAGGAGCCTGGTAAGCTACAGTCCTTGGGGTTGTAAAGAGTTGGACACAACTGAGCGACTTCACCTTGAGAAGATTCCATCAAAGAATCTGAGTAACCGGGTACATGAATTCCTGACTCTCTGAAAATGTATGTGATGAAAAATATTTGGGTGTTAAGCTGCTGAGTTTTGGGGTAAGTTGTTATACAACAATAGAAAACTAATACAGATTTTTCTACCAGGTGTAAATTGCTTTGTAAGGATCACCTAAAACTGTGGGAGTGGCTTGGAAACTGAGAAATAGACAAAAGCTAAGAGGACCTTGGAGACTGTTACCAGAGATTTAAATGTCTCGCGGCCTTTGAAGAGGCTGCCAGTGTGAAGGGATGAGCTTCTTATGGGAAACTGGTGAAAAGGGAACTTTTATTATCTAGGGACAGAAAGTTTAAGTAACACTGTTGCTTCCTAAAAGAGTAGAAAGTAGAAATATATCTGAGGAACTGAGTAAAGTAGATCAGGAGAACTCACACAGAGTGATGAAGATGCTGCCTGCTCTGTGTTCTTGAGCTTATAGAAATGCAAGAAGAAAAGTATAAGCTAAAGAAAGGAGTTCTAAACATGAAGGGAATGAGAGTTATCGGCTATGAATGCTCACAGCCTTTCCAGATGATGCTAAAATTAAGAAATGACTTCCTAGCAAGGAGCAAATTCAGTCACAGTCAGAAAAAAATTAAGATAAAGTTGAGGTATGCTTGTTAAGTCCGTTGCTAAGATCATGGAAAGACATCAGTTCAAATTCCAGAGTACAGTCATATCTTCATTATGTGAGGGGGACAGGTTTCAGGATGCCCTTGGATACCAGAATCTGGGGATGCTTAAGTTCCTTATGTAAGATGGTGCAATACTTGTACATAACCCATTCACATCATCCCACTTACTTCAAACCATTGCCAGATTGCTCATAATAGCTAATAAAATGTAAATGCTAAGTAAATGTCGTCATTGTGTGGAAAATTCAAGTTTTGCTTTTTGGAACTTCCTGGGTTTTTTTTTTTTTTTTTTAATATTTTTTTTCTGTGGTTGATTGAATCCATGGAGGGCCAGCTGTGCTGCTGTGTCAGATGAAAGATTCTCTGAGGGTGTTAAAAATAAGATTCACAAATCCTTTCTGTCAAAAATAGACCCTTTAAGAAGTTAAGGGAGTTGTCCCCTCAGCTATTTTAACAGGATCCAAAGACAGAGATGGAATTATCTCAAAGCAATGTGTGACTCTGGCTTTTGTTTAATGGAATAAACCTTAATATGATTTAAGGAAACCAAAATATTTTTAAAGAAAATTATATTTGAAGAATTGCAGAAAGCTTGACTTAAGGGACAGAGAGTAGAAAATGAAAGTCTTTGGATTTCCAAACTTCTGCAAGCAGGAAGCAGCTACAGACACACATTTTCTTTTGTGAAAAAAATTATAACAGTGCAGAACCAAGATACTGGAGTGTGGAGGCCAGAAGCATGGTAAGTCATTTGCACATAGGAATTGAACTGAGCCTTGATTGAGGAATTTTCACCAGGTGCCTGGATGGATTTCAGAACTGCTGTGGGTCAGGGAGTGTGTCTCCTCTCTTCCTTTTTGGAATAGGAATTCCTGTAGCAGTTCTTCTTGCCTGTCCCAACAATGTATATCGGCTGTGTGTGTGGGTGGGAGTGATGGGGTGGGTACAGATCACTTGACTCTAGTTCACAGGACACCAGGTTGAGAGGATCTGGACTTAAGGAGCTTTCCTTTAGGAATTACAAAGAAAGAGACTCACCTGCATGTGGACTTGATTGGACAATAAGATTCAGGCATCACACTGAAGATGGAATGAGGTCAGACTCTGTGGTCCTCGGGAAGGGTCAAGAATATTTATGCGTTTACAGACAGGAATTATCGGTAGAGAGGGCAGACAGCCTCCAAAACAGTTCTCATGTCCTGGAATGCAGACTCTATTGTAGTCCCTTCCCACATTGTAACAGAGTTAGGCTCTGTGACTAATTTATTAGATAATGATATTTCAAAGCTTCCCTGGTGGCTCACTGGTAAAGAATCCTGCTAATGCAGGAGATGTGGATTTGATCCCTGGTGTGGGAAGATTCCCTGGAGAAGGAAATGGCAACCCACTTCAGTATTCGTGCCTGGAGAATCCCATGGACAGAGGAGCCTGATGGTCTATAGCCCATGGGGTTACAAAGAGTTGGACACGACTTAGTGACTGAGCTCAAACAGGAGAGTGATACTTCCTGTCTAACAGAGATTACAGAAGATACTATGACTTTCATCCTGATGCTCCCCTCCCCATCTTCAGTCCTTACCTTGGATCACTTTTCTGGGGAAATCAACTGTCACATTATGAGCAGCATAACAGAAAGGCTCATATATTAAAGAGCAAAGGCCAGTAAAAACCTGAGGACTACCATCAACAGCTACATGAATGCACTTGGACATGGATTCTCCAGTCTCAGGCACGTTTTCTGCAGACTTCAGCCTAGGCCTCAGCTATTAACTCCCAAGAGAACCTGAATCAGAACCATCCAGTTAAACCGCTCCCCGATTTCTGACCCTCAGGAACTGTGCGATTAAATAGATAATCCTTGTTTTAAGCTGCCAGGTTTGAGGATAATTGGTTATCCCTTTTGTTTGTCTTCCTGGTGGCTCAGTTGGTAAAGAGTCTGCCTGCAGTCAGGAAGATCCCCTAGAGAAGAATGGCAACTCACTCCAGTATTCTTGCCTGGAGAATCCCATGGGCAGAGGAGCCTAGTAGGCTACAGTCCATGGGGTCACAACGAGTTAGATAGGACTGACAGACTGACTTTCAATTCATTATATAGCAACAAATCACTCATACAACCATTCTTGTATCTATTGATGTCTTACTAGGTCTCCTACTTTGTATGAGCTGTCAGAAATACTAATGAAACATAATATCCAATCTCTGTACCAGTCAGAACTCAATGTTGAACATAGAAATCACTGTAAGAATTATTAACTGGAAAAGTTTTTAAAAAGGGAAATAGATGCTTAGAAATATTGAAAATTTTCAAGGGCATGGTCAAGGCAGGGGCTTTAGGAATGTTCATCTAAAACAAATGGATTGCCAGTTATTCCTCCAGCAAAAATGGGTTTATTAAGGATCAGCAAAGAACTGCAGTTTAGTATTTGCACATGGTGAGCTACATGCACAATTTCATACAGGAGGATAGGAGAAATCTTTTAAAGGAGAGAAAAGGAAGTTGGGAGAGATAAAGTAAACAGAATTCACCAGAAGAACTGAAAATTCAAAGTATAAAGGTTTTCTATTGGCTGAATTGTGATAGTCTCGTTAGCTGATCTCTTACCAGGCACAAGAGGGATCTTGCTACTTCCTGTCGAGATCTACTATCAGATTAGGGCATGAGCGCTCCTTCTCTATTGCCTCCCAGCTATATTTTAAATGAAGTTTCTGTTCATTAATTTTTACTGGAGCCACTGGTCATCACTATTGTCAGGAGTTCAAAAACACATCCCTGTAGCTGAACAAGGCAGAAGGGGTGAAAAAGTCACTTAGGTAATAGCTGCACCTACTGATGCAAGTCTCAGATAAGGTAGAGAAAGGACCCAAGAACATTACTGCAGAAAAACAGCCCACGGCAATAATGCTGCTCATCAGCATAAACAAAGAGGTGCAAGAGAATACTTCTGTCTCACTTCCTATCCTCCAGTTCATCTCAAAGTAAATCTAATTGGTGGAACCTTATTTTGGCTAGGAAGCCTAGGAATGTTTTTAGGCTTCTAATTTTTTCAGTTTGAAAGGAGGTGGAACAGAGGTTGAGAGAACCAATTCTTATTCTTCCCTATAGTCTGCTCACAAGGGGTTTACAATGACAAGATTAACATAATGTGACAAGATTAGAGATGGGGAATGTGCTAAATGGAGTGTTACAGCTTAAGTGCAATAGAAGATCTGAGAGCAAGGGGATTAGAGTGCAGTGGAGAATTCAGAGAATGAAACTTCATGGAAGAACTTGGCTTTAAAGGATGGTAGGAACTGAACAAACATAGAAAAAGAAAAAGTATTTAATGCAGATGAGCAGCAAGAGTAAAGGCCTGGATTAAGGTAGATAACAGCAGATAGTTTGTTTTGATTCTTGCAAAAAATAAATAATAAAAGGTGGTGATAACAGGACTTTGAAATATAAAGGGCTTTAAAAATTAAAGCTTAAATATATTGCATGTGGATATACATGTATTGAATGTCCATAACACATTTATATAATTATGTAAAATATTGGATGTCATTGAGCAGATCTGTGTCTTTGCCAGATGATGATGGATCTACAGTAAACTATAGAAACATAATATACATGCCCACAGAGATAGCAACATTTCCTTCCCTCTAAATTTGGTCATATTTGTGCAGTAACTGTGACGGTCTTCAGCCTTGTATTAATTCCCTTATTATGAAAAGAAGCTTTCCCTGAGTCTCCTACCTCTTGATGCCTCCTTCCCTACTGAGGGGCTATACTTGTCTTCATATCTTACTAGCTACTGCCAGCGGTCTCCTCAATAGACAATTTGGGCAGTGAAACGTCAATCTGTCTAATTTTGAATAGTCCATATACCAGAAATTGCCTGCTACTCTCCCTCCTCATTTAGATCACATCTTTGTCCATTTTGATATATTAATAATATTGAACAGGTGTTATATATATTTGGAGAAGGAACTAGAAGCTTTCCAAATAACATTTTAAGTCCAAATATATTTTTTTTTTCCTATTTTGTAGTTGAGGAACCAATGAGATTTATTTATTTAACTGCAGAGCCTACAGGCCTGGAGAATCCCTATGGAGAGAGGAGCCTGGCAGACTACTGTTTGTGGGGTCACAAAGAGTCAGACAAGACTGAGTGACTCAGCAGAGCCTATAGTCTTTCCACTGTATCACAAATATCGAACAAAAAATATTTCCTTTATATTAAAGTGCCTCAGATTTCAGCTTGCAAAACGTTGTTGATGTTCATTATCTCAGCTGATCCTCAGAATAAGCCTGCAAATGAGAATAGTGGAGAATTATCCTTCTTTTTTTGATAGATTGGAGAAGCACTAACTTCTAAGTCACATACTTTAACAAATTGAATGTTTGATAACCATTATTATCTTTTGATAAAGTCTAGGATAAAGAAAAATTTTATTCCATATACATTAGATAGATGGATGGGCTTACTTGGTAGCTCAGCTGGTAAAGAATCCACCTGCAATGCAGGAGACCTAGGTTTGATTCCTGGGTTGGAAAGATCCTCTGGAGAAGAGATAGGCTACCCACTCCAGATAGCTTGATGGCTCAGATAGTAAAGAATCTGCCTGCAATGCAGGAGACCTAGGTTCGATCCCTGGATTGGGAAGATCCCCTGGAGACGGGAATGACTACCCACTCCAGTAGTCTTGCCTGGAGAATCCCATGAACAGAGGAGCCTGGCGGGCTACGGTCCCTGGGGTCACAAAGAGTCAGACAAGACTGAGCGACTAAGTACACAGGTAGATGGATACATAGCTAAATTGATAGGTAAATGGATCGGTGCATTTAATGATTTGAAGTTTAGAGAATTGAAAATTTGGAAACTTTATAGTATCACAGGGAACATTTTTTCCTATTACAGTAAAGCATAAATTATAGTTATGATAAATTTTTTCATATATAGTTGATTGACCTTGATGTCAATTATTCATGACCCCCACCTGTGCATAAATGTCGTACCCCACAGTATACACAAGGGAAGCAAACAGACATTAGTCACTTTTCTGGGTCTCTGCTGCTGCTGCTGCTAAGTCGCGTCAGTCGTGGCCGACTCTGTGCGACCCCACAGACGGCAGCCCACCAGGCTCCCCCGTCCCTGGGATTTTCTGGGTCTCTAGCCAATCTTTAATGCCCTTTGTTAAGGAATGCTTTATTTTCAACAGTGGAAGAGTCAAAAGAAACTTGGTGTCTGTTTTGCCAGTCGACTTTCTGTTGCTAAATAACCCAGAAAGGTGTTCTTCAGCCACCTTATACATATATGTCTATATTATGGTGGAAGATGAGTTTTCTATTGAGGTTCACTATACATGTAGATAGCTGTTTTTGAAAGTGCTAATATAAGAGGTAACCTCAGAAAATAAAGTTTAACCTCAGATTTTTTAAAAATGAAATTTTAGTTATTTGTAAGGATGTGGGAAAGAATTATAACTTCAGAATGACCTTCAGTTCTCAAATTTCATCTTTCAGCAATTAGACTCTACAACCAGCCTGCCCTTTCCTAATCAAGAAACAAAAATTTATGCCTATGTAGCATCAAAAATTCCTTGGTTATAATCAAGAGGAACATAAAGGTGAACATTTTCATTAGTGCATGTCATGAACATTGTAGGAAAAAGAATTATTACCTACCCCAGTCCAAGTCATCTTCCCTGAGGAGCTGTTTAAAGCAAAAAAAAAAAATAAAATAAAATAATAATAATAAATTAATTAATTTAAAAAGGGAAAAAAATCCTTAATCCTTAGTTTTTCAGTTACTCCAACTCCTTGAAATAAGTTTTTAACTTACACAAGAAAGTTTTCAAGGAATAACATAGTCTGCTTGATCTCAGTTGGAGCCATGTAAAAAAAAACCCTCTCAGAGACTAATGACTTTACATTAGGAATAATGCATTCAATTCTAAAATGAGCGCTATTGATTGAAATCCAAGAGACAGATATGAGTCTTAAGGTGGTGGGAAGAGAGTTAATACATTTTTCCATATATTTAATTAATCATGGTCATTACAGGATGAAGAATTAAATATAATGCATCAGTGTGCTCAGACGCTCAGTCGTGTCTGACTCTTTGCAACCTCATGGACTGTAAGCCTGCCAGGCTCCTCTGTCCATGGAATTCTCCAGGTAAGAATACTGGAGTGGGTTGCCATGCCCTTCAAGGATCAAATCTGCGTCTCTTACGTTTCCTGCACTGGCAGGTGGATAACCGCTAGCACCATTATTCTGGGCTTTGTGAACACTTTATAATTACGTGAAATTTATATGAAAATTCAAATGCTTTGTTTTCAAATCCCAGGGAAAGATCTTCTATGCCTCTATCATTGCCACGAGAAGAAAATTTTCAGCTAGTTCTTGGTTCCAGAAAGGTGAGAGACATGAAGAGCACAACCTCCCTAGTTAAGCTGCCCTAAGAATGCAGTAAAGAACAGAGAACTCTCCCAGAGAAGAAAGCTGCAGATTGACAAATCCAGTCAAACCAGCTAAGTTCAGCCTAGACCAAGGCTGAGGTCGTTACAGATGTGTGAGCTGAAAGGACAATGTTTCTTTCTAGTGAAGGGGTGGTGTGTTATGCTGCAATTGATAACTTTTACAAAGCTGTATGCAGATAACAAAATAAAACACAATACATGACGGAAATTTACAGAAGTGTTGAAGCAGTTTTGCTATCCTTGTGTAAGAAAAGTTTAACACTAATGTTAAGAAGCAGGAGAGAGACCGAGCTATCGACATTTGTTGTTGTTCAGTTGCTAAGTTGGGTCATGTCTGACTCTGTGCAGCCCCATGGACTGCAGCATGCCAGGCTCCTCAGTCCTCCGCTATCTCCTGGAGTTTGCTCAGATTCATGTCTATTGAGTCACTGATGCTATCTACCCATCTCATCCTCTGCCACTCCCTCTCTTTTTGCCTTCAATCTTTCCTGGCATCAGGGTCTTTTCCAGTGAGTCGACTCTGCATCAGGTGGCCAAAGTATTAGAGCTTCAGCTTCAACTACAGTCCTTCTGATAAATAATTCAGGGTTGATATCCTTTAGGACTGACTGGTTTGATCTCCTTGCTGTCTAAGGGACTCTCAAGAGTTTTCTGCAACACCCCAGTTCAAAAGCATCAAGACTGTGACATAGGAATCTCCTAAACTTTCCTTTTCCATGTATACACTGAATGTACAGTTACACAGGGAACAATCATTGTACGAAATCCCCAGACTAGCTGGGTGACGCCTACATATCAGGGAAATGTGAAAATAGCCACACTGAAATGAATACAAAAGGCTGAGACATATCCTCAGACCCAGTTGATCTAGGCTGAACATAACTTGTGTGACTGGATTTACTCATCTCAGAAGAGGAGAAAAGGAGGAAGGAAGGGCATTGGCCCAAATATAATGTAATGACTTTCCTGTATATTCCTGAGTGGACACCTGTCAAGAGAAGGTATTCCTGACTGGCTCTTTCACTCTCTTTGTAAGCAATGCTGGGAGAGGTGTGATTATTGGCCTGAGTCACATTGTATTTAAACTGGAGAATTTGGATGCAAATTGGGATTGGCAAATTATAGCCCATGATCCAAACTAGTTCACTGCTTGTTTTTACGAATAAAGTTTTATTATTAATAGAACATAGACTTTATTCATTACAAATTGCCTATTGTTATTTTTGCTCTAATAATAATATTATTATTTTGCTCCGAGACAGATATGTGTGTGTGTTAGTTGCTCCATCGTGTTTGACTCTTTGAGAACCCATGGACTGTAGCCCACCAGGCTCCTCTGTCCATGGAATTCTTCAGGCAAGAATACTGGAGTGGGTTGCCATTTCCTTCTCCAGGGGATCTTTCTGACCCAGGAATCGAACCTGGGTGTGTCTCCTGCACTGCAGGCAGCTTCTTTACCACTGAGCTGTCAGGGAAGCTATTTTGAGACAGATATTAGAGCCTGCAAAACTGAAAATACCGTCTCTTTCCTGTTACAAAAAAGTTGTTATTTAGTCACTAAGCTGTGTCTGCCCACCAGGCGCCTCTGTCCATGGGATTTCCCAGGCAAGAATACTGAAGTGAGCTGCCATTCCCTCCTCCAGGGATCTTACACCACTCAGGGATCGAACCCATGTTTCTTGTGTCTCTTGCATTGACAGACCGCTTCGTTACCACTGAGCCACCAGGAAACCCTTGCTCTAAAGTGCTAAGGAAGGTCATGGCTGGAAGATCAAGATATGAGGAGGAAAGTAAAGCTAAGAGTGTCAAGAAAGGGCAGTTTTAGGTGTGATTGTCATTGTGGTTGAGGCTGTGGTCATTGTAGTTAACAACATGGGAAAGGAGATATGATTTCAGGGAATTCTCACTGGCATCCACTGGGAGACTGGAGGCCAATTCTGTGTCATTTGCTTGTTGCAGAAAATTGTTTACCGGCTTATCTTCTTTAAAAAAAATCTTACTTTGATGCAGCATGTTTTCAATATTGGCGTTTTTGGAAAGACACCAAATTTCTAGGTGGAAATTTGGCCAAAGAGCAAGAGGACACTCTTAAAAGGTAGCCAGGTCCAAATATATTTTCTTTAAAATTTGTGTCTGTGTGTGAGTGCAAATTTTTTAAAGGTACTTCTCAGACACTGTCCCGATAATATACACATCTCCACTTTGATGTAGATGAAAGTATATACACTATTGCAAAGTACATGCAGTCTGACCGTATTTGGGGGCACACTGAATTATTCATATATTATGTGCATTCTTTAGCCCTGACAAATCCTGGAGGACCAGATTTTACTCTTTTGTTCACTTCAAAGTTCCTCTGAGTTCTTGCAAATTACAGTGGTGGCTAAATTCCCTCTTTCCATTTGCCTGTCTTTTGTCTGTTTTCACAGTCCTCCTGACTGTGTAATCACTCATTCTCTCATTTATCACAGCCTTTCCTGGTCCTGACTACACTATCTCCCCATTTTTGTCATGGTGCACTGGTACATTACAAATACAATTAAACCTCTTACAATACTGCGGCTTTTGGCCAACACATCCCAGCTTCAAGGTTGAAAGATTTCTGATATTACCTTCGATATCACTTCTTTCCCATTTATCGGCAGTGTCCTGACTAATGCAGTAGTGTTGCATTAATTAAAGGAAGCATCTAGTAATAGTGCTGTTTTTGCCAGTCCGACACCGAATCAGAAGCCTGATGCCTGCTCATGTTTTAAGAACCATTTATCACCCATGTCATCCAAAGCAGCCAGCTGTCTGAGCCAAGCCTCATTTGCATTTCATCAACCACAGGCTCTCTTTCCCCATCTCACTCTCAAGTCTTTGTATAGCAGCTCTAATTTTTTTTAAAGCACATTTTTCAAAGAAGGAGCTTAGCTAAAATTAGTATGCTACGTAGAAAGATTATCTGAATACCAGACACAAGTCTCTATACTGGTTGTGGCCAAAATAAGTAACAGAGGTTGTGCACAGAGTTTGCTCTTTCTTTTGTCGATTGGAAGAGTTGTGACCATTACTCTACCGCCCAATATTACTATAGGAACTTCATCAATATTGGTACTCAAACATAAAAGTTCAATGTCATTTCTGGTGATGAAAACAGTTCTTAACAGTAATACATGAAACGTTTATTTCATCTTTCACTTTGTACTTGGATTACTGTTTACCCACTTTCTCTAATTCCATATTATATAACCATCTCTACCCACCAAAGCTTTGAAAGACAGAACTTGATTCAAAATTTCTTAAACTGGAGGAAAATTAGCTTATGAAATTGTGCAATTTGAATCTATTTTGTAATAAGTTTTGCACTTGTCTTCATAATTTTAAACCTGTGTAATTAATGCACACTTTTTTCTTTTTTCATTTGCAAGTCTGATATATCATCCTTTTCTATTGACCCAAATCTTTATATCATTTGAGAAAACTTAATCTCTTCCATTCCAAATCAAAGTGATAATTCCCCATTTCCTTGAAGCATCTTCTCAATAAATACTTTTCAGTGAAGTTCATACAGAGCATGTGTTGGGGAAGTAGGGGAGAAAGAGAGCATGAAAGAGAGAAAGAGAGAGGTATTATGTTAAGTTATTATTCATGGAGTTGTCCACCCTCAATGTTTTGCCTAAACCAAATCTCTGGAGATCATTCTTAAGGGCAATCATACCCTTTAATGTTCTTGCTTCTTAACCCAGATGGTCAAAAACAGTGGACACCTGTCTCTCACCGAGACCATATGATAAAGGTCATTTAACAGCCTTTCCTGATAATGCCTTTTAGTCCCTGTGGGTTTGGTTTCAGATTCCAAGCAGTGACCTAGAAATTTGAAAGCTCTGTATCCATAGCTAATCCCTTGGGATTTCTAGTCCTCAATAGGTAATTACTTCAACAAGTTTCTCTCTGAAAAGAAAGTGGTCTTTTGGAATTTCTTTTAACATAAGTAGGAAAATAAGAACTTTGTATGTATTAGACTTAGTTTATATCCAAAGCACATTTTAAGATTAATATAATTTACATTTACATCAACCACAAGCCATTTAGTGCAAAAGAACACATGCTTTTGAATGAACTCTACAAAGATAGGTTTTAATTTGATTTTAGGATAAGTGTTTGTGATTTATTAGTATGTATTTTATAATCTTCCTAATCCATTCTCAAAACACCTTGCACTTTTAAAACAGCAAAATGTGTTTCAGTAGGGAAAGGCATGTTCCAGAATCCTTTTTAATTCAACCAGGACACTATAAATTACTGCATAAACAATATGAGTTTATATTTTATTCACTTGAAATTCCATGTTGATACTTCTGAACTCACATTCATCCTTCAAACAGTAAACTGGTTTTCTATAGCTTGTGTGTCACTGTATACTTAACAAAGATTCATGAAAGATACATTTACTCTTTCGCATTTTTTCATATCTTCTTCTAATACCTTTTTTTTTTTTTCCTATTTCCCTTCAGATTTATGAACTAAGACCTTAATGCTGGAAGTTGAAAATTTTTTTCCCTTAGCTTTTATACATGTAAATCTCTTTTTACATTATGACTCTTCCAGCCATATCTAAGGTTATTAGAATATGTTCACATCTGTGTAGATGGATTGTTTCATTAATAACATTTTGTAAACACCTTTCCTTCAACGACTTTAATTTGCTTTCATATTTTTTTCATGATCCAAGCAATATCATGGTTTTGAAAGAGGAAATAAGGGCTTCTGACATTAAGAAGAATGGATTTAATGAGACCAGCTTTTTTTTGTTTGCTTGTTGCTGAGGAGATTATTATGTCCCTGTTTAGCAAAAACATAATAATATTGTAATGGAAGATGGCTGTTCGCTGTAGGATGGATGGTTTTAAACACTGATTAGGTATGCATACGGAGTCGTTATATCTAATATGTTTTTATTTTAGAACTGTTTCGAGTACAGCACAGTAATTCCCATATACCGCACACTCAATTTCCTCTGCTGTTAGCTTCTGACATTCATAGCATACCTTAGTTACAACTAAGAAATCAGTATTGATAGATTGACTACAGTTCATACTTTAATCAAACAGGTTTTCTTAGTTTTTACTGAATGTCATGAAACCATTCTGATATGGAAAAAAAAAATTGTGGTATATATATATCTCTGGGTTGTGTGTGTTTAGTCATGCAGTCATGTGTGACTCTTTGTGACCCCATGGACTGTAGCCCACCAGGCTTCTCTGTCCATGGAATTCTCTAGGCAAGAATACTGCAGTGGGTTGCCATTCCCTTCTCCAGGGACCTTCCCAACCCAGGGATCTCCTGTGTCTCCTGCATTGGCAGGCATGTTCTTTACCCACTGAACCATCTCCAGGATGACCACTTATAAATTTAAAAAATGGGTGGGATAGTATGAGTTGAGTAAGGAGAGTTCAGGGGAGAAAGAACCCTTCTGTCTCAGCTGTAACTTTGAAGTTCACAGTTTTAAAACATTGTGTTTCCTAAATTCATTAGCTATGTGAACTTAACTCAAGTTACTTTGCCTAAGTCTTAATCCCTTTATGTAAATATTAAAGTAACAGCGATACCTCTTGGACAATGGTGGTGAGCATTCAATTAAAGGCTGCAGATAAAGTTTTTAATACAGCATTTGAAACATATAGCCTGCCAGTTTTCTCTGTCCATTGTATTCTCTAGGCAAGAATACTGGCGCGGGTTGATATACCCTCCTCCATGGGATCTTCCTACTAAATTTGAAGCCTAGGGAGAAAGTAGCCTGGGCATGCTCAGAATGACAGAATGTTACTTTTGCTTCAGGCTGATCTGGATGTTCACGCAACCAACATTCACCACACTTTCAGGTATAGTTCTCCAAAAAATACAACTGATCTGCCAAAAGCACATCAGGTATCCAGCATTAACAACTAAGTCAGAAAGGGAAATTCTATTCTATTTGGCTATGTCTATTTCTATTCTATTGTGGCTGAATTCTTCATTTTTAGTAAGATAATAATGATATTCTGATTTCTGAAGTTTTGTTTTACTATTTCCAAAACATCTGGGGATTATTGCAGAGTAAAAACTTAAAATCCTGATAAAATATAGAAAGAATTCTTTTTTTTTTTTTTTTGCCATTTAACACTTTGATTATGTATGGAGGAAAATGTGTTCCAGGCCTTCCCCTAAAATTTAATGTAAAATGAACAAAGCTTTAAACTTCCTACTGTCCTCGTATTTGTACCATAAAGGCTCAAAAGATTCATTCTTTAAAAAACTCCACTTCTTTGAGGAAATATAAGAAGAAAATGTAAATAAAAACAAACCAAAAGAAAACTTTTGGAGGGTAGAGTTTTCACAATGGGATGGTAACAGACAGAAAGCTGCCAATGTGGATTAGTGTCAGTCAAAAATTAAAGAACAGCTAGAGCTGCAACAATGAACCACAGAATTGGTGAGCACATTGGGGAGAAGGAATCTGAGAGTGATTTGATACCCATTCTGACATTTTTTCCAACAGTAAGACTTTACACATTTTGCATTGGAAACAAAGATCTATAAATTAAGAAACCAAAATGCAGTCCGCCATAGGTAAATGCAGCTCTGTGCACATAGATGGCTGTTTGAGTGTGTCTTGTGCTTTGTCAGTGAAAACAATAAGAGTATGCATGAGGCACTGTGCTAATGATAATATGTTCCTGTGGTAAAAGCAAAAGGAAGGCCATTGCTTTTAAGTAAAATCTGATGTAATGTTAGTCAAACATAGAATGGGCTTATTCATGCTTATATTTTATACACATTTATGGCTGTAAAATAAATTCTTAACATTTCTGGAGTTAAAAAACACTTGTTAATGCATATCTGAATTTCTCTAGCTTGTAAATTGACTTCAAGTTAATTTTTTGACAACATAAAGTAGATTTTTTTTTTTTGTAACCAATCCCTCCCAGCATCAGAGTCTTTTCCAATGAGTCAACTCTTCGCATGAGGTGGCCAAAGTACTTCTCATTTTCCTTCCCTCTCCCCTCACTACTTAGAAATCTCAGTCCTGGATTTTAAATCACACACAGTTTTATTCATGTGCCCCAAAGAGAGAATTACACCCCAAAATTCAGCTATTAAAGGTGTGTACAGATAGACACAGAACCCTTCATGTTGATTACCTAGGTGAAGGTGGGATTGGAGAAGGAAAAAGATGAGGAAAAATGATTATTTTTCTCTTTATATTATTTTGCATTGTTTGTAGTGTTCCAAGACTCATGTATTATTTGTAATGAAATACCAAAAAGTACTAAAAAGCTCATGCACTTTATGTATGCTAAAGGAAGTATGAAATCACAAATGCAAAATTTGACTTTATCCCTCACATTATTGATCCTGAAAAAGTCAGACCATTCTGAACTTGAGTGGAGATACTGAAACAAAAAACTATAGACAAAGGGAAAAAAATTAAATGCATTTTTCTTTATTACTTAGTCATCACTGATAGATTCAAAGCATCTAATTCGTAGGTCCTGAATTAAAACTGATTTTTTCTTGGCGAGTAGTGAGGAGTACTGAGGGTGGATAGGGAACAAAGTATGTTTTGAAAGCTCTAAAATTTAGAGAAACTTCATTTAAAAGTTTCTTGTGTGTCAAATAGCTATTAAACATACTTTTCATGATTTTAATATAAGTGAATCTGAACTAGCATATGGACTAAGTTTCTTTTAAGTGGCACATGGATTTAAAATGTAGGGGAAAAGATCACTTGGTAAATATGCTTTTGGTTTTGAAAAGCTTCCAAATGTTTAAAAAGTAGTTTCAAATCAACCATATCCATATGAATCCAGGTTTTCTTATCCTCACTATTGAAGGGTGGAAATAACTAGAATTGGGGCAAAATGGTTGAGGATGTGATACATATGTTGTAAACCTAAAAATCAGTTGATACTCCAAGGAATTGGTTAAGAAATAAATTTGGTCCTCATGGCAACTTTACCAAAAGAATCTAACACTTTTCTTCTTAGTGATTTAGGATCATGGATGATATTAATCTATCATAAAATGATCCCATGACCATTTCCAGAAATGGAAAAGTGCAGAAATAGAAAATGTGTATAATATTGCCATTTTATTTTGTTCCAAGTCCTGTTACTATCTGTGGGAAGCAATGTTCCAAGGGAAGGAATATTTAACTGAATTATGGCATGAACTATCATTTTCAATGCTTTATGCAAAAATCAGTTGATAATAACTCAACATTTTTGGCATATGGGTTCCAGTAAAGTTTCCCTTGTAACATCTAAAACCTAAATATATGTGTATGCACCCTTTTAAAAATATATATAAAGATATTGTTTTTTTCAATTAGTTTGAAATGATTTAAAAATAAACAGTTTCACTCTCAAAAATTTTAAAATAAGCTGCATTTAGGCAAATAGTGATGGACCAATTGTTTCTTCAAATGACAAGTAAAACACATTTTGTTTAAATTTTTGTTCTAGATGAATTTGAATATCTTGATGCAAAGCAAATCAAACAGTGCTGCAAACAGAATATGAAGTGTGTCAATAATTCCTAACATTGAATAATATGCAATGAACTTCTACACACGCTTTTGGTGGTCCACTATAAGATCAAGAAATGAACACACAATTTTTAGTCTTTGTTAGTTTCTTTTGCTTTCCCTACCTAGACTAAGTAACTAGATTGTTCTTGTTTAGTCACTAGGCTGTGTCCAGCGTTTTGTGACTCTGTGGACTGCAGTACACCAGGCTTCTTCGTCCTTAACTATCTCCTGAAGTTTGCTCACACTCGTGTCCATTGAGTCAGTGATGCCATCCAACCATCTTATCCTCTGTCTCTGTCTTCTCCTCTTGCCTTCAATCTTTCCCAGCATCAGAATCTTTTGCAATGAATCAGCTCCGGCACCCCACTCCAGTACTCTTGGGAAAATCCCATGGACGGAGGAGCCTGGTAGGCTGCAGTCCATGGGGTCACTACAAGTCGGACCCGACTGAGCGACTTCACTTTCACTTTTCACTTTCATGCATTGGAGAAGGAAATGGCAACCCACTCCAGTATTCTTGCCTGGAGAATCCCAGGGATGGGGGAGCCTGGTGGGCTGCAGTCTATGGGGTCGCACAGAGTCAGACACAACTGAAGTGACTTAGCAGCAGCGGCAGCAGCAGCTCTTCACATCAGGTAGCCAAAAGTGTTAGAGCTTTAGCTTCAGCATCAGTCCTTCCAATGAATANGGAGCCTGGTGGGCTGCAGTCTATGGGGTCGCACAGAGTCAGACACAACTGAAGTGACTTAGCAGCAGCGGCAGCAGCAGCTCTTCACATCAGGTAGCCAAAAGTGTTAGAGCTTTAGCTTCAGCATCAGTCCTTCCAATGAATATTCAGGGTTGTCCTCCTTTAGGATTGACTGGTTTGACCTCCTTGCAGTCCAAGGGACTCCCAAGAGTCTTCTCCAGGATCACAATTCGAAAACATCAATTCTTCTGGGCTCAGCCTTCTTTAGGGTCCAATTCTCACATCCATACATGGCTACAAAACCATAGCTTTGGCTATACAAACCTTTGTCAACAAAGTGATGTCTCTGCTTTTTAATATACTGTCTAGGTTTGTCATAGCTTTCCTTCCAAGGAGCAAGCATCCTTTAATTTCATGCCTGCAGTCACTATCTGCAGTGATTTTGGAGTCCAGGAAAATAAAGTCTGCCACTGTTTCTGTTGTTTTCCCATCTGTTTGCCATAAAGTGATGGGATTAGATGCCAGGTTCTTAGTTTTTTGATGTTGAGTTTTAAGCCAGTTTTTTCACTCTCCTCTTTCACCCTCATCAAGATGCTTTTAGTTTTTTTTTTGCTTTCTGCCATTAGAGTGGTAGCTGATTATCTAAATTAACTAGATAGGTACGATTAAATACATTTTTTAGCTCCCAATTCTTTTCAGCAATTTTCCCCTTTTGTCATTTTAATTATGTACAATTTTTAGAGGCCAGTGAATATAGATCCTATTGCAATACTCATTTGCATATTTGGGAAACATAGAATTATTGCCTTTAACTCCTCAAATAACAAATATACTGTCAGGTAAACTTTATGAACAAGGCCAGATTTTAGTCTACAAATGAGAATTCTCTAAGAAGTACAAAATACAGGAAGCTGAAAGGTGAGAAATTAATGTAGTGTAGTTTATATTAAACAAGTAGACCAAAGTAGTATTTTAGATAAATTCACTTTGGATAGAAACATGGTCAAATGATGTATTTCCTTTATCCTTGTTTAAGCAATGCATGGATCTGTATCTGAAAGAAAGGGATGGAGTGAAGTAGATTGACTACCTTTGATTTCTATTGGACTGTGGAGAAGGTGAATTGAATCAAATGGATGTATAACTTTCCTAAAAGATATCTTGGCTTTTGTCACATCTATTTATTCTTTAAAAATCTATTTATTCTATAAACAGTTATTGGCCACTTGTTATATACTAGATAGTATTCTAAGAAATTGGATGTATGAATTAACAAACAGATCAAATCTGCTTCATGTAGATGTGACAGTATCATTCAAATCTTAAATTTTTCATTCTCTTGGCTCTGCCTTAGGATCTTTTTTCTGGGTTTCTTGGGTCTTCTAAATTGCAATTTATATTTAGTGTTGCTTTCTCCTGTTGAACCCAAATACAAACATCACCTTCAGAATCTGAAAGCATGACTCTGCACTTAAGAAAATTTCAATAGTTTACCTTCACATCTAAACATGCTTATAAATACTTACATTACTTACTTACAAATACTTACATACTTACATTTTAGGCCCCCCTGCATTCTCAATATAATCACTGATAAACTTACTTTTCTCAGCTCATATTCTCCAGCATCCTGCTTTCTTCCACACCTACACCCCAGTTCCTGCTGCACTGCACAAGTCTGTAAACTTCATGAATGCAAGACTGACTTTGTCAGTTTCTTCCCTAGGTATGATGAGTTTGGTATGGTCCTGGTATGTTGGTAGTTGTTCTGTTACCTATTGATCTTTTAACATATTAATATTACCCCAAATTTTAGTGGCTTAAAACCAGTACACTATTTTACTAATAAATCTGCATTATGAGCATATTAAGAATTGATGGAGTTGGCCATCGTGATCAAGATGGTTCTGTTTGCCTAGAGCTGGAGAATACATTTCAAAGATGGCTTTCTCATATGTCTTGTGTGTGAGTACTGGCCATCAGCTTGGAACTCAACTGCAGTTGTTGTGCCTTGATCCCTCTCTTCATGGCTTGCTTCACATTACTGCTTGGGCTTCCTTACAGCATGGGAGCTAGGTCTCAAGTATTCCAAAGAGATAGACATAGAAGCTGCCAGTCTCTTAAGGCCTAGATCCTGAAACCAGCACAATATAAATTCTTTTACATCTATACTATATAAAGTAAAACATGAAAACAGAGCCCTCCTAGATTCAAGGGAAGGCATATCAAAGATTTTTGTGCCTATCTTTATTCTGTGATGGAAGTGATTGAAAAGCATTGCTTGAATGATTATTTAATGTCTCTAAATATTGATACTTCTAACATTTCCCACATTGTTGTGCCTCTGCTCCTCTAGTTGTTCAGCAGTTCAGTTCAGTCGCTCAGTTGTGTCCAACTCTTTGTGACCCCATGAATCGCAGCACGCCAGGCCTCAGTCGTCCCCTTCTCCTCCTGCCCCCAATCCCTCCCAGCATCAGAGTCTTCTCCAATGAGTCAACTCTTCGCATGAGGTGGCCAAAGTACTTCTCATTTTCCTTCCCTCTCCCCTCACTACTTAGAAATCTCAGTCCTGGATTTTAAATCACACACAGTTTTATTCATGTGCCCCAAAGAGAGAATTACACCCCAAAATTCAGCTATTAAAGGTGTGTACAGATAGACACAGAACCCTTCATGTTGATTACCTAGGTGAAGGTGGGATTGGAGAAGGAAAAAGATGAGGAAAAATGATTATTTTTCTCTTTATATTATTTTGCATTGTTTGTAGTGTTCCAAGACTCATGTATTATTTGTAATGAAACACCAAAAAGTACTAAAAAGCTCATGCACTTTATGTATGCTAAAGGAAGTATGAAATCACAAATGCAAAATTTGACTTTATCCCTCACATTATTGATCCTGAAAAAGTCAGACCATTCTGAACTTGAGTGGAGATACTGAAACAAAAAACTATAGACAAAGGGAAAAAAATTAAATGCATTTTTCTTTATTACTTAGTCATCACTGATAGATTCAAAGCATCTAATTCGTAGGTCCTGAATTAAATCTGATTTTTTCTTGGCGAGTAGTGAGGAGTACTGAGGGTGGATAGGGAACAAAGTATGTTTTGAAAGCTCTAAAATTTAGAGAAACTTCATTTAAAAGTTTCTTGTGTGTCAAATAGCTATTAAACATACTTTTCATGATTTTAATATAAGTGAATCTGAACTAGCATATGGACTAAGTTTCTTTTAAGTGGCACATGGATTTAAAATGTAGGGGAAAAGATCACTTGGTAAATATGCTTTTGGTTTTGAAAAGCTTCCAAATGTTTAAAAAGTAGTTTCAAATCAACCATATCCATATGAATCCAGGTTTTCTTATCCTCACTATTGAAGGGTGGAAATAACTAGAATTGGGGCAAAATGGTTGAGGATGTGATACATATGTTGTAAACCTAAAAATCAGTTGATACTCCAAGGAATTGGTTAAGAAATAAATTTGGTCCTCATGGCAACTTTACCAAAAGAATCTAACACTTTTCTTCTTAGTGATTTAGGATCATGGATGATATTAATCTATCATAAAATGATCCCATGACCATTTCCAGAAATGGAAAAGTGCAGAAATAGAAAATGTGTATAATATTGCCATTTTATTTTGTTCCAAGTCCTGTTACTATCTGTGGGAAGCAATGTTCCAAGGGAAGGAATATTTAACTGAATTATGGCATGAACTATCATTTTCAATGCTTTATGCAAAAATCAGTTGATAATAACTCAACATTTTTGGCATATAGGTTCCAGTAAAGTTTCCCTTGTAACATCTAAAACCTAAATATATGTGTATGCACCCTTTTAAAAATATATATAAAGATATTGTTTTTTTCAATTAGTTTGAAATGATTTAAAAATAAACAGTTTCACTCTCAAAAATTTTAAAATAAGCTGCATTTAGGCAAATAGTGATGGACCAATTGTTTCTTCAAATGACAAGTAAAACACATTTTGTTTAAATTTTTGTTCTAGATGAATTTGAATATCTTGATGCAAAGCAAATCAAACAGTGCTGCAAACAGAATATGAAGTGTGTCAATAATTCCTAACATTGAATAATATGCAATGAACTTCTACACACGCTTTTGGTGGTCCACTATAAGATCAAGAAATGAACACACAATTTTTAGTCTTTGTTAGTTTCTTTTGCTTTCCCTACCTAGACTAAGTAACTAGATTGTTCTTGTTTAGTCACTAGGCTGTGTCCAGCGTTTTGTGACTCTGTGGACTGCAGTACACCAGGCTTCTTCGTCCTTAACTATCTCCTGAAGTTTGCTCACACTCGTGTCCATTGAGTCAGTGATGCCATCCAACCATCTTATCCTCTGTCTCTGTCTTCTCCTCTTGCCTTCAATCTTTCCCAGCATCAGAATCTTTTGCAATGAATCAGCTCCGGCACCCCACTCCAGTACTCTTGGGAAAATCCCATGGACGGAGGAGCCTGGTAGGCTGCAGTCCATGGGGTCACTACAAGTCGGACCCGACTGAGCGACTTCACTTTCACTTTTCACTTTCATGCATTGGAGAAGGAAATGGCAACCCACTCCAGTATTCTTGCCTGGAGAATCCCAGGGATGGGGGAGCCTGGTGGGCTGCAGTCTATGGGGTCGCACAGAGTCAGACACAACTGAAGTGACTTAGCAGCAGCGGCAGCAGCAGCTCTTCACATCAGGTAGCCAAAAGTGTTAGAGCTTTAGCTTCAGCATCAGTCCTTCCAATGAATATTCAGGGTTGTCCTCCTTTAGGATTGACTGGTTTGACCTCCTTGCAGTCCAAGGGACTCCCAAGAGTCTTCTCCAGGATCACAATTCGAAAACATCAATTCTTCTGGGCTCAGCCTTCTTTAGGGTCCAATTCTCACATCCATACATGGCTACAAAACCATAGCTTTGGCTATACAAACCTTTGTCAACAAAGTGATGTCTCTGCTTTTTAATATACTGTCTAGGTTTGTCATAGCTTTCCTTCCAAGGAGCAAGCATCTTTTAATTTCATGCCTGCAGTCACTATCTGCAGTGATTTTGGAGCCCAGGAAAATAAAGTCTGCCACTGTTTCTGTTGTTTTCCCATCTGTTTGCCATAAAGTGATGGGATTAGATGCCAGGTTCTTAGTTTTTTGATGTTGAGTTTTAAGCCAGTTTTTTCACTCTCCTCTTTCACCCTCATCAAGATGCTTTTAGTTTTTTTTTTGCTTTCTGCCATTAGAGTGGTAGCTGATTATCTAAATTAACTAGATAGGTACGATTAAATACATTTTTTAGCTCCCAATTCTTTTCAGCAATTTTCCCCTTTTGTCATTTTAATTATGTACAATTTTTAGAGGCCAGTGAATATAGATCCTATTGCAATACTCATTTGCATATTTGGGAAACATAGAATTATTGCCTTTAACTCCTCAAATAACAAATATACTGTCAGGTAAACTTTATGAACAAGGCCAGATTTTAGTCTACAAATGAGAATTCTCTAAGAAGTACAAAATACAGGAAGCTGAAAGGTGAGAAATTAATGTAGTGTAGTTTATATTAAACAAGTAGACCAAAGTAGTATTTTAGATAAATTCACTTTGGATAGAAACATGGTCAAATGATGTATTTCCTTTATCCTTGTTTAAGCAATGCATGGATCTGTATCTGAAAGAAAGGGATGGAGTGAAGTAGATTGACTACCTTTGATTTCTATTGGACTGTGGAGAAGGTGAATTGAATCAAATGGATGTATAACTTTCCTAAAAGATATCTTGGCTTTTGTCACATCTATTTATTCTTTAAAAATCTATTTATTCTATAAACAGTTATTGGCCACTTGTTATATACTAGATAGTATTCTAAGAAATTGGATGTATGAATTAACAAACAGATCAAATCTGCTTCATGTAGATGTGACAGTATCATTCAAATCTTAAATTTTTCATTCTCTTGGCTCTGCCTTAGGATCTTTTTTCTGGGTTTCTTGGGTCTTCTAAATTGCAATTTATATTTAGTGTTGCTTTCTCCTGTTGAACCCAAATACAAACATCACCTTCAGAATCTGAAAGCATGACTCTGCACTTAAGAAAATTTCAATAGTTTACCTTCACATCTAAACATGCTTATAAATACTTACATTACTTACTTACAAATACTTACATACTTACATTTTAGGCCCCCCTGCATTCTCAATATAATCACTGATAAACTTACTTTTCTCAGCTCATATTCTCCAGCATCCTGCTTTCTTCCACACCTACACCCCAGTTCCTGCTGCACTGCACAAGTCTGTAAACTTCATGAATGCAAGACTGACTTTGTCAGTTTCTTCCCTAGGTATGATGAGTTTGGTATGGTCCTGGTATGTTGGTAGTTGTTCTGTTACCTATTGATCTTTTAACATATTAATATTACCCCAAATTTTAGTGGCTTAAAACCAGTACACTATTTTACTAATAAATCTGCATTATGAGCATATTAAGAATTGATGGAGTTGGCCATCGTGATCAAGATGGTTCTGTTTGCCTAGAGCTGGAGAATACATTTCAAAGATGGCTTTCTCATATGTCTTGTGTGTGAGTACTGGCCATCAGCTTGGAACTCAACTGCAGTTGTTGTGCCTTGATCCCTCTCTTCATGGCTTGCTTCACATTACTGCTTGGGCTTCCTTACAGCATGGGAGCTAGGTCTCAAGTATTCCAAAGAGATAGACATAGAAGCTGCCAGTCTCTTAAGGCCTAGATCCTGAAACCAGCACAATATAAATTCTTTTACATCTATACTATATAAAGTAAAACATGAAAACAGAGCCCTCCTAGATTCAAGGGAAGGCATATCAAAGATTTTTGTGCCTATCTTTATTCTGTGATGGAAGTGATTGAAAAGCATTGCTTGAATGATTATTTAATGTCTCTAAATATTGATACTTCTAACATTTCCCACATTGTTGTGCCTCTGCTCCTCTAGTTGTTCAGCAGTTCAGTTCAGTCGCTCAGTTGTGTCCAACTCTTTGTGACCCCATGAATCGCAGCACGCCAGGCCTCCCTGTCCATCACTCTTAATTCTTCAAGAAATGCCTTTCTACCAACTTTATATGCCAATGCTTTATGTAGTATCCCTGTGGAATTTGCAATATTCCCTTTCCTTTATTTTCTTATTGTTTCTTCATGTTTAATTACTTTATAAACAGTAGTCACAATCTGCTTAGCTGAATTATTGATGTGCCTGCCTCTCCCATTAAACTGTAGACTTCATGAGGTTACTAACTATGCTTAAATCAATGGAAAGATCGGACTTTTCCAAACTGAGTATAGAGGAATAGATTGAGTCTGTACATAACATGTTTGGACTTCTCCTATTCATTTAAAAGAGGTAACCTGGCCAGGCAAATTCTGAAAGTTCTTCTATCCTTTATGACTAAAAGGTGAATTGCCAATAAATATGAAATGTGAGATAGGAATGAGTGTTTTAAAAGATATTAAATAGTCTTGAATACTTTCAACCAAAATCTTAATGTTTCCTAATTTTCATGAAACAGAGCTAAGTAGGGAGACTGAAGAATATCTCATGTTTTCCTTTTCTCCATTGCTGTAATGTTTAAAAAATTAACTCTGGAAATAGACTGTCCGAATCCATGTACTCACATACTTTCCCAGGAAAGCTGATCTAATCCCATTTTTCTCAGGTGAAGGAGGACCCGTCACATGGTAAATAGCCAAGGTGACTCTTTCACCTGTGAGGCAGCAATTTTCAAGAGCTATCTGGTGCAATCAACCATTACAGGCAGTCATTCCCTCACTTTTATTATACCAGTTACTGGAAGAAAAGACTCTAAATCTTGTAACTGAAAGGGATTGGGGTACCAAGTGGGGATTAGGTTAGATCTTGGTGAACACTGGGATGGGAACCAAAGGAACACATAGAAACAATTATTCTCTTCCTATTTTAAATTTGAAATAAGGTGTTTTACTAAGTAATAGAGCGGAGATTGGATTCTCACTGAAAATGCAATATCTTGGTTGCAGATGAAATGCATCAAGAAAAATTATTGAAAATTAGCAGCCATCAATTTCAGTCACATTTATGTATCATCTACCTATCTCTGTACCTATTTATCAAACATTTATCTATGTGTAATTTTATCTTAAACATAAAAAAGAAAAGAGCACTGCAATTTATTTCTTAAAATTTGCTAATTTAATAGAGATACTGCAACAAATGATCTTTGCACTGTGAGCTTTACAGACTCTGATGTTGACAGTCTGTCCTACAATTCTGCACTTTACTATGTGAGGATTATTTGTTTCATAATAGCAAGGAAAATCTGTTTTATTTCCAATTTTTAAGTCCCTATTTAGAAAAAGTATGTGCTGCTTCAAGTGCATTAATCTAGGATTTTAAAAATTGTCCCTGACTCTGCTCTGGATGTTTTGGATACAGTACAAACAATGTTTTAAAACACATGGACTCAAGCATAGCAAATGAAACCATGAGGTAATTGGTTAATTGCAGGTGAAATTGGCCACTCACCTCTTTTATTGAGAGCTCAAGTGACTAATTGAATTTGTGAATGCTCTAGGAGAACAAATTGTTACCTAATTATGGAGTAATGTGGGTTTGGGGAGCATGCAGAGGCTTATGTAGGAAAGAAGCCATTGACATATATATATATATATATATATATGTATGTATGTATATATATTTGTGTGCATGTGTGTATTCCTTAGGTTTGTACACTGAGAGGAATTAGAAACAGTAATAATCCAAAAGAAATGACAGAAATGTGGAAATGAGACCAAGGCAGGGAAAATATAAAATGAACCCGAAATGGCTGCTATGCCAGAAAGCAATGACACACTCAAAAAATGATGTAAACATCAAAGTAACACAAAAACCGACTCAAGAACTACCACTGGACAAATCAGGAACATACTGAGCATCAAATAAACAATGGCAGTAACAGATTATGCCAAATGAATATATTCAGAAACCATAATCCATATTAATAGTTAAATAAATGAATGAATTGAAACTTTGATGAGAAACCTGATTAAGATGTTTATATAGTTTCACAGCACCCACCCTCCACCTAACTCAAATTATCAGTAAGAAAAAGAAAATGTCTAACTTGGCAATGGAGAAGCTGGCAGATGTCCTCTTAAACAAGTGATCAAATCTGTCATTAACAAGAACGGGATTAATCATATCATGTTATACTTGATGGAATGCAATGAAAGAAAATAGCTTTTTCATTTCTATGTTATTCCTGCTGAAGATTCATAACCTGTTTTAATCACAAAGAAACATCTGACAAACTCAAAAGAGAGACATTCTGTGAAATACTTGACCTGTACTCCTTGAATGTATCAAGGTCAAAAAAACCAATGAAAAATGGAGGATTGTTCCAAATTAAAGAAACTAGGCATGGCAAGTAAATTAAATTCCTGATTTTAAAATGGATCTTCATTTTCTAAAGACATTTTAGGGTCATGGATTAAGAAAAACAGTGTTCAGTCTACCATACTTTTAAATCTTCTAAAAATTTGAGTTTATATGAGTTTCTCTCCTCACTCAATATTTGTCATTTCTTTCATTACTTCTTGGCATCTAAAATGGGTCAGTGGATTTGAAGGTATTATCTTGTTACCTAAAAAGCTTTAAGTATTTTAAGATACAGTGAAACAACTAAATGGTTTCTACTCTGTCCTATTTCATTTGGGAAAATGAAATTATAATTTCAAAAGATGTAGCATTCTTTTGGGAAAAATCCTCAGAATTTAGGTTTTTAGCTTTGGGAATGACTTTACTTGAAAATTTAAAAATTATTCATTTCGATTTTGGTCAAGTAGTTTAATTAAGACTTTGTTTTATGTGTCTCAATGCCCAAGATTCATTCTTTCATTCATTCAAGAAATATTGATTGACTATTTTGCTTCAAAAACCTAAGATCATGACATCCAGTCCCATCACTTCATGGCGAATAGATGGGGAAAAAATGGGAACAGTGGCAGACTTCATTTTCTTGGGCTCCAAAATCACTGCAGCCATGAAATTAAAAGACACTTGCTCCTTGGAAGAAAAACTGTGACAAACCTACACAATATAATAAAAAGCAGAGGCATTACTTTGCCAACAGACATTTATAGCCAAATGGTATAGCCAAAAGTATGGTTTTTCCAAAGTTATGTATGGTGTGAGAGCTGGACCATGAAGAAGGTTGAGTGCCAAAAAACTGATGCTTTTAAAATGTGGTATTGGAGAAGACTCTTGAGAGTCCCTTAGATTGCAAGGAGATCAAGCCAGTCTATCCCCAAGGAGGTCAGTCCTGAATACTCATTGGAAGGACTGATGCTGAAGCTGAAGTTCCAATACTTCGGCCACCTAATGTGAAGAGCTGACTCATGAGAAAAGACCCTGATGCTGGGAAACATTGAAGGCAGGAGGAGAAGGGGATGCCAGAGGATGAGGTGGTTGGATGGCATCACCGACTCAATGGACATGAGTTTGAGTAAGCCCTGGGAGTTGGTGAAGGACAGGAAGCCTGGTGTGCTGCAGCCCATGGGATCACAAAGATTTAGACACGACTGAGCAACTGAACAACAGCAATTTTGTTTCAGGCTCAGGATATAGCAGTAAACAAAACTGATATGAATCTCTGACTTTCTGAAGCTCATTTTCTAGTGCGGCAGATAACAAGCAAATAAATTATGTCGTATGTTTAAGATATTTGTGCAGTGAAGGAATTAGGGAAGAAGAGAAGGAATTGTGGGGTTCTGTGCCCCTGTGAATGAAGTGGTCTGCGAGGACCTTGCTGAAGAGAAAGCACTGAAGCAAGGAGCTAAAGACGGAGAAGCAGTATGCCACACATGTGCTTGGGCCCAAGTGCAAGTGTAAAGAATATTCTATTTTAGCTAACAGAATGTTCTGTTTTAGCTAATGTGGTGTGGTTTAACATGTTTCAGGTTTAGGCCAATGTTGAAATGTTGACAAGAGACAGCTGTTTGAATTTCTCCATATGTATAATAAGCAAACCAACCTCTGCTTGTGGGAATGAGTGCCATTTTGGAAAAGAAAACAAAAACTTGGCCAGAGTCTTGACTTGAGTATAATGTATGTAAAGAACCACGCACTGGACATAAACATATGTAAAACTCAAAGGGAAAGCTGACGGAGTAGGTACTATAAAGAAGAAAGTGTGTGAGAGGAACAAAAAGAAGAAATTAAGACAGAGAGAGAAAGAGGGTGGTGGTGGGGGGGGAGAAGGGGCATAAAGGGCAAGGAAGGGAAGGACAATAGATAATAAATCAAAGGGAAGAAAAAACTAGGCTAGGGTAGAAAGGCTTTCCTCTAAGGAGCCGGATGGTAAATATTTCAGACTTGATGGGCCAAAAGGGAGCTCCTTCACAACCGCTCAATTCTGCCTTTACAGTGTGAAAGCAGCCTCGGAAAATGCTTAAAAGAAAGAGTGTGGCTATGTTCTTATAAAACTTTATTTATAAACATTAATATTTAAATTTCATGTGTTTCAAGACATGTCACAAAACATTTTTCTTTTTCTTATTTTTTTTCAAACTTTTAAAAATGAAAAGAAACTTTCTTATTATGAACTCTACAAAAACAGAGAGCAGGGCTTGGTTCCCTGGCCATGGTTTGCTGATCCCTGATTTACAGCCATGAGATTAGTCCTGTGAATCAATATGGTGCATTGGGCAGTGAAGAAAAATTGGATCAAATTCCTGAGTTCTTATCCAAGCTTCACATTTTGCTAACACTCTGATTCTAACAAGTTTCTGCTTCTCAATACTTTACTGTTTTAACTAATGAAATGATAGTGTTTAAATATATGAAATTCAAACTGTCTTCTTGCAATGAATTTTATTACTGATCAGAACTAAGAATAGATATCCATAAAAGAAAGAGCATTTGACTTCAATTAAACTTCATTTTTTCAGTTCTATTCTTTTCAAAGAATTCTTCTTAAGACAAAAATGTTTTCACTCCTTGGGTGTAGAAGTTAGTCTTTAAGATCCTTTAGAAAATTGGTGTCACCATGATTTCAATGATATCTGGCTAGAATATCCTTAATGTGTGTGCATGCTAAGTTGTTTCACTTTTGTCTGACTCTGTGCAACCCTAGGGATCATAGCCCACCAGGCTCCTCTGTCCAAGGGATTCTCCAGGCAAGAATATTGGGTTGCCATGCTCTCCTCTAGGGGATCTTCCCAACCTAGGGATCAAACTGGTGTTTCNGCCTGGTGGGCTGCCGTCTATGGGGTCGCAGAGTTGGACACGACTGAAGTGACTTAGCAGCAGCAGCAGCTGTATTATTTTGTCTTGATATATTTAAGTTTAATTTTCTTTGTTAATGACAAAGCATTTTATTTTTGAATATATTTCATCTTGAGGGAAATGGTTTTTTTCTAATGTATTTTCCAGCTGATCATCAAGTATCTTTTCCATGATCTCTTTTTACCTTCTGAAAACCGTCAGAAGTGGAAAAAAGGACATAATTTGCCATCTGAGAGAAAATGCCCTAAGATACTTTTTAAATTATGAAATATGCTGACTGAAAATTAAAAACAGATTTTGAAATAATATATATTCATAAATATTGGCAGCTTATTCTCTACTCTCAAATGAACAACATAGTAGGGGTTTGTTTGTGTTTCAAAGAGACAATTTAACAATATTGTTTCCCTGTTTTACTAGAAAAATTAACACTGGGTAGGCTCATAATAACAGTGTTAATAAATTCAGATCATCACCTAAGGATATTAATAACCTGATTTGTACTGAAATATGAAACAAAGAAATATAATGAGAAGCAGGAACAGCAAGTTTTATATATCAATCATAAAATACCACAGAATAATTTTTGTTATTCATACTTTTATCAATTTTTTCATTCCTATTCTTTCTTTCNAATAAATTCAGATCATCACCTAAGGATATTAATAACCTGATTTGTACTGAAATATGAAACAAAGAAATATAATGAGAAGCAGGAACAGCAAGTTTTACATATCAATCATAAAATACCACAGAATAATTTTTGTTATTCATACTTTTATCAATTTTTTCATTCCTATTCTTTCTTTCATTTACTGATCCTTAATTATACATCAGAATCTAAGATCAGTACTAAGCATACAAAATATATTAGGACAAGTCCGTGAGCTCAAGGAATTCATAAGTTACTGGAGAGGAGTTTAAAATGAATTCAAAACAATATGATAACTGTTATGTATAGTAATTTTTATAAGGAGTTGGGGAAGCTGAGTAGAAAGAGAAAGAGGAAGTGCATGAAGGGTACAGAAAATGTTTCATGGAGAAAATCATCGAGAATCAGATCCTGAAGAATGAGTAGATTACCATCAAAGGGAGAGAAACTCTTTGGAAAAGCCCCTGATGCTAGGAAAGACTGAGGGCAAGAGGAGAAGGGGTCAACACAGGATGAGATGTTTCGATGGCATCACTGACTCAATGGACATGAGTCTGAGCAAACTCCAGGAGATAGTGAAGGACAGGGAAGCCTGAAAGCTGACGGAGTAGGTACTATAAAGAAGAAAGTGTGTGAGAGGAACAAAAAGAAGAAATTAAGACAGAGAGAGAAAGAGGGTGGTGGTGGGGGGGGAGAAGGGGCATAAAGGGCAAGGAAGGGAAGGACAATAGATAATAAATCAAAGGGAAGAAAAAACTAGGCTAGGGTAGAAAGGCTTTCCTCTAAGGAGCCGGATGGTAAATATTTCAGACTTGATGGGCCAAAAGGGAGCTCCTTCACAACCGCTCAATTCTGCCTTTACAGTGTGAAAGCAGCCTCGGAAAATGCTTAAAAGAAAGAGTGTGGCTATGTTCTTATAAAACTTTATTTATAAACATTAATATTTAAATTTCATGTGTTTCAAGACATGTCACAAAACATTTTTCTTTTTCTTATTTTTTTTCAAACTTTTAAAAATGAAAAGAAACTTTCTTATTATGAACTCTACAAAAACAGAGAGCAGGGCTTGGTTCCCTGGCCATGGTTTGCTGATCCCTGATTTACAGCCATGAGATTAGTCCTGTGAATCAATATGGTGCATTGGGCAGTGAAGAAAAATTGGATCAAATTCCTGAGTTCTTATCCAAGCTTGACATTTTGCTAACACTCTGATTCTAACAAGTTTCTGCTTCTCAATACTTTACTGTTTTAACTAATGAAATGATAGTGTTTAAATATATGAAATTCAAACTGTCTTCTTGCAATGAATTTTATTACTGATCAGAACTAAGAATAGATATCCATAAAAGAAAGAGCATTTGACTTCAATTAAACTTCATTTTTTCAGTTCTATTCTTTTCAAAGAATTCTTCTTAAGACAAAAATGTTTTCACTCCTTGGGTGTAGAAGTTAGTCTTTAAGATCCTTTAGAAAATTGGTGTCACCATGATTTCAATGATATCTGGCTAGAATATCCTTAATGTGTGTGCATGCTAAGTTGTTTCACTTTTGTCTGACTCTGTGCAACCCTAGGGATCATAGCCCACCAGGCTCCTCTGTCCAAGGGATTCTCCAGGCAAGAATATTGGGTTGCCATGCTCTCCTCTAGGGGATCTTCCCAATCTAGGGATCAAACTGGTGTTTCTTGTCTTCTGCACTCACAGGCATGTTCTTTACCATTAGTGCCACTTGGAGAAGTCCATCCTTAATGTAACCATCCTCAAATGCTGTGAATAAGGCCACATGTGCTCTGAAAGATGTTAGTAGTTTGTTTCTAACTAAAAGCTATTCTTAAGTGGGGTAAAAATTCTCACCCATAACAATTTATTTCATTCTTTCCAGTTTAGATTTCTTTGAGTGGCCAGGTGCATCGAGGTTTGGTTTCATAATGGTGAACATGTGCTTCTTGTTGAAACAGCTCTTGCCACACTGCTTCAGGGCAATGAGGGTACAGATTTTGAATCCTATTTAACTATTTTTCATAATGATTTCAAATTTATATGTGTGCCAAGCAATTATTTCAAGAGCTACCTCACCTCTTTTTTGGAGACAATATCTGTGAGGTCTGACGTACTTTTAAATCTAATTCTCTAAAACATATGACCTTTTTGGATATCAAATGAAAAGCTATTCAAGTGATTTAGATTGTGTTTCTAATGAGGGACATGGAAGGAGTTCCCATTCTACTCCTACATCAAGCTTTAGAATCTATTTTCCCTTCCCTTTGAGTCTATATGATTAGTAAACTGGTTGGATCAACAGAATTTGGTGGAAATGACATTGTAACCTTTGAACTCACACATGATCTGCAGCTTCCTTTTCCTCTCGTGGAATCCTTGACAGCCAGACAAAAATATCCAGCTACTCTATAGATGACATGAAAAGAGAAAGAGATATATACCCAGGCAGTCTCCAACTCTTCTAGCCTTTCAAACTGACACACCATACAGGTGAGTGAATCCACCTTGGGCATTCCAGCTCCCACCAGCAACCACTGACCCAATTTCTAGCTAATAACCCAGCTGAATGAAGGCGAATGAGTAATCCCAGAAAATGGCATAAAAGGAGAGGAAAAATAAAAAATGTCTAGTCTACGATACCCACTTCCTAAATTCCTGACCTGCAGAATCTTGAGCAAATAAAAACAGTACTGATGTTAAACCACTAAACATCAGGGTAGTTTGTTGAGCACAGAAGATAACAAAAACATACTTAACTTTAACTGAATTTCATAATGATCAATTATACTACCACCTACACTTTAGGGGACTAGCCATGGTTTATCATCAACCAGCTGCTCTATAGTAAAACATGCTGAAATCTGTATAGTCATGCTATATGTCTTCCTTACTGGAAACAGTCATCGTTCTTTAGGCAACATTTCTTACTGGTTAGTATTATTAGTTAAAAATGAAATATATCTAATAATGCAGTAGCATATATAAAATTTAAAATTACCTGCAATACATTTAACATGAATTAATTTTGATTTATCCTTATTAGAATTAGTTATTTGATCATAATGCCAGTAAAAATGCAATTACATTGTTCTGTGGAATGTCATGTTCATTCCGTAAATATATTTAAAAAATAACTGTTAAATCAGCAAAAGATGGAGATTTATTCAATTCATATGCTATTGAAATTAAAATAATTTTTCTTAATGTGGGGGTAAAGTCACATTATATAAAACTATTCATTAAAATAGCATGGTACATCTGATTTTCATTTTAATCATAGCTTATTTGAGGTTGGTCTAATGTTTTCTTGATGCTCCCTCTTCACGATAAAAAAAAAAAGAGAGAGACTAACTACTTAAACAGTGACACAAATTGATGTTAATACATTAGTACATTCATACAAGGTCTCCTAATTTTACTGCTAAAAGCACACCATTATATGCAGCATTATGTAGTTTAAAAGGCACACTGATAAGTGCCTGTATTCAAATCCATTCCTGTGCCCTTTGTGTTCTTATCTTCCCCGGGCCAGCAGACAATCCGGCTTTTCAGTAACCTTTGGCACTCTACCATCAGCAATAAACTGTGCTCCTCTGAGTCCCTGGGCTGCTTAATTAGCATCACCTGTGGTATGTTCCATTCTGAGCAGCCCCTTGATGCACACACCTGCTTTGGTGCCTGCAGGTAGACTAAGACTCAGTGTCTCAGGACTCTGGGTAGTCCATCTGTGTGCCCTAAAGCAATAACTAAATACCTATCATCTTTAGCAAGCTTACTGCAGCCTCTAACCCTGGTAATTGTGCCTCAATGAGGTAGAAGTAAAATGATAAACAAGATCCTGAACAGACCCACACATCCACACTCTAGTGCTCCAACAAATGAAGTAAAACATTTGTCCTCATTTTCCAAATGAAGCATAGGTGCTTTTACCCCCAAATCAAGAAAAAAAATGTGTTTGTTTTTACATTTAGATTTGTTCTAAGTTTTCCTTCATAAGCCCTGGAAGTTGCAAATATTTACATTTTTATTTTATCAAAATATGTTTTTAAGCACAAATTTTGAAGTACAGCTTCAAAAACATTCAAGGTCATATTTTCCCTTAAAATATTTTAATGGTATAAAGCATTTCACATGTACGTTAGAAGGGTAAAATGACACACTTAAGACATTTAAGACAAAAAATTTATAACAATGAATCATAAAAAATGTAATGAATGTCTTTTACCGAACAATGGTTGAAACATAGGTTGTTAAACCAAAGGCATTTTAAAAGGCTTAATTTGTGTTCTTCTCACGAAACTACAGTTTTCTCTTTTCATACTTTTTTTTTCCTCTGCCAAGAAGAATTGTCTGTGACACTTAATGCGTATATTTCGTTGAAGCTAAGTTCTTTTAATGTCAAGCTATTATATCTTCTACATACAGAAGAGAAATGGTGCCAAGATTTCTAACAAGTAGGTACACATTCTTCTTGAAACAGAAAGGCACTAAAAAAGCTTTGTGTTGGTAGATTGATGAGTTGAAAGATATTCAATTCAATTCTGAATCTATTAGACTAAAGACTGCTTTTTGAGAAAAAAGCCTATAGATTAATACTCATGCTAAAGACAAAAGTCTCTGATCTTACCCAATTTATAATAAAAACATACTTATAGCTATAAAAATTTGACTACAAAAGTAGGGTAGGACAGTCATCCTAATTGTACAAGGTTTTACTAAATAGAACATCAGAGTCTATTTCTGTTTACATATTTTAAGGAAAAGTTAAAAAAAGAAGTACAGTTTTAGTTTTCAGTGACTTACAGTTGCAATGCTTAATATGTGTTAGAAGAAGCCATTATAATTTAATACTTGCTAAGTCTTGATTTCCCATTCCATCTTCAGAATGAAAGATTCTAATATGTGAATCATGTACTCTTTGTCTGACATATGAGAAACTGAGGTGCTGAGAATGACTTGCCCAGGGTTATACTGTTGTTAGTGATTAAACTTTGGTTTTTTGAGTCTCCGTTTAGTGCCATTTCCACTAGATGATGCCCCTTTTCTTCACTGACTTTGAATCTCTGAATGTCAAATGAAAGGAGGGGTGAATTTTAATAGCTATCAGTTTAAATTAAAGCTCAAAACTGCATACACTTTACAATTTGTTTTGGGCTGAAATTTTCTTAGAAAGTGGACAGGAAATGACCCAGAGTTTTAGATTATTATACAAAGCATGATCTGCACAGCTGTAGTTATAAGGAGTTAGTTCCTTTAAGATTATGTCACTTTAGTTACTAATGGTCATCAACCTATTTAGAAGTTTTTCAGAATCAGAAATAGACTGTATCCACTTCCCTGGTGGCTCAGAGGTTAAAGCGTCTGCCTGCAATGTGGGAGACCTGGGTTCGATCCCTGGGTCGGGAAGTTCCCCTGGAGAAGGAAATGGCAACCCACTCCAGTATTCTTGCCTGGAGAATCCCAAGGACGGAGGAGCCTGGTGGGCTACAGTTCACAGGGTCGCAAAGAGTTGGACACGACTGAGCGACTTCACTCACTCACTCACTCACTCACAAGCTTCTGACTCTATAAAATCGCAGAAGGAAAAGAAAATATAACACATAAATGAGAAGTGTGCACAGGTCAGAATACTAACAATCATGATTGAAATATAAGATAAAGAGTACTTATGAATGCAACATTAAAGTAGCAGTTTAAAAAATATGCTGTGGATAATGTAAGTTTCTCAAGATATTAGTAAGTTTTAAATGAGAATAAAGCTTGCAAAATACTTGAGAAAAACTGCATACAATATCCCTTTTTGGATATTTTCAATGCATATGAGCATATGAAAGGCTCTACAAAGGTATACAGTAAAGACACCTGTTTAACTTGATTTTATCAAGTGGTTCCCAAATGTATTTGATGACAGAATCCCTTTTTATAAATAATATCATTTTATAGCATGTGACAGGAAAGAGTGAGTCATTTCTGCTCTGAGAAACTGAAGCAAAGAGTTTTATTATCCATTCTCAAGCAGAAGTAGTGTTTCAAATCTTTCTTGAGAATAAAAGATATATACAATATCATTTATCAACCTAGATGTCCATCAGCAGATGAATGGATAAGAAAGCTGTGGTACATATACACAACAGAGTATTACTCAGCCATTAAAAAGAATACATTTAAATCAGTTCTAATAAGATGGATGAAACTGGAACCGATTATACAGAGTGAAGTAAGCCAGAAAGAAAAACACCAATACAGTATACTAACACATATATATGGAATTTAGAAAGATGGTAATGAGGACCCTGTATGCAAGACAGCAAAAGAGACACAGATATGTAGAGCGGACTTTTGGACTCTGAGGGAGAGGGAGAGGGAGAGGGAGAGGGTGGGATGATTTGGGAGACTAGCATTGAAATATGTATACTATCATGTAAGAAACAAATCACCAGTCTATGTTCGATGCAGGATGCAGGATGCTTGGGGTTGGTGTACGGGGATGATCCGGAAAGATGATGTGGGGTGGGAGGGGGGTTCATGTTTGGGAGTTTGTGTACACCCGTGGCAGATTCATGTCAATGTATGCCAAAACTAACAAGAGTACTGTAAAGTAAAATAAAGTAAAATGGAAGCTCTAAAAAAAAAAAAAAATGGAGAAAAATACAGTGGTATATGGGAAATAGAAAGTGAAAACAAAAGATATATACAATATCATTTAATGATTAATATCTCTCCTTTAGTTTCAGATTTTCTAGGCAAAAAAGTTAAAAATCCACAAAAGTTAAAAAAATAACACGAAATGTGGCGATCTCAATAGGGAAAAGTTGAAGTCCACATCCTGGTTTCATTCGCTTATAAAGGTCACTGCATCACAGGGGCCAATCATTTTATGTAAGATTATGGATTATTTCCCATCTGTAACACACATGCATACACACTCACTGCCCCCCTCCACCCGCCTCCGCTGTCTTCTGTCCATGGTATTTCCCAGAGAGGAATGCTGGAGTGGGTTGCCATTTCCTCCTCCAGGGTATCTACCCCACCTAGGGATCAAACCCATATCTCGTGTATTGGCAGGTGGATTCTTTACCCACTGAGCTACCTGGGAGGCCCAGGAGAGCAGGTTACTATGCATAAAGCTTGAAAACAAACAGAACAACCTCCAAACAGAGTGTCCTAGGGAATGAAAGTTTTCACATGAAATCAGACAAAGAACTTGGCAAAATAGATCCATAAATTGACTATAAGAGTTGGCCAATAAATTTTTATTGCTAATTGCTACTAACTTGGAGGAATTGCTAACAATCACTCTTATTCCTTGCTGATAAGAACTCTTCCTAAAGGCCTATCAGGATATAAACATTTAACCTTATTCTGTTCAGAGCAGATTTCTATTAGATTATGTGAGAATGTGTACAGCATGGTTACTCATAATTTGTCTTTCCTATGCAAACTGCACTGATAAGGATGGAAGCGAACAAATCGGCCTGTTATGGTCTGGAAAGTCAAGGCTCCTTTTGTTAATTTGCTAGGTATTATTTCACATCCTAATTTTTTCAGTTAAAATTTAGTATTGACTCATACAGAGAAAGATGAGCTTCCCAGCTGGCACTGCTGCTGCTGTTGCTAAGTCACGTCAGTCGTGTCCAACTCTGTGTGACCCAATAGATGGCAGCCCACCAGGCTCCCCGGTCCCTGCAATTCTCCAGGCAAGAACACTGGAGTGGGTCAGGTGGCACTAGTGCTAAAAAATGTGGATTCCACCCCTGAGTTGGGAAGATCCCCTGGAGGAGGGCATGGCATTCTACTTCTGTAGTCTTGCCTGGAGAATTCCATGGACAGAGCAGCCTAGCAGGCCACAGTCCTTATGGTCGCGAAGAGTAGGACACAACTGAAGTGACTTAGCACACGTACCAAGAAATACAAATATCATATGAGATCACTCATGTGTGGAATCATAAAAATGATACAAATGAACTTATTCACAAAACAGACTTATGGACATAGAAAGCAAACATGTTCACCAAGGGTGAATGGGGGTGTGTTGAGGGGGCTGTGTGGATAAATTAGGAGTTTGAAATTAGCAGATAAAAACTACTCTACATGAAATAAACAACAAAATCCTATGGTTTAGTACAGGGAACTATATTCAATATCTTGTAATAAACTATAATGAAAAATAAACTGAAAACCATATATGCAATAAAACAGTCATTTTGCAGTATACTAGAAACTAACACCGGNAGCTCGTATACACCCATGGCGGATTCATGTCAATGTATGGCAAAACCAATACAGTATTGTAAAGTAAAAATAAAATAAAAATAAAAAATCTTTAAATGACTTTTATAATATATGTCTTTTTTTTTTTAAACAAGATCAGTGTACATTTTCTCCTAGTTTGTGGCTTGACTGTCATTTTTCTTAATGGTGAATTTTGATAGGCAAAAGTTTTGAATTTTGGAAAGGTTCAATTTATTCATTTTTGTTTCTTCTACAGTTAGTGCTTTCTAGACTGATCTAAAAATGTTTTAATAAGATGAAAGTCTTGAATCTATTTTTCAATATTTCTTCTAGAAGCTTTAGAGTTGTAGTTTTTAATCTTTAGGGCAATGTTATATCTGGAATAAATTTTTTGTGTGGTGTAAAGAAAAAGAGAAGGTGAGTTTCTTTTTTTTTTTTATCTGTACAGATACTTTATTTATTTTTATTTTTACTTTATTTTACTTTATAGTACTGTATTGGTTTTGGCATACATTGACATGAATCTCTGAGGGTTATTTTTTCCCCTCTTTCTAGCCATGGAAACACCCTTGGCTCAAGCTCAGGACGATCCCGAAGTGCTGGAGAATTATTGTATCTGGAAGTAAGTCTTCCAACTATGGCAAAGAGGGAGTTGGTGGATAAATACCCCAACTTTCTTGCCTTGTCATATGGACAACTAGGAGCATGTCTCAAATGTCTTCTGGGCTTCTCCAGTGGGACCATGCCCCGCTCACTCACAGTACGTGCTAACACTCCCGATGTGGCCTCCTGGCTTCCCAGTCCCCCACTTTTCCACTCCCAACTCAAGCTCCAACTCTTGCATCAGAGTCTGCTTCTAGAACGTAAACTAAGACGAAGGTGTTATGAAACCCAACCAGGTAAAAAATTGCATGATGTTCTGTCCATGAAATTTTGTCTTTGCAGGGCTCAGGTCACCCCCACAACGTGCCCACCTTCATACTCATGGAAGACACTGGCCAATTTCTCCCTGTGCCTGAGGTTCCCAGAAAGGGACTTTCCAGAGTCTGAGGCTGAGCAAACTCCACTATCAAGACATCTCTTCCCACCTCTCACCCCAGTTCCTCCTCTTTACAGGGGCTGCTGCATGTAGCGGGGAAGGCAATGGCACCCCACCCCAGTACTCTTGCCTGGAAAATCCAATGGACGGAGTAGCCNTCTCCTTTGCCTTTCACTTCTCTTCTTTTCTCAGCTATTTGTAAGCCTTCCTCAGACAACCATTTTGCCTTTCTGCATTTCTTTTACTTGGGGATGGTCTTGATCATGCCTCCTGTATTTGTCACATATTTTGACCTATCATAAGTGCTTAATAAATAATCACTATTTCAGACGGTAATCCATTTCTTCTTTTAATGACAGAGCAGGGACAAAATTTAAGGAGCTTAATTACTGTCTCTTATACACATCTAGATGTGTATAAGAGACAGAGACACGACTGAGCGACTTCACTTTCACTTTTCACTTTCATGCATTGGAGAAGGCAATGGCAACCCACTCCAGTGTTCTTGCCTGGAGAATCCCAGGGACGGGGGAGCCTGGTGGGCTGCCGTCTATGGGGTCACACAGAGTCGGACACGACTGAAGTGACTTAGCAGCAGCAGCAGCAGCAGCAGAAACTAACACAACATTGTAAATCAACAATACTTCAATAAAAAATTAGTATTTACTTATGAAGAGATTGAGGAGTGATCCTAAAAATGTGATTTAAGAATTACCAAGCAGTTAGCATTACTTTGGAGAAGACAATGGCAACCCACTCCAAGTAATCTTGCCTGGATAATCCCATGGACGGAGGAGCCTGGTGGGCTGCAGTCCATGGGGTCACTACGAGTCGGACACGACTGAGCAACTTCACTTTCACTTTTCACTTTCATGCATTGGATAAGGAAATGGCAACCCACTCCAGTGTTCTTGCCTGGATAATCCCATGGACTGAGTAGCCTGGTGGGCTGCAGTCCATGGGGTCGCTAACAGTCGGACAGACTGAGCGACTTCACTTTCACTTTTCTCTTTTATGGATTGGAGAAGGCAATGGCAACCCACTCCAGTGTTCTTGCCTGGAGAATCCCAGGGATGGGGGAGCCTGGTGGGCTGCCGTCTATGGGGTCACACAGAGTCGGACATGACTGAAGTGACTTAGCAGCAGCAGCAGCAAAAGCAGCAGCAGCATTAGTTTAGCATTGAATTATATACAACCTTCATAGTAAACCAACTTTCAATGATAAAAATCTAGGTTCCCTCTGTCCATATATATATATTTAACAACTCTGAGCATATAGCTGGAGCTTTGTTTAGTGCAAAATCTGGCCATGTGAAAAACTCGGGCACTGAAGTAGAAAATATTTTTGCATTCTTTTATGCCAGTGTTGCCCTTTTCTATCAAGTTACACATGCACGTGTCCACAAAGGGAGCAATATTTACAAGCTGTATTTTACATAATTCCCGGGAATGCCTATCTACTCTTCCACTGGAGAGAATTCCCTTGGCACCCACGCTTGCCATTCCATCCTGCTGGTTCGTTTGTTCTATTGTACAGCCTGCAGAGTGATACATTACAGAACCTTGCTGGTGGTAGCTGAAGTGAAATCATCCATCAGCCCAATCACTGGAACTGAGGACCTTTGATATTTACAAGCTGTATTTTACATAATTCCCGGGAATGCCTATCTACTCTTCCACTGGAGAGAATCCCCTTGGCACCCACGCTTGCCATTCCATCCTGCTGGTTCGTTTGTTCTATTGTACAGCCTGCGGAGTGATACATTACAGCACCTTGCTGGTGGTAGCTGAAGTGAAATCATCCATCAGCCCAATCACTGGAACTGAGGACCTTATGGACTGGGAGTAAATTATGAAGCTATGAGGAAGGAGATCATTTTTTGCAGAAACAGCTATTTTATGTTCCTGCTCTCTATACCATCCTTCCTTTCTTGCTTGGGGTAATGAAAAAGAAAAAGCCACAGGACCAGTTTTTGTCCTTTGGATTCACGCTGAAGGAAGTAAATACAATCAATAAAAATGCACTTAACAAGCCTAAGATTGACTGGTCTTTTTCTTGTTTATTTTGAGTTTCAGATGTGATTTTCAGCTGAACTGCTGTTAATGTCATGCAGCCGCGGTTTCCCCAGATGTAAGTGTGCTGTAAATGGATAAACTTCACCATGTGGGATGATTTAAATGAATTGATTTGGGACCCAGTTTGGGCACCACAAAAGGAAAGTTGTCAATTATCTTAGTGCTGTTCAGCGATGTAAAGTCAAACTAGATAAGCTATTCCTTTCCTAGCCTCTCATCTCCTCTCCTGCAAGTGGAAGCGTCAGTTAATGGCTGAACACTTGCCATTTTGCTTCATGTAATTTACGTTTCTATTTTATCCTAGTGAATTGAGAATTTGTTTACCGTTCAAAATCTGGGAAGAATACTGTTAAGTAATTTCAAAAAAAGGAGGACTTGCTTTCCAAATATTATTAAGGAAAATTGAAATAGAAGATTATTAAACTTTAAAATTGAAATATAAAGTTCTAATACATGACCAATTTGACTATTCATTCTTCCTTCTGTAGTTATACAGTTTAACGTTATAAAATTTACCAGTACTGATCTGCTTTAGTTTATCTTTATTATGGACATATTGACAATTTTCTAAGAGAAGAGTCTACATTGCTATCATGGACACATTAATTCTGTAAGAAAGCTTTCAAATCTAAAAAGTGATTTTTTTCTTTATTATGTGTGTGTGTGTGTGTGCATTGTGTGCTCAGTAGCTCAGCTGTATCGGACTCTTTGTAACCCCATAGACTGTAGCCTGCCAGATTTCTCTGTCAATGGGATTTTCTGGGCAAAAATAATGGAGTGGGTTGCCATTTCTTTCTCCAGGAGATATTCCCAACTTAGAGCTAAATAACCTCTTGGAAGACATTTTCTTTCATGTAAACATTGTGACGATACTTCAGCGTAATTGTTTTGAAAGGGCTTGATAATAAAACTCGTTGCATATAAATCTACAACATGATAAATGTAATATAACATGATATTTTAATTTTGGAAGCTGCAGTGTCTTTTATGGACAAAAGTACATCAAAGGAAGCGTTCTAATTACAAATTAAATGCAGACTAAAAATTAATCCTAGGTTACATCTGGTTGCTGTGTATGAGAGATAAATATTTAACACAAATTAAACTACTATTTTTGAAACAAATATTTACTTTTTATTTAGGATGACCACACACGTACTTTTCTGTACTATAGCTACTGAATGTTTATGCAAAATACCAACAGACATAGACATAATAAAGTCTAATGGAAATTAAAGTCAAAAAAGACATTAAACTTCCTTTGTTCAGGAAAAAGTGTTTTTTATAGGAAACATAGCAAAGCAAGCTAATCTTACCATGTTTAAATGCAAATTTTATTGAGACAAATCAAAGGCAATGAAAGGCAGGCATAGTAGTTTCTTTCTATTTTAAACTACTTTATTGGCTTCAGCTGCTATCTTTGAATGATGCCAGTCTCTCATACTCAATTGACAAGATCCCATGCTCAATCTTCCACTTCAGAAGAGAAGTTTCACTAACATGAAGAACCTTTCCATCACCTTTTTCTGTAGCCTGCCAGATTTCTCTGTCAATGGGATTTCCTGGGCAAAAATAATGGAGTGGGTTGCCATTTCTTTCTCCAGGAGATATTCCCAACTTAGAGCTAAATAACCTCTTGGAAGACATTTTCTTTCATGTAAACATTGTGACGATACTTCAGCGTAATTGTTTTGAAAGGGCTTGATAATAAAACTCGTTGCATATAAATCTACAACATGATAAATGTAATATAACATGATATTTTAATTTTGGAAGCTGCAGTGTCTTTTATGGACAAAAGTACATCAAAGGAAGCGTTCTAATTACAAATTAAATGCAGACTAAAAATTAATCCTAGGTTACATCTGGTTGCTGTGTATGAGAGATAAATATTTAACACAAATTAAACTACTATTTTTGAAACAAATATTTACTTTTTATTTAGGATGACCACACACGTACTTTTCTGTACTATAGCTACTGAATGTTTATGCAAAATACCAACAGACATAGACATAATAAAGTCTAATGGAAATTAAAGTCAAAAAAGACATTAAATTCCTTTGTTCAGGAAAGAGTGTTTTTTATAGGAAACATAGCAAAGCAAGCTAATCTTACCATGTTTAAATGCAAATTTTATTGAGACAAATCAAAGGCAATGAAAGGCAGGCATAGTAGTTTCTTTCTATTTTAAACTACTTTATTGGCTTCAGCTGCTATCTTTGAATGATGCCAGTCTCTCATACTCAATTGACAAGATCCCATGCTCAATCTTCCACTTCAGAAGAGAAGTTTCACTAACATGAAGAACCTTTCCATCACCTTTTCTTGCCAAGTTAGTAAAATAATGAAAAAGACACGTTAAAAAATATATATATGTTTATATATATATTTAGCTTAAAAATGGGAAAATTTGAGTGCTTTATAGGAATTGTATCAACACTAAATAAACACAGATTGTCTGGAAGCACTTTTAAGTGTTGCACTCATAATTTTCAGTTGGTGGAGGAGGCTGTTCATCTAAGGGTACTTTAGATGGGGTGCTTTTCTACAATGAGCCAACTTAAGGCCCTAGATGAACAAGGTTCTAGAATTTCACTCGTCGCTGTAATAAAATATTCAAACTCTTATTTCAAAGATAGATTTATAGGCTTGTATGTAACCTAGCTTGCTCAAGTTTCACATGAATATCCAAAACAAGATTAAATTCATATGGTTTTCTGTATGAGATGAAAAACAGGTTTGGTTGTACTACCTTCTTGTGTCTGAATTCACTAAAAGCTAAATCACATAATCCACGGTTAGTGGCCTCTGATGCTTAGGAAGTGTCTTTAGCGCTCTTTCTAAGCCCACTTCCAGTCTATAGTATAATTGAAAACAATTTATGTCACTGACAGAGCAAGAGATTCTCATGTCATACCTTAGAAAATCATTCGGCTGATAAGTACTCTAATATGACTAAACTCTTTCTGGTGGTGCATTAATTCACTGCATAAATAATTAATAAAAGTCACTGTTGAACTTGTTAGAGGAAAGGAAGTAAATTTAATCCTTGGCATACATAAATTTCAAATGTATGGGATTACAAATTATTGCCTGTAGATCAGATAACATAATATTCAATATTACTTGTTTGGGGGCCTGCCATTCACTTAGAAAGTAATTCCCACATGTAAACTAAAATAGCTAATTTGAAATATGTTTATAGATCAGTTCAGTTCAGTCACTCAGTTGTGTCCGACTCTTTGCGACCCCATGAATCGCAGCACAGAAAATATATCTTTACATTCATATGAGAATCAAACAATTAAAAACCTGCTATTCCTCATAATTATTTGACATTATTTTACTTTTTATTTACTATTAAAATTCAGAAGTTTCACATAGTTGGTTTCTGTGCTCAATATCTTTATAATGCAACACAATTACTTTGATATAAATCACAGAAGTGCACACACATATACGTTTTCCATCACCAATCCATTTGAAAATATCTTCACAAGAGTAACCTTTAAATGTTGCAAAACTTGGTTTTATATTCCCAACAGGAATCTCATTTTCTATCAGAGGTACATCAGCATTATTATTTCATAGGAAGGCAATCATGATGGCACCTTTAATACAGGTGACTGAATTTCTCTGTTTCCATGTTTCTACACATTGTTAGTCCTTGCCTTGTGTACTGAAAAGGCATATGGCATTAGTCAGTGGTGAATTAAAGATCTTCTGTTTGCTTCAAATGTAACTTTAAGGCCCTATATTCATGATGTACAAAATGCTTGATTATTCATTTTTAAAACCCTTTGTAAAATTTTCCTGGGATTTTTTCAAAATTAAAACATTATATAAAATGTAAACTAGGAAGTAAAATCAACTCATATAGCTTCACAGTAACAAAAGACTTTCACCTTCTATTAAGTTGAAATGATGCTCATTTGTGCATTTTATTAGACATACAGTCTATCCAGCCTATTTTTGCATTTGATACAATCATCAAAAACTAGGACTAAATATGACATTTGTACTGAGATCCCAGACAAAAGTATTGTAGAAAAATAATGTCAGAAGCTTAGAAATAGCTTTAGTACATCTATGGCTGATGAAAACGTTTCCAAATACCCTATGTCCAACAGCATACACAAGAGTATCTGGTAATTCACACTGCTTAGAATTTCAAGCTAAAACTTTCTCTGGACATGTCTTGATCTTTTCATGTGGTCTTCTACCTCTAGTACTACCTCTAGCTGCACCAACTCTGGTGAGACAGAGAGTAAATTTGCCTCATGTATGGCTACTCAGCACTGTTTCAGTTTTCAATTTTGTGCAGTAGTTTTTGCAACTCATGAAGCTGCAACCAATATCAAGATTTTGGTCAGCTGTTCTCATTTGCTTGCAGCAGAGAAGGTTAGAAGGTATAGTGATGAAAACCAAAGAATACACTAAGAATTCTGGTAAGAAAATGATGGATGAATCAATATGTAACACACAAGAGCAAACAAAAGACAGAACAGGTAGTAATAAGGAGGAAGAAGTAAAAGAAGGCAGGAGATACTGATAGAAAGCAAACTAATCAGTGGGATAGAAATTAAGCAGGGATACAAACAGGTATAGGAAAAGTCCAAATTATGAGAGTAAAGAAGGCAATAAAGAAATTGCCATTTTTCAAATTATGCAGATCCCCAGTGGCTCAATGATAAAAAATCCACCTGCAATGTAGGAGATGTAGAAGATGCAGGTTCAATCCCTGAGTCAGAAAGATCCCCTGGAGGACGGCATGGCAACCCACTCCAGTGTTCTTGCTGGGAAAGTCCCATAGAGAGAGGAAACTGAGGAGCCTGGTGTGCTACAGTTCGTGGGGTCACAAAGAGCTGGTCACAGCTGAAGCGACTGAGCAGGGATGCATACACTTTTAAAGTTTAAACAGCAAATACATCGAAAATATTACTCTATTTTTAGAAATGTATACTTATTTATTTACTTAATTCACATCACTAGAACAAGTATTAAAATATAAATACTAAGCTTTGGTAATTTGTAAAAGTGTTTAATGTTAAAAATACACTGAATTATTTGACTAGGAAATTAAAATAAATGAGGCATGACAAAAAAGATGTAAACAACTTCCTATCCTGGTCTGCCCATGTCCTGCCATGTGCTTCCAACATGCCGCTCTAACTCAACATGGCCAGGGTCAGCTAAGCTTCAGGGTTGGTGTCTGCCCAAACAGTAATCCGATTTATTAATTTTCCTGGCTGGTCTAAATGTTTGGCTTCAAATCAAGTTCTCTTCCTAATTTGTGCATCCACTGTGGTGCTTGATTTGCCAGATCCCATTTCTTATTTATTATCCCAGGGAATCCAAAGTGAGGCAGTAGAGCGAAGTGTTGAAGAGCACAAACCCTGGACTCCAATGTGAAATCAAGATCTTGGACAAGATGAAACCTTCTTGTGATTTATTTTCCTGTATGTAACATGATGCTACTAGGGTAATATGAGGGGCAAGGAGAGGTAAAATATGTGAAACACTTAGAAAAATACCTGGGACATAGTAAATACCAAAAAAAAAAAAAAAGAGCCAATTGAAGAGGCTCCCCACCCATTCCTTTTCCTTGGAATGTACATTTTACCCACTATTCCCACAATAGGAGCCATTTCAAGGATACACACTGGAGAGAGTGTGTTGTTTAGATTACCTGGACCAAATAGGTGACTGAATCCCATTAAGGCTTTTATATAAACTTCTAAGATTCTGGTAGAAGGTTGGGCATGGTGGGGAAATCTAATCATCTTGTGTCCACCCAGGACACACCTCTGATGTATTTCCTGGCTTATTAAATCTGCTACCTACCAGTATGGTGTGGCCTGCCTCTTTTCTCGATCTCTCCTTGCTCTCTGTTTACAGGGGCTGATTTCTAATGTCACTCCGGGAACTTCTGAAGTTATGAACCAAGAGGGACCCAAGTTCCTTCCATGAACCAAGATGGAGGATCCAAGCCTCTCCATCTTCTAAAGCCTCTTGTTTTCTGTGATCAGTTGTAGAAGGGGAAAGAGAAAACCACTCTTCTTGAAAGCTGTGTCCCGGACGCTCAATACTTTGTTTCACATTTCATTGACTAGAACATATGTATGTTAAGGAAAGCTGAGAAATGTTGTCTAGCTGTGTGCCCAGTTTAGAGAGAAGACATAAACTTAATGAACAGTTTGTACATAAACCCTAGAGAACATAGAAATAACGTTTGTGAAGATAAATGAGAAAGACACACTCCTCCCAAAACCTGAAAAAAATTCAAAATCATGTTGACCAAAAATAAACTGGGATATATTCATACAACTAGACCCAATGAAGCAGTAAAAGGAAACAAACTACTGTAAACATGAGAGCAGGACTACATCTCTGGGACTATATCAGAGCAAAATAGCAAGTCCTGGAAGCGATATTTAACTAAGAGAAATTAAAGAAATCCAACACTGAATCCACATGATAAAAGTAGAATACCTAAAAAGTGGTGAACACAAAATGTAGAATAGTGGTTATTACAAAGGAAGGTGTGATAGAAAAATGGCAAAAGAACTGATGGCAGTTATAGGAAATGTCATAGGAAATTTCCCTTGGATGGTTGGGTGGTAAGTACAAGGTAGTTCTTCAGACTCTTATTCTTTATAACTTACATATCATTCATGTGTTAAATAATGCATTTCAATGTAAAAGATTAAAGATCAAAAAGATCAAAATAGAAAAATCACATTAACAATTGTTTATTATTGAGAATTATCTATCTGTTTAGCACTGAAAAGTGAAGTGAAAGTGTTAAATCACTCAGTCCTGCTGACCCTTTGCAAGCCCATGGACTGTAGCCTAGCAGGCTCCTCTGTCCATGGAATTCTCCGGGGAAGAATACTGGAGTGGGTTGCCATTTCCTTCTCCAGGAGACCTTCTTGACCCAGGTGTCAAACCCAGGTATCCTGAATTGCAGGCAGATTATTCACCATCTGAGCCACCAGGGAAGCCTTGCTAATTTAACCAGATTGTTAAAACTTTAGGACTTAATCTTAGAAGCCTTAGGTAGGACAAAGCAGCTAATTATACTGCTGTGAATTTCTGGTGTTATATTTCATTTTTGCTTTAATTACTATTATTTTGTGATTTATTTTGATTGCAACACATTAGTTTTAATACTGAGATCTATTAGTACTCTATTTTGAATAACTTAGAGGAAATTGTTTTCCACGCTATTACGCATTTGAAAGTGTAGTTTTATTATTTCAAAGAAGAGGTTTTTTTTTTTTTTTTCCTAGCGTTTTAAATTTTTCATGGGTTCCAAGAGCAAGTGAGATGAAAATACAGAAATATGTTTTATATTAAACTCCATTAGTATAATATATTTCATTAGATAAGGAATATTAAAAAGAAAATAAAAAACCTCTTCAGAGCATGTTGTTAAAAACAGCCTACCTATGCACTGGAGAGTCAATTCATATTGGAATGAAAAACCTAGAAATAGTCATTTGGAATGCAAATATGGAGAAATAGCAACAATTTACCAAAATTAATGTTGCCTGGTCTGGGACCCACTTAACTGACAGATCATTGTTATATTCAACAACTCTCCTGTGTCCTCAACTCAGAGACAGAAAATTAAAAGATAGGCTTGGAAGATGTCTAAATTTAGGACTCCCTGTTCCTGCTTCAGATCCCTACTCTATGTACTTTTTAACCTTCATTTGGGACCTATCTAGATGTTGCCCATAGACAGTAATATAAAATAGGGTTCTGGCAAGAAGGAAGAAAAGATATGAGCAAATCACTCAGTCTTGCTTTTCCCTTTTTTAATATCACAGGGATGCTTCTAGGAATCCATTTAAAATTCAGAATCAGAGAAATATCTTAAAATCTAATTAGCAGTGGATGATTGATGGAACCATATTAAGGGATTAATGTCTGTGAAAAGTATTTTTTTTTAAAATATTTGACATAAAGGCCAAAATGCTAACTTATACTCTTTTACATTTAGTTGTCATTTGGATTTGAGTATTCATGCATATTATTTAAATATCCTATTTTGGCAGAAGTATGTAGAAAATCTCAAACAAATATATTTGCCTAGAGATGGTCGTGATATTTTGACAAGTTTAGGATGGATAAATATAAAACTGACGCAGAAACTGTGATGCCTGACAGACGTTGGTGTTTGCTTCATTATTGTCATGGAAATTTTGTATAAAAATAAATTTGACAAGCTTTGTTAGTTTGATGCAATTGAAAAAGTTGTTTGTATAATTTCTTTGATGATTAACTGACTGGAGTTTTAATGATGCTATTGAAGTTATTCATGCGTATTATTTAAATATCCTATTTTGGCAGAAGTATGTAGAAAATCTCAAACAAATATATTTGCCTAGAGATGGTCGTGATATTTTGACAAGTTTAGGATGGATAAATATAAAACTGACGCAGAAACTGTGATGCCTGACAGACATTGGTGTTTGCTTCATTATTGTCATGGAAATTTTGTATAAAAATAAATTTGACAAGCTTTGTTAGTTTGATGCAATTGAAAAAGTTGTTTGTATAATTTCTTTGATGATTAACTGACTGGAGTTTTAATGATGCTATTGAAGAAAAAAACAATGAAGCATCATTCCTAGCAACTAGTACCCGGCAGCATAGAAAATGATTCACATTTGGCAAATTTACCTTGAATACAGCTGTTGGATGAACATAAAATTCGAATACTTGGAAGAAAAATGAGATATGGAGCCTGGCATTTATAATAAATTATCAAATGTGAGTAATTGCACTCAGTTGAACCAAAACACTGAACTTTTGGAAGCTGACTCATCACTTTAATAATTTTCTTTTAAAAGTTATTTTATGTCTTATGTCTTGGGTGGCCCTACATGGCATGGCTCATAGTTTCATTGAGTTGGACAAGGCTGTGGTCCTTGTGATTAGATTGGTTAGTTTTCTGTGATGGTGGTTTTCAGTCTCTCTGCCCTCTGATGGAGAAGGATAAGAGGCTTAGGAAAGCTTCCTGGTGGGAGAGACTGACTAAGGGGAAACTGGGTCTTGTTCTGATGGATGGGGCCATGCTCAGTAAATCTTTAATCCAGTTTTCTGTTGGTGGGTGGAGATGTGTTCCTCCTTGCCTTTTACCTGGGGCCAAACTATGGTGGAGGTGATGAAGATAATGGTATCCTCCCTCAAAAGATCCCAGGCTTGTACTGCCACAGTCCATGCCCCCACCCAGCAGCAGGCCACCACCAACCCACGCCTTCACCAGAGACTTGAGGACACCCAAAGGAAGTCTCCTGTGGGGTCACTGTTCCTTTCTCCTAAGTCCTGGTGCACAAGGTTCTATTGTGCCCTCCAAGAGTCTAGTTCCCAGTCCTTTAACACCCCCAAAAGATGTCCTTTTCACTACAGGAGACTGGAATGCAAAAATAGGAAGTCAAGAAACACCTGGAGTAATGGGCAAATTTGGCCTTGGAATGCGGAATGAAGCAGGGCAAAGGATAATAGAGTTTTGCCAAGAAAACACACTGATCATAGCAAACACCCACTTCCAACAACACAAGAGAAGACTCTACACATGGACATCACCAGATGGTCAACACCGAAATCAGATTGATTATATTCTTTGCAGCCAAAGATGGAGAAGCTCTATACAGTCAGCAAAAACAAGACCGGGATCTGACTGTGGCTCAGATCATGAACTCCTTATTGCCAAATTCAGACTTAAATTGAAGAAAGTAGGGAAAAACCACTAGACCGTTCAGGTATGACCTAAATCAAATCCCTTATGATTATAGAAGGGAAGTGAGAAATAGATTTAAAGGACTACATCTGATAGATACAGTGCCTGATAAACTATGGAATGAGGTTAGTAATATTGTACAGGAGAAAGGGATCAAGACCATCCCCATGGAAAAGAAATGCAAAAAAGCAAAATGGCTGTCTGGGGAGGCCTTACAAATTCCAAGAGGTCTTATGCCATACCCAAGTCAGCTGCACCCAGCCCAAGTCTGCTGCACCCAGAGCCCCTGTCCCTGCGGCAGTCCACTGCTGACCCATACCTTCACAAGAGACACTCAAACACAGTTCGGTCTTGGTTTCTGTGGTGTCTCTGGGTCCTGGTGCACACAAGGTTTGTTTGAGCCTTCTGAGCACCTCTGGCGGGTCTGGTGTTTAATTCTAAATGCTATTTCACCCCTCCTATCATCTTGCTGGAACTTCTCCTTTGCCCATGGACATGGAATATCTCTTCAAAGTTGCTTCAGTGCCTACCGTCTTGCTAGGACTTTTCTGCCCTTGGTGTGGGGTATCTCCTCACAGTCACTCCAGCACCATGCGGCCACAGCAGCTCCAGCACTGCACAGCCATTGCTGCTCTGCCTTCAGATAGTGATAATTACCTCCTAATTCTTTACTGTTGAATTGCATGAGTTAGTACCTCCAGAAATATGTTAGATAATAGTAGTTAAATAATTGTTTTATTTCTTATTTCTCCCCTTTGTAATATTTCTGATGTTTCCTCATTCACTCTGATACTAACTTTTGTGTTTGTGTGTGCATGTGTGTGTGTGTGTTTGTGTTAAGAACCTGTTCTTCTGTTCTGATTGATCAAATGCCTTTTTAATGTTTATGGAGATCTATGATATTTTTACTTTTGATCTATTGGTATATTCAGTTTCTTAATATTGAAACATCTTTGTGCAAATTGATTTACTCAACATATATTTATTGATTACTTATGATATTCCAGGTACTGTTCTAAAAATTGAGATCCCATAGTAATAAACAAAACACAAATATCACTGTATTCACAAAGCATATTTTAGTGGGAGAGTTAAATTAACAAAATAAATGCAAAATTGTATTTTACATTGGAAGGTGATTAATGCTATGAAGGGGAAAAAGCAAGGCAAAGTGATAGCATGTACTAGGGAAGATAGTGGCTGCAGTTTTAAATACTGTGATCAGGGAAGACATTACTGAGAAGGCAATTTGTACAANCAAAATAAATGCAAAATTGTATTTTACATTGGAAGGTGATTAATGCTATGAAGGGGAAAAAGCAAGGCAAAGTGATAGCATGTACTAGGGAAGATAGTGGCTGCAGTTTTAAATACTGTGATCAGGGAAGACATTACTGAGAAGGCAATTTGTACAAAGACTTGAAGGCATCTCTCCCCATCAGAAAATGAGGCTAGAATGCTGGAAAGGTTATTTAAGTGGATATTTAAATCACCAATGTTTAAGATACCAGTTAGTGCTAGAAATATCAATGGAAAACAAAGAGCTATTCTTAGAGAAATAGGTATAGGATATCTGACTCAGGAATTGGTAGATGGTGCCAACAAGGAGGGTAATTGATGGTATAGTATGAAGACATGAGATTTATTTTTAAAAAGATGCAAGGAAGTGGGGGCAGGCCTAATGATATACGGGAATTGGGGTGGGAAAAAAAAGAGACAGGAACAAGTTTAGAAGACTATAAGGGAATCAGTGTCATCAAAGTAAACTAAGGTAAACCATCAGTTAAATTATGAAAAATTGCAGAGAATATTAAGAAGCTTATGAGATAAGGGATGTTGTACTAGTGTTCCAGAAGATCTAATGGAAGGGTTTCATGGGTTGGTAAGGGGTAGGAAATGGAAACAAAATAGAAGCTAGGAAGACCAGATGGTAATTATTAGGTGATAAGGAAAGACTTAGAAATCTGAGGCTTCCTGTGTTTATTGACAAATAGAGATAAAAAGGGAGAAAGCAATGGCAACCCACTCCAGCGTTCTTACCTGGAAAATCCCATGGATGTAGGAGCCTGGTAGGCTGCAGTCCATGGGGTCACTAAGAGTCAGACACGACTGAGCAACTTCACTTTCGTTTTTCATTTTCATGCATTGGAGAAGGAAATGGCAACCCACTCTGGTGTTTTTGCCTGGAGACTCCCAGGGACAGGGAGCCTGGTGGGCTGCCATCTCTGGGGTCACACAGAGTCAGACACGACTGAAGCGATTTAGCAGCAGCAGAGAAAAAAAGTATAATGAATTTAGTTCCAACAGCCTCAAAACAGATAATGGCAGTGAGGCTGTGTTTGGGGATAACTGTGGGTACCAACAGAAGTATGAAGGTCCTCTATATGAGTGTTCTTACTCCAGAATGAGCTGGGCTTACTCTGGATTCCTGTGAAAGGAGAGGAATCATGCTTATGATCTTATGAAACAGACATGGCCATATGGTACTGGAATGTTATAGAAAATGTATCCACTGCTTTTAAAAGATATCTGTTGGTTTCATATCTTAGTTTTTGAGAGCGTGTACCTCTATATTTTAATTCTCCAGAGGTAAATATTTATACAGTTTCAAAGTATGGGGATCTNGAATTTGCCCCTCCTACCATCTTGTTGGGGCTTCTCCTTTGCCCTTGGATATGGGGTATCTCCTCACAGTCCCTCCAGTGCCTACCGTCTTACTGGGGTTTTTCTTACCTTGGATGTGGGGTATCTCTTCATGGCTGCTACAGTGAATCACAGGTTCCAAACAGGAAAATGAGTACATTAAGGTTGTATATTGTCACCCTGCTCATTTAACTTATATGCAGAGTACATCATGAGAAACGCTGGACTGGATAAAGCACAAGCTGGAATCAAGATTGCTGGAAGAAATATCAATAACCTCAGATATGCAGATGACACCACCCTTAGGGCAGAAAGTGAACAGGAACTAAAGAGCCTCTTGATGAAAGTGAAAGAGGAGAGTTAAAAAGTAGGCTTAAAACTCAACATTCAGAAAACGAAGATCATGGCATCCGGTCCCATCACTTGATGGCAAACTAATGGGGAAACAAAGGAAACAGTGTCAGACTTTATTTTCTTGGGCTCCCAAATCACTGCAGATGGGGACTGCAGCCTTGAAATTAAAAGGCGCTTGCTCCTGGAAGAAAAGCCAAGACCAAAGTATATTGAAAAGCAGAGACATTACTCGGCCGAAGAAGGTCCGTCTAGTCAAAGCTACGGTTTTTCCAGTAGTCATGTATGGATGTGGGAGATAGACTATAAAGAGTTCCTTGGACTGCAAGGAGATCAAACCAGTCAATCCTAAAGGAAGGCAACCTTGAATATTCATCAGAAGGACAGATGCTGAAGCTGAAACTGCAAGTCTTTGGTCACCTGATGGGAAGAACTGACTCATTTGTAAAGACCCTGAATATGGAAAGATTAAAGGCAGGAAGAGAAGGGGACAACAGAGGATGAGGTCGTTGGAGGGCATCCCCAACTCGAAGGACATGAGTTTCAGCAAACTTTGGGAGTTGGTGATGGACAGGGAAGTCTGGTGTGCTGCAGTCCACGCCTTCAGGAAGAGTCGGACACACTGGAGCAACTGAAGTGAACTGAACTGATCTCGGTTACTTAGTTCATGCTTTTTCATTTCATTCTTTTTGACTAAATTTCTTAGGTCTTGACATATTTACCTGCTAGACCTAAACTTTGATGGGGTTTGATTCCAGCATCAGGAAGATCTCCTGGAGGAAGAGATGGCCACTGACTTCAGTACTCTTGCCTGAAAAACCTATGGACAGAGGAACCTGGTGGGCTACAGTCCAAAGGTTTCAGTCTGACACGACCAAGCACGGACTCACAATGCCATTTTAGTGCCTAATTCGTATCCTTGGGGGGAACAATTTATCTTTCTACTGTTTAAACGGCTTTTTTAGTTTCAAAACAGATACAGGTGCTGGTTTAACAATGTGTGGTATTTGTTTTAATGATTCAAAACTATCTCATAGAACTGGAAGACTAGGTATAAATCTAGTTATTAGGAAACATTTGGGAATAGGAAGGGAAGTTATTATGCCTTTCTTTGTGTCTTCTTCAATTTTCTCTCTCCCAGAGATAAGCTTATTCTTATTTTCTTGACCACATAATATAGAAAAACAAATAAAACAGTGACGAAGAGCACATGCAATTAAACAACAAGCAAAGAAACAAAAAGCAAAGCATCCGTGGCTTCTGATGAATACTGAGCTGAACACGTTGCACCCCACAGAAGACTTTTCTTTCTAGGTCCCAATTTTAAATTCCAACACTTCAGCTGAGAATAGCTTGGGCTAAGAGATCATCTTGGGGGAATGGAATCAGATGGTCCCGCCTGGCTTCATGAGAAAAACAAGGTACATTTTCCAAAACAGCTGCCCAGACTAACTCCTGCCATCCTGTGGTAAAAAAGGGAAAGAAAGTGAAAGTGAAATATTAGCTGCTCAGTCATGTCTGACTCTTTGTGACCCTGTAGACCGTAGCCTACTAAGCTCTTCTGTCCATGGGATTTTTCAGGCACAAATACTGAAGCAGGTTGCTATTTTCTCCTCCAGGGGATCTTCCTGATACAGGGATCAAGCCCAGATCTCCCACACTGTAGGCAGATTCTTTACCATCTGAGCCATCAGAGACTCAAAAGCAGCCTCCAAATGAGGGTGACATGGAGAGACAGGGCCAAGTGACTTTCCCTGAAGTATAAATAGTGTATTTGAAGCTCCAAAATGATTTACTTAGACAGACCAATGAGTTAAAAAAGAGTCTTGCTGTGCCCCTTACATACATTCAGTACCGGAATGCTGCACAATGCATCAACCATTTACACTGATTCCTTTGAGAAGCCTCAGAATAACAGCCACCTCTGTATTGATCTTATCATGTTCTGTTCCCTTTCTGCTGACTCCACAGTTGATTAACAAAGGATCACTGCTAAGAAGCCTATGTGGTGAGCAAGGGGAGAGCCCCAAGGATGAGGGACACACCATGTTGGATTATGGTGGCCAAGACATCAAGGCGTTTCTTTCTCAGTGAATTTGAATGAAATCACTGGTCCTGACATTAGAGTCAATTCAGGTGTAGCCGGCTCTGTGGAAGCCTCTGTGTACTGAATAGGAAGAAGCCTTTTCTGTCAGAGCCCAAACAATACCTGTTTCTGCAGAAATGATCAGTACTAGCTACAGCTGGACCAACAGAACCACGGGTTATGAGGAACAGTTAGAAGTGATATTTAAGGTCTGAAATGGCTTCTGAGACCACTTTCTATTTTCCCAAGCTTTCTTATATATTTTAAAAATAAACCCTGATCATCTGAGCATAACCAAATGTGATTCTGTGCCTTGGAACTTAAAAGAGCCTAAATGACACACTTCTCAAGACACAGAAATACCGACAGTGAGTGAAACAGGAACAACGTGGAGATGAACAGGAAATAACTTTGAAGTGGGTTTTACTAGTAGCAATAATGAAAAAAAGTGGAATAATAACAAAGGCAATAATACTAGCTACTTTTTATTGAGTGCTATGTTCCCATGGTAAGCAGTTCACAGTTATTTTCTTAAACTAAACAGCACAGTGGTCCTATGAGGTAGGTTTAACTGCTCTTCTCATTTACAAATGATGAATCTGAGATATAGAGAGGTTAAGTTTTCCAAGATCCCATAGCCAGAAAATGATAAAGCCAAAAATGTGACTATGAAATCTGGGTTCTTAACCACTTGGCTGAACTACTTCTCCTGTGGGATTTAAGAAATACATATATAGTATTGAGAACAGATTGTAATTTCTTTTTGAGAAACCAAGTAAAATATAACATAAAGACACTCACATAGAGGACTCCCAGTAGCAAATATGTGGTTACCTTTCCACATAGTTTCTGAAATATTTGTCCTTAGATACTAATCCCAAAGTATTTTGACATCTGGCTCAAATTATGCATTTTGCTTTATCTATAAAACTGCAAAACGTTATGTCATTAGCACCAAGCAAACATGTGTTCTTCATTATGTTTTATTCTATTCATATTGAAATAGTTATCGAAATAACATGACACAGTTTCTCTGTTCTCTTTATTTGTACTATTTTAGGAGCAAATAAAATGTTTCATTGTTAGCATAAAGAGGCATATTGAAAACTTGGGGAATCTTATCCTCTTATTTTGTTTTTGCAAATTATCAGCTATGATAAAATATTAAAATGTTGTTGCCCGGATTTTATTAAAAATAAGTCCCACTCTAATAAAACGGTACTTTCAAGTGTAACAGTTGTTAAGAGAAGCTGAAGAGGTTGTTGAAGAATAGCTTGTCTTTATTCACCATTTTAGGACTGCTGCCTTTTTTCTAAATGAAAATTTCTCTTTTTGACGCTTTATTCTGACATGTCCACCTCTTTGGTTGCTCCTCTAACTCACTCTGCCTTAACATAACTGTCTTTCAAAACACAGTGTGTTTTACTACAGTTTTTGATATTTTACATTCATCCAGGAAAACAATGTGTTGCTTATCATGGTTTCAAATATTTCATGTAGTTCCAAGGACTCTGTGTCCTAGACTCATGCTTCCTAGATTCACATCTCTCTCCAGGTACTAGATTGTGACCTTGGGTGGGAAATCTAATATCTTCTCAGTTTTTTAATCTGTAAGATTTGGAAAGTCAAAACCCCTTCCCACTGGGGTGCTGAGAGGATTAAAATGAGATAATTTGAGATAATAAATACATGGCACATTGGAAGTATTTACTCAATTAACACGGCTGTTTATTTCAGCCCTGTCCTCTCAATCATATTCCAATTCTGTATTCCTCCCGCTTTCCAGATACAATAACTTGTAGTTAATAATATAGACAATGATTAGAAGTCGATACAATTTAAGAAGAGTAGTGGAATGATATTTTGAATCTGGGGGCAAGACTGACTGATAGATGATGGTTGCCATGGTTATTTAGGAATAGGATGAGGGAGGGTCTGCACTAAGAAATGGTAGTAGGCATGGATAGAATGATCTTTTGGAAATGGTTCTGATATGACTTTAAGACTGATTGCATGTATAGGACAAGGAGAAAATAAATAAAAGGAATTATTTCCAGTGATTGAAATACTGAATGAATTGTTTGACAACCCCTTAATACTGAGAATAGACATTATTAGAGTGACATGAGGGTGACAGTGAAAGGGGGTACTGAATTCAATTCTGGACATTGTAAGGGTGACCTTTCTGTTAGACATTCAGTTAGAATGTTCAATACGTGTGTGTGTGTGTATGACTAGTGTATATATATATATGTGTGTGTGTGTGTGTGTGTGTGTCGGAGAAGGCAATGGCATCCCACTCCAGTACTCTTGCCTGGAAAACCCCATGGATGGAGGAGCCTGGTGGGCTGCAGTCCATGGGATCACGAAGAGTCAGATTCGACTGAGCGACTTCACTTTCACTTTTCACTTTCATGCATTGGAGAAGGAAATGGCAACCCACCCAGTGTTCTTGCCTGGAGAATCCCAGGGACGGGGCAACCTGGTGGGCTGCCGTCTATGGGGTTGCACAGAGTCAGACACGACTGAAGCGACTTAGCAGCAGCAGCATATATATATGTATATACATACACATACACACAGACACACCAGTCTAAAGCTCTTTGAATTATGATAAATACATATAATATTATTGGCTATCAGTTCATGGATATGCATAATATCACTTAAGGAGAACTTGAAGACTGTGAAGAAAATTGGACCAAGAAAGAAATATAATGCAATACCAACTAAAAATAATATATGAAAGAAGAGCCCAGAAAGCTAATTGAGAAAGACTGTCCAGAATCTTTTCAGAAGAGAACTCTTGAGATACTGTTTCATGAGACACTAGTTCAAGATAGTTCAAATGCCTTCTTAAATGAAGGCATTTAAGAACTGGAATGTAAAGCAGTCTAACAGTTGAAAGGAGAAGATCCCAACTAGAATGTGTGCCTGAGATTTGGCAACTTGGGGACACCCTAAATTTTCTGAGAATATTTTCCACTTGACTAGTTGAATTGGAAGCCATATACATTGCAGTGAGTCAAAAATCAAAAACAACAAAACAAATGAGAATGGAAATATGAAATAGAAAGAGGAAAATCCAGTGTTTAAAACCTTGGCTGTGAAGGGAAAAGATGTAGCTACAGCAGATTACAGGTATACAAAGATCAGTTAAAAACACCTTGTGTGTTTGTTTATTGGAGATGATGAAAGGTGGAAATGTTTACTTTTTGAGAGGAAAGCAGTAATAGAGTCATAAATTTGGAGCCACAGATGAGTTAGAGAATGACCTATGAATCTATGAAGCTATCAGGGCTTCCCTGATAGTTCAGTTGGTAAAGAATCTGCCTGCAATGCAGGAGACCCCGGTTCGATTCCTGGTTCAGGAAGATCCGCTGGAGAAGGGGTAGGCTACCCACTCCAGTATTCTTGGGCTTCCCTGATAGCTCAGTTGGTAAAGAATCTGCCTGCAATGCAGGAAACCCGGTTCGATCCCTGGGTTGGGAAGATCTCCTGGAGAAGGGAAAGGCTACCCACTCCAGTACTCTGACCTGGAGAATTCCATGGTGTGTATAGTCCATGGGGTCACAAAGAGTTGGGACAGGACTGAATGACTTTCACTTTCACTTATGAATCAACAGCCATGATAATAGAGGAGATGGAAAGGATCTCCTCACCCAAAAAGCCAATTATTAGATTTGAGAATGATGTGACATCCCTGCAAATGAAAGAGGGTAGAATGTAACGCTTGATGCAAATGCAGACAAGTGTATAGGCTGAGACAGAAGGAGAGTGGAGCAAAGACCTTTCTCCTGATAAACCACGACCACCACTGCCCCCAGCACCGTGACCACCACTCCAACTACTATCACCAGCACCTCTAGTACTGATACCAACACTCCTCCTCCTTTCCTGCCCTTCTCCCTCCATCATCTTGTTCCTATTCTTCTTGGTCTCCCCTCCCTTCCTCCTATTCTTTTCCCTCGTCTACTCCTTTTTCTCCTTTTACTATTCTTTTTGAGTAAAAGGGGAATCCATGGAGTGAAACAACAACAGATACGCAGATGATACCATTCTAATGCTTCCATTTCATTGCTCTCTTCCTCCTTCTGAGTTCATGTGGTCGTACCTGCTTAGAAGCACCAGACCTGCATAGAAATTCGCTTGTAAAGGGATCTGAAAGTATTATTTTTCTATCTAAATTACTCATTTATTTTTGGTTCAACAGCTTTTGCACTATCGGAAATTTCACTGGGGCTTAAGCCTTTCTGTGGCCAAATTGAGCTAATAGGTTTTGTTTATTTTGTTGTTGTGCAGTTGCTAAGTAATGTCCAAAGAGAGCAGTGAAATGGCAGCAAGTGTATTCAGGGATGCTGGGTCTTTTTGAAAGCATATGGGCAGTGGCTTAAGGGGTTGATGCTTTGTGTTTAGGCCTAGTGGAAATCCTAGTACATGGTTCCTAGTGCCTGACTGCCTAGTACTATACTGAGTTGTGTTGGAGCTTTCATTAGAAGATTAGTTTTTCTTAGCTTCCATTGTTGCTAGACTGTTTGGAGATTCTTCCAATTCACTAACAAGTTTCTTTCTACCTAAAGTAAGCTGGAGGAAGATAAGTAAAACACAGATGCTAATAATGAAAATGGAACATATTTAGGCTAAAAACTACACGTGGGTAAAAGGAGAACCCCATATCGGTCCCTAGGGCCATGGGGATGGAGCAGAGGAAGGCCAAAGTCTAGAAGAAAGAGGATGTGAAAGAAGAGAAAGAAAAGGCTGAAACCAGTGATGGAGCATGTATGTGTTGTAACAGAAATATCAACGAAAAATTTCCAGATACTTAATATTAACTTATGCTGATGATAAAAGCAAGCTGGTTTTAAATTTGAGGCTACTCACTATTTGAGTTTAGATGGAGCATCCAGGTACCAACCAGGTCACTTCTATTCTGCATTACCTCCTGTGCTGTCAAATGTCTAAGTACCTTACCCAGCTCACTACTATGCTGTCTCAGTGACCCAGGACTCTCCAACTATCCTTACTCTTGTTTGAACAAGAGCAGTTCAGTTCAGTTCAGTTCAGTCTCTCAGTCATGTCTGACTCTTTGCGACCCCATGAATCGCAGCACGCCAGGCCTCCCTATGCATCACCAACTCCCAGAGTTCATTCAGACTCACGTCCATCGGGTCGGTGATGCCATCCAGCCGTCTCATCCTCTGTCATCCCCTTCTCCTCCTGCCCCCAATCCCTCCCAGCATCAGAGTCTTTTCCAATGAGTCAAATCTTCTCATGAGGTGGCCAAAGTACTGGAGTTTCAGCTTTAGCATCATTCCTTCCAAAGAAATCCCAGGGCTGATCTCCTTCAGAATGGACTGGTTGGATCTCCTTGCAGTCCAAGGGACTCTCAAGAGTCTTCTCCAACACCACAGTTCAAAAGCATCAATTCTTCGGCGCTCAGCTTTCTTCACAGTCCAACTCTCACATCCATACATGACCACAGGAAAAACCATAGCCTTGACTAGGCGGACCTTAGTCGGCAAAGTAATGTCTCTGCTTTTGAATATACTATCCAGGTTGGTCATAACTTTTCTTCCAAGGAGTAAGCGTCTTTTAATTTCATGGCTGCAGTCACCATCTGCAGTGATTTTGGAGCCCCCAAAAATAAAGTCTGACACTGTTTCCACTGTTTCCCCATCTATTTCCCATGAAGTGATGGGACCGGATGCCATGATCTTCGTTTTCTGAATGTTGGGCTTTAGGCCAACTTTTTCACTCTCCTTTTTCACTTTCATCAAGAGGTTTTTTAGTTCTTCTTCACTTTCTGCCCTAAGGGTAGTGTCATCTGCATATCTGAGGCTACTGATATTTCTCCCAGCAATCTTGATTCCAGCTTGTGTTTCAGTTCTTTTCAAGTATAGCCAAATCTTCATCCTAAATACTGTATCCCTTAAGATTTACCATTTGATAATTATTCTCAAACAGATATTTTTGAGACTAATCTATAGATTCACATCTCATCATGTTAGAGAAATAGTCTGACTTCATTATGCATGCCACCCTATGCTAGTATCATTCTGTCTCTTTAGCAGGACCTTCTCCTTCCCCTCCAGCAATTTTGAATGTCTTTCCTTCATAGAAAAGACATTCATATTCTTCATATTCTCCAGGAAGTACTTCAGGATTACTCCAGAGCAGGAAATTTCTATAATTATTGACTTGCAGTGTAGCACCTCCTGTCTGATTCACTTTTTTCTTAATTTATAAACATAGGTTGCTTTTTCTTTTTTTCCACTGTTTCATTTTTCGAAATATCACCTCATCAGTTAGACCTTAAGCTCTTGAAGAGCAGGCACAAACAATATTTTGATTTTCTTTGATGCAACAGTTTCATAAATAATAAATGAAATGCAATATCAATGACAAGACAGCCCATGTACATCGAACTCATCATGACTGCTATAAATCCGTAGGCCAGAAGCATGCTACATTTTTGACAACTGTATTGCCAAAGAAATCCCAAATCTTTCTCTCAATGAGGTATAAGAGTTTGGCTCACAAAGCAATCTCTAGGCACTTAAAATTGCCCAGAGGTGGGATGAGAGGGCATGCTGTATAGGTGAGTATGCTAACAACCCCCAAGAAGATTCAGTGCCCACCTCAGATATGGCCAGGAGATATCAGACAAAGAAGATTCTTCCAGGAATCAAAGCCAGGGCCTCAGAGGAAAATGAATAGAGGGTAGCACCTGCAATAAGTGCATCAGGGCTTATCCCATTGGCTGATCATAGAATTTATTCCACTGCCAGGGCTAGACCTCAAAGCTATTCTTATTAAGTAGCATAAGATTGTCATGCATTTCTCATTCTCCTCTTACTGTATTTTAGTCTACAGGTCACAGGAGCCACAGTGAAAAATGAAATATGCAGATCTTGATTTAGCTAAAAGATCCTGGGACTTGAGCTCTATGTAGAAACTCTCTGAGACACTGGGATTGTTTCCTATGAGGGAGGGTTCTGCTTCTTCCATATATGGGGGGAAAGGTACACAGTGATGTTTGGGTGGGCAACAACTCAGCTGGTTGCCTGCCCAATATTCATTCTATTTTTCTTGCCAACAGAATCCTAGGCATTGTGCCCAGATGAAGATAGAGATAAGGGAGCAAGTTGAGATTTAAACAGATGTTGTGTGAAGATTCAAGGTAAGTTTTCTTTCCTCACTCTGTGCATCTTCCTTTCTGATGTCTCAAATGAGAATGTGATAGTGCATCAGGAGTTTCCAAACCACTTTCAGATTTGTTGATTTGCTAAAAGGATCTACAGAACCCAGAAATTCTTGTTTTTGCAGTTTATTAAAGCAAAATTATACAACATAAAATCACAAAGGGAAAAGATGCATGGGGCAAAATCTGGAGGAAACAAGTCTTAAGCTCCCAAAATTCTGCTCCCAGTGGATTTGAAAAGGATATACGAATTACTCTAGCAACTGTGTGTGAAAACACAAACAGCATGTTTTCTATCAAGGAAGCTTACCTGTGCTTAAACTTAGGTGTCCAGGTTTTCATGGGGATCAGTCGCAAAAAACATGCATTGCCTGCAGGATTGACCACAGTCCCTCCAGAGCCCCAAAGGAAGGCAGGTATTCACCATATTCTCTTTTGTACAACTTATCTAACAAAAACTGATATAGTGTGGTGAAAGACCCCAGGCGTACAAAACAGTCTTATCAGAGCATTCAAAGACTTCAATTCCTAGGACTGGTCAAGGGCTAATCTGGTCACAAAGACAGACCCACTAATGGGAATGCACAAAGCTTGAGCAATTCAAGCCTGCTGAGTTAACTCTCCTGTGCAGATGGCTGGTACACGAACAACCATCTTGTGATTTGGGGAGTAGAACCAAGGGCTAACTTAGATGTCTTTGTGGATCCACTAATCCAACCCTAGCCTGCTTAGCTCTTCACTTCTTTGTGTGTGTATGTGTGTGTTATCTGAGAAAGATCATTCAAAGACTTCAATTCCTAGGACTGGTCAAGGGCTAATCTGGTCACAAAGACAGACCCACTAATGGGAATGCACAAAGCTTGAGCAATTCAAGCCTGCTGAGTTAACTCTCCTGTGCAGATGGCTGGTACACGAACAACCATCTTGTGATTTGGGGAGTAGAACCAAGGGCTAACTTAGATGTCTTTGTGGATCCACTAATCCAACCCTAGCCTGCTTAGCTCTTCACTTCTTTGTGTGTGTATGTGTGTGTTATCTGAGAAAGAGGAAAGAGAGAGAGATAAATCTACCATATACACAAAAGCTATTGTTAATATTCAACTTATTGACTGAATCCAACGAACTGACACTAAAATGAATGCTCATAGTACTCTATTTCCTTTGTTTAAAAATTACTAGTGCAAAATATTCTTTGAATGAGGTTTTATTTATTGATAGTTTTCACTGAGTTATAAATTAATGATACATTTGAATTTTCTAGAAAGCACTCTATCAGTACAATCTTTTAGGACTCATGACTACTTGCTTTGAGTTGTAAGAGGATAGAACAAAGATCAAGAATTACTTTATGAGAAACTGTGAAAAGCTCACATTTTCAAATTTGCTTTAAGGACCAAGGCTGGCTAGTGATGACTTCATGTAAAAGAGAATAAAAATGATGTTTATATGATCCTGAATGCTCAATCATTATAATCCATTCTCTTTCTCTCTCTCCTTCTTTATTACATACTGCAAGTTCTTAGGTTCTGCTTTACTTAGGGAAGCTTGATGACTACAGTGATGATTTGTCTGTGTCATTTTCTCATTAATATCATTGACTTTTCAGTTCAGTTCAGTTCAGTTCATTTTCTGAGTCATGTCCGACTCCTTGCGACCCAATGAATCGCAGCACGCCAGGCCTCCCTGTCCATCACCATCTCCCGGATTTCACTCAGACTCACGTCCATCGAGTCCGTGATGCCATCCAGCCATCTCATCCTCTGTCATCCCCTTCTCCTCCTGCCCCCAATCCCTCCCAGCATCAGAGTCTTTTCCAATGAATCAACTCTTCGCATGAGGTGGCCAAAGTACTGGAGTTTCAGTTTTAGCATCATTCCTTTCAAAGAAATCCCAGGGTTGATCTCCTTCAGAATGGACTGGTTGGATCTCCTTACAGTACAAGGGACTCTCAAGAGTCTTCTCCAACACCACAGTTCAAAAGCATCAATTCGGCACTCAACCTTCTTCAAAGTCCAACTCTCACATCCATACATGACCACTGGAAAAACCATAGCCTTGACTAGACGGACCTTAGTCGGCAAAGTAATGTCTCTGCTTTTGAATAT
>SJYX01023968.1:187179-198670 GCA_006410675.1 Oreotragus oreotragus
AGATTTCTCAAGAGGCAGGTTAGGTGGTCTGGTATTCCCATCTCTTTCAGAATTTTCCACAGTTTATTGTGATCCACACAGTCAAAGACTTTGGCTTAGTGAATAAAGCAGAAACAGATGTTTTTCTGGAACTTCTTGCTTTTTTGATGATCCAGCGGATGTTGACAATTTGATCTCTGGTTCCTCTGCCTGTTTTAAAACCAGCTTGAACAACAGGGAGTTCACGGTTCACATATTGCTGAAGCCTGGCTTGGAGAATTTTGAGCATTACTTTACTAGCATGTGAGATGAGTGCAACTGTGCGATAGTTTGAGCATTCTTTGGCATTGCCTTTCTTCGGGATTAGAATGAAAACTGATTTTTCCAGTCCTGTGGCCACTGCTGAGTTTTCCAAATTTGCTGGCATATTGCTGGCATAGCATCATCTTTCAGGATTTGAAATAGCTCAACTGGAATTCCATCACCTCCACTAGCTTTGTTTGTAGTGATGCTTTCTAAGGCCCACTTGACTTCACATTCCAAGATGTCTGGCTCTAGATCAGTGATCACACCATCATGATTATCTGGGTCGTGAAGATCTTTTTTGTACAGTTCTGTGTATTCTTGCCACCTTAGGCAACTAGAAAATTCAGTCTCCAATGAATTGTCCATATCTGGCTCCTTTTCCCTTAGATTCTACTCTGTAAGAGGATCAATTTGAATATGAGCTCAAATGACATTGGAAATTGCTTAGGAAAAAAAAGAGATTTATGGATTTAAATTTCCTTGGTGAGCAATGTTGATAGGGTCTATTCAGAGGTTGCAAGCTATTTTAAATAATATTTTGAAAAGAAGTTTATAAGTAAACACAATAAATAGATAATAAATAAATGGGTTGTTATATCCAATAACAACAGTTCATAACATGCATCAATATGAGTATATTAACTTCTACTCTTAAATACGTATTTTAAATATTTGTAGAGTTTTTCTTTCTGAATTGCTCTTCTGATTTTGATCATCTTGTCTAATTTTCTTTAGACTGAATGTGTTTTGTTGAGCATAATTAAGTCTGATTTTAGAGAAAGGACAACAAAATTTCCAGAAAATGATGAAAAAATGAAAACAGCAACCTTATATTGTCTATTATTGAATGTTATCCATAAATTAGTTAGAAGACAATTAATTATCTTCTAATTTGAAGCTCTATTGCCATGCCATAGAAAGATTATTATCTCTAAATCTAAGAAATATTTCATTATTGCACCTAAAATCTTAAATAACAATAAATATTTTCTGCATCTAAAAATGGAAAGATCCCAAATATATAAACTAACAATAATGTTTTAAAAAAAAAAACAAATAAGGGGAGATTAGAAAATAAAAGGTTCTCAGTGAATATTTTTAGATAAATGGAATACCAGGTGGTTGAGACATTGTACCTCTCAGACTGGCTATAACTCGCTTATAACTCTGGCGATTTCTTCCAAGCTAGTTATTAATTCTGGGTGAATGTGGGCAACCAGAATATAACTTATTAAACTTCAGAAAAGCACACTTAGCTTTTCACATTGCTCCACAGACTGTTGACATTGACTTTCTGAAAGAAAATTAAGTAAAATCATGTCAGGGCTTCTCTGAACTGGTAACAAATACCTATTTTATTTTCCAAGTGTCTTTCTAAATGTTCATTCCACTCATGATACAGTTTTCATCGTTTTACTTATTCTTTCTTTTAAATAAATGTACTTAGTTTAACCATGCTCTAAAAATGAGTCATCCATGCTTGAAAAATGTAAAACCTGTATTTGAATTACCTGTATTCAACTATAACATTGAAAGAAAGTTTTGTGCAAAATGCATACCTCACTTTGTGGAGAACTCAATAGAAGTTGAAAATGAATGGAATAAAATGAACTGCAAAATATAACTTTTAGTCCTGAAATGGCCTGGTTCCTCAGAAGATGTAAAGGTCAAATTATAAAGTCATGCCAATATATTTTGTATAGTATACGAGGGTACTGCATTTAGAAAAGCTAATTTGTGTGAAAAAACTTATGACAAGAACAGAGATTGGAACAAAAATCAATACTTTCATGTGACAGGCACTGCAATTAATAATACAGATGAAGAACTGGGTGAATTTAGTCCAATTTTATTATGAAGTCAAACTAATATCCTGTCTTATCGTCTAAGAACAGCATGCCCAGGAAAATGCAGAAAATTATGAGCTATATTTTACATTATTTTAGTGCTTAATCAGGCTTAAAAATAACAATTGAAAGATTTTTCTAACCTTCACTTTTATATGTCAAACACAATGCTTACACGGATCTGTAAACTGGCTAGATTTTACATGGCATGAGCATAATCGGGCCATAATGTGCATAGTGAGGACTCACTCAGCATGTATATCACACTCCATCACCCAAACCCAACAACAGCTTTTTCCCCTGGGACAAGATTTATTTTCATAGTACATTTCATGAATAAGGAAACTGAGGCATATAATGATTAACCTATCTGGTGTAGGTCACAAGGAAAATCTGTGTCAGATATCAAATGATGACTTAGCGGCTGGAAGCAGGATTCAAGACCATCGAGTCTGTAATCTCCCGAAGTTTTATTTCTTGTGTCTCGTCACCATGGGTGTAGTTGCGGATGTACATAGGCTAAGGGATGTTTTGTCAGGATGATTTTTTCCCATTTCCTCAAAGAACTGTAGCATCTTGAGGGCCTGGGGACATATGGGTATGTACACAAATACTGCATGGGCAGTTTTCAAAGCTAAAGGAAGTTAGGTGTGTGGAAAAAAAAAAGCTTACCTGTAAACCTAGGGGATAAACGTCTTTGTGTGGATATACAGTCATTATGATCTTGTCAGTGTCCCTTCAAGAAACTGGAATATCTAATTAGCCATAAATATAACCACTGTATGTTCTGAATTGTCTAGACCAATCTTAATTTAAAATAGTTATACTCTTTTAGAAAGATTGTTTATCACATATATAAACATGTGATTTATTAACATGTAAATGCCTTTTTGAGATATTCCATTTACATAAATGCATACATATTGAAAATGTATTTGCCAGTTGTTATGGCTAAATTGTAAGTTTATTATTAGTGAAGAGGGCTGAAGTCAGGGAAATTATATATTATATTTTTTAAACTCCCATATATATTTTAAGTGCTTTGAGTAAAATCAGGACAGCTTCGGAGAGAAAATATAGCCACATGAAAGGCAATTTAAAGAGGACATGGGTGGTAATAAGAAAGAATTGCCTTGGTGATTCTTTTGCAGGATATTGTGTGATAATTTTATTTAGCATCTGCTGCCTCTTAAAATATGATATGATGGCAGAAATAATGGGCCCCATACATTCCAAGAAAAAGATATTCAACTGCAATATGTTACCAAAAACGGTTTGTCCTGAATTTGAAAACCAGTTTAGGGACATTGTCTTTCATATATTACTGATAATGAAATTTAAAAAATATTTATGTTCTAAAATTTACATATGTATATAATTTTCTAAAAACAATCTGTACATAGGTAAGTATGAATCAATGTTATTAACAGTATAGACATTTCTGTACATTTGCATATTTGAATATATCTGTATCCACATACACACAGAATCTTATTTTAGTTGTCATTTGTTGTTTAGTTGCTAAGTCGTGCTGACTGCGACCCCTTGGACTGCAGCACTCCAGCCTTCCTTGTCCTTCACTATCTCCCAGAGTTTGCTCAAATTCATGTCCATTGAGTCGGTGATGCCATGTAACTATCTGGTCCTATATCACCCCCTTCTCCTCTTGCCCTCAAACTTTTCCAACACTGGGGTCTGTTCCAGCGAGTCAGCTCTTCACATCATTTGGCTGTAGTATTGGAGCTTCAGCATCAGTCCTTCCAATGAATACTCAGGGTTACTTTCCTTCAGGATTGGCTCATTTGATCTCTTTGCAGTCCAAGGAGCTCTCAAGAGTCTTCTCCAGCACCACAATTCAAAAACATCAATTTTTCAGTGCTCAGCCTTCTTTACAGACCAGCTCTTAACCATAGCTTTGACTATACAGATCTTTGTCAGCAAAGTGATGTCTCTGCTTTTTAATACGCTTTCTAGGTTTGTTGTAGCTTTTCTTCCAAGGAGCAAGCGTCTTTTAATTTCATGGCTGCAGACACTATTTGCAGTGATTTTGGAGCCCAAGAAGATAAAATCTGTCACAGTTTCTACTTTGTTTGGTGTTGGTATCACTGTAGTCTTGGCTTTAGAAAATGAGTTTGGAAGTATTCCTTCCTTTTTAATTTGTTGGAAGAGTTTCACAATTAGTGGCATTAATATTGCTGTAAATTTTTGTTAGAATTCACCAAGGTAGCAACATGATCCTGTTCTTTTCTTTGTTGGGAGATTTTTGGTTACTGACTTAATCTTCTTATTAGTTATAGGTCATTTTGCCTTTTCATACTATTGGACGGTGAAAATAAAGTCCAGTGATGTAAAGAACATTATTGCCTAGGGACCTGTAATGTTGGATCTCTGAATCAAGGTAAACTAAACATGGTCAAGCAGGAAATGGCAAGCTTGAATGTCGACATCAGACTCTCTCGTAGACTGCATAATTTCTGTTGAGAAATACTCTGATAGCCTTAAGAGTCTCCTTTGTTTTTTGTTTGTTTCCTTTCTGCTTTCATCTTTTTGGTCTTTTTTTATTTTTGACACTGCTATTATCAGGTGTCTTCCAGAAGTTTTCTTTGGGTTGAATCTGAATGGAATCTATGAGTTTCATGTACTTGGAAGTCCATATCTCTTCTCAGAGTTGGAATGTATTCAGCCATATTTCATTATGTACATTTTCTTTCTCCCCTTTATCTCTCTTCTGTGACTTGCAAAATGTGAATATTGTTTCATCCATTGATGTTCCACAATTTACACAAGCTTTCTTCACCTTTTTCAAGATTTTTTTCTTTTTCTCTGCCAACTACCTAATTTCATCTTTGGATTCTCTGATTCTTTCTTTTGCTGAATCATATCTGCTTCTGATGCTCTCTACTGTGTTTTTGGCCTCCTGATATGAAGAGTTGACTCATTTGAAAAACCCTGATGCTGGGAAAGATTGATGGCAAGAGGAAAAGGGAGCAACAGAGAATGAGATGATTGGATGGCATCACCGACTCGGTGGACTGAGTTAGCACATTCAGGGACATGGTGAAAGACAGGTAAGCCTGGCGTGCTGCAGTTCATGGGGTTGCAAAGAGTCAGACACGACTTAATGATTGAGCAACACTTTTTTTTTTTTGGGTTAGAAATCCAAGTGTTTGCAGAGTCACGGTGTCTCTAGGATCTGGGGTACTGGCTAGTCTAGAGCAGCACTGATGAAAGAGACACAGCACACACCAAGCCGCCACAATGGAACACAGGCACGCAAGGGATGACAACAACTCAGGGGCCCAGGATACTCACAATACCACAGTGATGTTGGTTCTGGTGCCTGAGGTGTATATGGAGCAGCCAGAGTGCTGAGTCCAGAGTGTGGGTGTGTGCAGAGCAACCTCAGAGCTAAGACCTGAAAAACAGGTGCCCATGGAGTGGACTTGGAGTGTGGACCCAGGATGTGAGCCCACAGGGAGCCGCTGCAGCCTGGGGTGAAGGGCAGGTCTCAGGTTGGCGGGTGCTGTATGCCAGGTCCTTGGGCGACACAGTGGCAGCTCTTTCTGGGCCACAGGACAGCAGCATCTGCCTCTCTGGTGACTCTGCAATGACTGTGGCTGCTGGTTACTTCAGTTGCAACAGCTTCCAGGCCTCTGGGGTCCATGCTGACAAATACTATGGGGTCCACTGCTATGAAAGTTGTGGGGCGTCCACAGCTGCCATAAGCTGTGTAGAAACTCTCAGAGGCAAAGGCTGCTGAGTCCTCCACATTGTGGAGACCACTGTGGCCCCAAATGGCACCCAGCATGTGCTGATAATGTTAGCCTTACCATTCTCCTTCTTTCCTAGATATCACCAGACATTTCCTCTCAGCTGCTTTCCCTAGTGATCCTTTATGTGTGGCAATTCTCCAGTTTTTCACTCTAAGGTTTTGCTATAGGTTCTTAATTGGACCCTTGAATTCTCCCAAGGCTATTTTTGTGGTAGATAGCTCTCTAACTATGGTCATTTGTTGGAGGGTGAGAAAAGGCTGATATCTCTTACTTTGCCATCTTGCTGGCATCCCAAAGATAAATTGGGGAGAACGAAAGTGGAAGGAGCAATATAGAAAAAAGGGTATGGGAAAAAGAGTCATTATGGGATTATATGAAACCATGTATATGAAAGTTTTGAAAATTGTAAAGCACTATAGAATTTAAAAAATCATTCAATAAAGATAGAGTTTTTAAAATTCCATTTTTAATGACCTCTAGGAACAAATATCAATATTGTGTGAACATCCTTCCCAATGTTAAAGCACTAACAGACAATTTTATGCCTAAGTTAAATTTCATTTGATTTTATTTAAACCATCTTGTCTCTGGTGTTATCTTTTCTAAAGGGAGGGAAGGGATTGTCGGTAAATCCCCTAGCAAAATACATCATGTGTCTTTGCCAATTCTGCTTCCTCTTGGAGAAAGAAAAATCACCTCTCCTCCTGCCACCCCTCCCACACTCATACTCATATACACATGCAGTTATTCATACAAACATACACATATGCACCATCATTTAGAATAACTCATCCTTGAAACTTCAGTTCAAGCCATTAATTAACCAAATTTTACCTTGGCCAGATCACTGTTCCTGCTTCAGTATAGATAGCTTCTTATTCTCTATTGTCTTATAATGTCCTGATTTTTATCTCTTATGTGATTTGATTTTCCATATACCATTGTATTTCTTTTTTCTTTTTTTAAACTGGCTGCTTTCTCCTTCTGAGCAGGCTCACTGACTCACTTATTACTGTATTCCCAATGCCGAACACATATCTGGAAAATAGCAAAAGAACAACAAGTGCTATTTAAATGACTAAGGCTCAGATGGTAAAGAATCCACCTGCAATGCCTGGGTTCGATCCCTGCATTGGGAAGATCTACTGGAGAAGGCAATGTCAACCCACTTCACTATTCTTGCCTGGAGAATCCCATGGATGGAGGAGCCTGGCAGACTACAGCCCATGGTATTGCATAGAGTCAGACATGACTTAGCAACAAAAATAGAAATGAGTGACTTTTACTTCAATCGTAATCTAATGTCTGTTAAGTTCTTTCCTCATGTCATTTATTCATTTAACAAATATTGCTTTAATCCTTACTATTTGCAAAAAGGGATATGAAGAATTATTTAGAATAAAAGAAATCTGACATATCATTTCATCAAATGACATTTGCTGGCTATCTCTTTTCCTGGAATCCTTTTTTAAAATGAGAAAAATAAAGAGAAGAATAATTCTCCACCTAAGACATACTAGGCACTGTGAATACTGTTAACAAACTGGATTTCTGTTGTAAACTGAATGTGGTCAATTAAGAGTTCTCTAGGGGTTATGCTAGAGCATTAATGCTTATACTCAAGTAGCCACTGATTATTCCCTTAATATAGAGGGTGTATCCCTATGGCTTAATTCACACTTTCGATGGACCAATTTCCAATTAACCAGGGACATTTGAATTCCAATTTTGTGCCTTGTGCTGGCAGTCTTCCCAGATGGGAAGAGATAGTATACTCATTAAGCAGAGGGTGAGGCTATCTTCTAGATCATTAATAAAATGTACAAAAACACTGGACCTCAGAACTGACCACAGTGGGACCACTCTTAATACATGACCCCAGGTTGTCACATAATCATTGATCATCACCTATAGGCATGAGCTTTCCTGCAGTTATCCACTGATCTCACAAAATATTCCAAATTTCTTGATGAAAAATGGCAGATAAATCAGTATCAGAGGACTTAATGAAAACCTAGATATATTACATATCTTAGTCTTTCCTAGGCATCACTGTCATGGAGAAATTAAATTGTTCCAGGGTGACTAGCTTTCATAAAATCAGAAGTTATGGTCAAATACCTGTCCTTTTCTAGATATTTGCTAATTAGTGGTTATATCTAGTCAGTATAAATAATAGTGTCAAAACTAGTCTGATGAAATTCTACTTAGGATAAGTTTTTCTTATATTTCTTCAATTCTATGCTTTCAATCTCTGTTGCAAATTGTCCATCCAATCTCATTATACTTTCCAAACCACTGGTTTCCTCTTCCTGCTTTAGATGATCCCCCTTCCCAATATTGTCTTCCTACTTGATCACAAAGAGCACAGATCTACTCTCATTGAACTCATTGGATGTGTATTTGTTCCGTTATCTGTCCCTTAATTATTCCCTTTGGAAGGCCTATTGTTTTGAGAACAGAAATTTTTCTGCATCCACTGTGCCTGGTAAGAGAACCGGCACAGTACTGACACTTTACCAGTATTTGCATGCTCAGGAAATTTATTCCCAGACTTTCTTTAGATGTTACTTCCATTTCTTTGCCTTTCCCTCAGAACAGATTGCTGTGGCTATTTATTGTGCTCTCCAGGCATCCACATCGATAGAACAAGGCATTCCTTCCTCCCTATATGTGGCCAGAAAGCAGTCATTCCGCCCTCTTCTTTCTGTCAGTTCATATTGACAAAGCTCCTTATTGTCTTCATTGGGCTTGGCCTGGGTTACTGTTGGATGAGTTAATTATGCTTATGGTTATTACACAGGTGAACCCAGAATGTGGAAACAGGCAGCCATGAGTTTCATCACCCTTACTGGCCTGAGGGGCCTTCATCTGGCCTGAGCGGCTTCATCACCCTTGCCGGCCTGATGGCCTGATCACCCTTGCTGGCCTGTGTACTCTGCCTTCCAGCATCTTGGTTGGGTTAGAACTTGCCTGAGCAGTGATAATCCAACAGCCACCATTAAAGAATTTAGGGTGCTTAAAACTCTCATTCCTTTTGAGTGACTGACTTTTATTTTCAGTTACTATTTTTTTTCTAAATAAAACTTATCTGACATCAGCCTTATATCTAAAAAATGAAGAAGAAGAAAAAAAAGAGTCTGGGTACTGAGCTACCCAGACCTTCTTACCTCAGCAGTTCTAGCACCACGTCTATATTTTCACTCTCTGCCTTGTTGCCTTGTCTTTTGCAAAGTATATGGTTATAAGATATAATTCAATCATCTCACAGTTCCACAACCTTCCCTACTCTAGTAATTTAATTTCTACCAGCCACAAGCACAACCATAGAGCTCTTTAAGTTCATGAACACTGCCATTTACAGCTTCTCACATAGGACATGTTCTAACTGCATCTAAGGATGTCTATCTTAACATTCAGAAAGTGACCCTGGAGATCCCCTTAACTTGAGGAGTGTTCCAAGAGGGCTTCAGCTGTCCTTGCTATCAGGAGGACTGTCGTGGGTGGAAGAGTTAGCAAGTGAGAACTTAACAGCTGGATGCCAGTGAGACCTTTAAAAAGGCTTCTCTGATGGCTCAGTGGTAAAGAATCTGCCTCCAGTGCAGGAGACACGGGAGACATGGGTTAGATGCCTGGGTTGGGAAGCTCCCCTGGAGGAAGGCATGGCAACTCACTCCAGCGTTCTTGCCTAGATAATCCCATGGACAGAGGAGCCTGGTGGACTACAGTCCATGGGGTTGCAAAGAGTCAAACGTGATGAAGTGACTGAGCATGCACCCATTAGACCTTCAAAACTTTCTTCAGATAATCCTCCTGAATCTTTTCTCCCACTCTAACTCCCATACCTAAAGAATGCAAATTTATCTCCCTGAGATGTAATTCAATTCCACACATCTTTCCTGAGCATCTTTTATTTATTTACTAGATACATTTCTAGAAACGGTGTACATCAGTGAGCAAAACAGGTAAAGCCACCTGCCATGTTGGCACAGTAACATTCCTGGCTTGAATACTCTCACAGAATGTGTTTTGTCTTGTCCTATATATATTGTTTAGAATTCTGTAAGTTGCTTTTCAAGAGACGCCTGGAACTAGATAAATCCTACCATTTTCTAGCTTAAGTAATATCTCTAAGTTACAGTGTCCTCTTCCATGACAGGTACATGTAAACTCATAGGCTTGTGGACAGGTTAACCAAGATAATGGTTAGAATATTTTGGATGGTGCCCAGAGAAAAGTAAACATTCTGAAAATATTTATTAGCATTGATATTATATAGAATATTTATTAGTATTGATTAATATTAGCCCTGATATAGGGCTTCCCAAGTGGCACTAGTGGTAAATAACTCTCCTGCAAATGCAGGAGACATAAGAGGCATAGTATTGATATAGTGGTAATAATATTAATAGTATTATTCTTATAAGTGGGCAATAAATTATAGCTTTATCAATATTTTCTTCATGATAACTCCTCAACAGTAAGCTCTCTAAAGCTAAAGATTCTCTTTCTCCCCTTATTGCTATCCACATCCCACAACCCACCTTCCCTTTCTCTCTCTTGGTGAACTTCTTTGTGGATGGCACATCACCATTCAAAAAAAATTTTTTTATTATATTGAATTGAATTAAATGCTACAGTTTCATCTTAATAATGTCCAGGTTTTTCTTAGTTCTCAAACATTTCCAAAACAACCTGTTTTTAATATCTAACACTTCCCTAAAATAAACCTGGAGAACAAATTTTAAGACAGTGTAGATCTCAATGTTGCTTGGTTTAGAAAGGAATTTCAAATTTCACTTTCCTATTAGGAATGTTGAAATTGATTTTCTGATCATAACTGAGATTTATCCCAAATATAGACATCTTATGATACATACAAAAATTTCAGCACTGCTCATTGAAATGGGGTATAAGACATCTTATTGTCTAGACCTATATAGAATCATTGTGCTTAGTTGCTCAATCATGTCCAACTGTTACCCCATGGGTTCTGGCCTGCCAGGCTCCTCTATCCATGGGGATTCTCTATGCAAGAATACTGGAGTGGGTTGCCATGCCCTCTTCCAGAGAAATCTTCCCAACCCAGGGATTGAACCCAGGTCTCCCACGTTGCAGGCAGATACTTTACTGTCTGAGCCACCAGGAAAGCCAAAGAAGGTCACTGAGTTCAGTTCGGTTCCGTCGCTCAGTCGTGTCCAACTTTTTGCAACGCCCATGAATCGCAGCACACCAGGCCTCCCTGTCCATCACCAGCTCCCGGAGTTCACTCAAACTCATGTTCATCAAGTCGGTGATAGCATCCAGCCATCTCATCCTCTGTCGTCCCCTTCTCCTTCTGCCCCCAATCCCTCCCAGCATCAGAGTCTTTCCAATGAGTCAGCTCTTCCCATGAGGTGGCCAAAGTACTGGAGTTTCACCTTTAGCATCATTCCTTCCAAAGATATCCCAAGACTGATCTCCTTCAGAATGGACTGGTTGGATCTCCTTGCAGTCCAAGGGACTCTCAAGAGTCTTCTCCAACACTACATTCAAATGCATCAATTCTTCGGCGCTCAGCTTTCTTCACAGTCCAACTCTCACATC
>SJYX01023968.1:199323-217756 GCA_006410675.1 Oreotragus oreotragus
AATTTCTTGATGAAAAATGGCAGATAAATCAGTATCAGAGGACTTAATGAAAACCTAGATATATTACATATCTTAGTCTTTCCTAGGCATCACTGTCATGGAGAAATTAAATTGTTCCAGGGTGACTAGCTTTCATAAAATCAGAAGTTATGGTCAAATACCTGTCCTTTTCTAGATATTTGCTAATTAGTGGTTATATCTAGTCAGTATAAATAATAGTGTCAAAACTAGTCTGATGAAATTCTACTTAGGATAAGTTTTTCTTATATTTCTTCAATTCTATGCTTTCAATCTCTGTTGCAAATTGTCCATCCAATCTCATTATACTTTCCAAACCACTGGTTTCCTCTTCCTGCTTTAGATGATCCCCCTTCCCAATATTGTCTTCCTACTTGATCACAAAGAGCACAGATCTACTCTCATTGAACTCATTGGATGTGTATTTGTTCCGTTATCTGTCCCTTAATTATTCCCTTTGGAAGGCCTATTGTTTTGAGAACAGAAATTTTTCTGCATCCACTGTGCCTGGTAAGAGAACCGGCACAGTACTGACACTTTACCAGTATTTGCATGCTCAGGAAATTTATTCCCAGACTTTTCTTTAGATGTTACTTCCATTTCTTTGCCTTTCCCTCAGAACAGATTGCTGTGGCTATTTATTGTGCTCTCCAGGCATCCACATCGATAGAACAAGGCATTCCTTTCTCCCTATATGTGGCCAGAAAGCAGTCATTCCGCCCTCTTCTTTCTGTCAGTTCATATTGACAAAGCTCCTTATTGTCTTCATTGGGCTTGGCCTGGGTTACTGTTGGATGAGTTAATTATGCTTATGGTTATTACACAGGTGAACCCAGAATGTGGAAACAGGCAGCCATGAGTTTCATCACCCTTACTGGCCTGAGGGGCCTTCATCTGGCCTGAGCGGCTTCATCACCCTTGCCGGCCTGATGGCCTGATCACCCTTGCTGGCCTGTGTACTCTGCCTTCCAGCATCTTGGTTGGGTTAGAACTTGCCTGAGCAGTGATAATCCAACAGCCACCATTAAAGAATTTAGGGTGCTTAAAACTCTCATTCCTTTTGAGTGACTGACTTTTATTTTCAGTTACTATTTTTTTTCTAAATAAAACTTATCTGACATCAGCCTTATATCTAAAAAATGAAGAAGAAGAAAAAAAAGAGTCTGGGTACTGAGCTACCCAGACCTTCTTACCTCAGCAGTTCTAGCACCACGTCTATATTTTCACTCTCTGCCTTGTTGCCTTGTCTTTTGCAAAGTATATGGTTATAAGATATAATTCAATCATCTCACAGTTCCACAACCTTCCCTACTCTAGTAATTTAATTTCTACCAGCCACAAGCACAACCATAGAGCTCTTTAAGTTCATGAACACTGCCATTTACAGCTTCTCACATAGGACATGTTCTAACTGCATCTAAGGATGTCTATCTTAACATTCAGAAAGTGACCCTGGAGATCCCCTTAACTTGAGGAGTGTTCCAAGAGGGCTTCAGCTGTCCTTGCTATCAGGAGGACTGTCGTGGGTGGAAGAGTTAGCAAGTGAGAACTTAACAGCTGGATGCCAGTGAGACCTTTAAAAAGGCTTCTCTGATGGCTCAGTGGTAAAGAATCTGCCTCCAGTGCAGGAGACACGGGAGACATGGGTTAGATGCCTGGGTTGGGAAGCTCCCCTGGAGGAAGGCATGGCAACTCACTCCAGCGTTCTTGCCTAGATAATCCCATGGACAGAGGAGCCTGGTGGACTACAGTCCATGGGGTTGCAAAGAGTCAAACGTGATGAAGTGACTGAGCATGCACCCATTAGACCTTCAAAACTTTCTTCAGATAATCCTCCTGAATCTTTTCTCCCACTCTAACTCCCATACCTAAAGAATGCAAATTTATTTCCCTGAGATGTAATTCAATTCCACACATCTTTCCTGAGTATCTTTTATTTATTTACTAGATACATTTCTAGAAACGGTGTACATCAGTGAGCAAAACAGGTAAAGCCACCTGCCATGTTGGCACAGTAACATTCCTGGCTTGAATACTCTCACAGAATGTGTTTTGTCTTGTCCTATATATATTGTTTAGAATTCTGTAAGTTGCTTTTCAAGAGACGCCTGGAACTAGATAAATCCTACCATTTTCTAGCTTAAGTAATATCTCTAAGTTACAGTGTCCTCTTCCATGACAGGTACATGTAAACTCATAGGCTTGTGGACAGGTTAACCAAGATAATGGTTAGAATATTTTGGATGGTGCCCAGAGAAAAGTAAACATTCTGAAAATATTTATTAGCATTGATATTATATAGAATATTTATTAGTATTGATTAATATTAGCCCTGATATAGGGCTTCCCAAGTGGCACTAGTGGTAAATAACTCTCCTGCAAATGCAGGAGACATAAGAGGCATAGTATTGATATAGTGGTAATAATATTAATAGTATTATTCTTATAAGTGGGCAATAAATTATAGCTTTATCAATATTTTCTTCATGATAACTCCTCAACAGTAAGCTCTCTAAAGCTAAAGATTCTCTTTCTCCCCTTATTGCTATCCACATCCCACAACCCACCTTCCCTTTCTCTCTCTTGGTGAACTTCTTTGTGGATGGCACATCACCATTCAAAAAAAATTTTTTTATTATATTGAATTGAATTAAATGCTACAGTTTCATCTTAATAATGTCCAGGTTTTTCTTAGTTCTCAAACATTTCCAAAACAACCTGTTTTTAATATCTAACACTTCCCTAAAATAAACCTGGAGAACAAATTTTAAGACAGTGTAGATCTCAATGTTGCTTGGTTTAGAAAGGAATTTCAAATTTCACTTTCCTATTAGGAATGTTGAAATTGATTTTCTGATCATAACTGAGATTTATCCCAAATATAGACATCTTATGATACATACAAAAATTTCAGCACTGCTCATTGAAATGGGGTATAAGACATCTTATTGTCTAGACCTATATAGAATCATTGTGCTTAGTTGCTCAATCATGTCCAACTGTTACCCCATGGGTTCTGGCCTGCCAGGCTCCTCTATCCATGGGGATTCTCTATGCAAGAATACTGGAGTGGGTTGCCATGCCCTCTTCCAGAGAAATCTTCCCAACCCAGGGATTGAACCCAGGTCTCCCACGTTGCAGGCAGATACTTTACTGTCTGAGCCACCAGGAAAGCCAAAGAAGGTCACTGAGTTCAGTTCGGTTCAGTCGCTCAGTCGTGTCCAACTTTTTGCAACGCCCATGAATCGCAGCACACCAGGCCTCCCTGTCCATCACCAGCTCCCGGAGTTCACTCAAACTCATGTTCATCAAGTCGGTGATAGCATCCAGCCATCTCATCCTCTGTCGTCCCCTTCTCCTTCTGCCCCCAATCCCTCCCAGCATCAGAGTCTTTCCAATGAGTCAGCTCTTCCCATGAGGTGGCCAAAGTACTGGAGTTTCACCTTTAGCATCATTCCTTCCAAAGATATCCCAAGACTGATCTCCTTCAGAATGGACTGGTTGGATCTCCTTGCAGTCCAAGGGACTCTCAAGAGTCTTCTCCAACACTACATTCAAATGCATCAATTCTTCGGCGCTCAGCTTTCTTCACAGTCCAACTCTCACATCTATACATGACCATTGGAAAAAGCATAGCCTTGGCTAGATGGACCTTTGTTGGCAAAGTAATGTCTCTGCTTTTCAATATGCTATCTAGGTCATTAAGGGGAGGCAAATCTGATACATGTACACATTGGAGGTCATCATGAATACATTTTTCCAAAGAGATACAATTAATCACCCAGTTTGAGGATAGTGAAATCTAGCCTCCAACCTTTCCAAAGCCCAGATATTCCATATTTGATATGCTAATGACTAATCAAATCACAATCAGTATGCATTTTAAACCACAATGCAAATACAGAATTTCATTTGGTGATGTAAATACATGATAATAATTATGGAAATTTCCTTGGGTGAAGGGCAGCAAATATTAGTACAACTAATATGATACTTATTAGGTCCTAACTGCTTCAATCTGCCAAATGCTGTTTTGGGAGCTGCCTTCTACTGTCCTGGTTTTTCATTCTCATTGCAAAAAAACTAGAAAGGAACAGCATCTATTGCAAATGAGCCAGCCTACTTTAACACAGTCCTTTCAGTTTAGCTATGCTTTTCCAGATAACTTTATGATGATTAGATAATTTTATGACCCAGACTGTCTTGCTTCAGTACTCTAGACCATCAATATGAATATCTGGAAGTGATTTACAGATGTAGAATAATGCATTTGAATGAACAAAGAAAGAATCAGATGGCCGTTTTGCATAGGGCTAATATAATAATATGCAGGAGGGTTTTTTTTTTTTTTTCATTATTGGAGCTTTTCTTTTTGAAGTGTGAGATTTACTTTGCTCTATTGACTGATGAGGATAGTCTGGTCTGAAGGAGTTAACCCTGGGTGTAAAAAAAAAAAATAAATACCAAAAAAAAAAAAAAGAAGGCAGTGTCTTATCTCTGTAAGAGCCATTTACTGCACTGTCTTCCACCTGGAATTAGAGGTGGACAAGATAATCTTATCAATAGTTCAAAGCAAATCCATCTTCAGATTTCAAATTATGAGATAGAACTGTGCATTGCAGACTGGTTGGGGAAAAAAAAAAAAAAAAAAAAACCAAAAAAAAAAAAAAGAAGGCAGTGTCTTATCTCTGTAAGAGCCATTTACTGCACTGTCTTCCACCTGGAATTAGAGGTGGACAAGATAATCTTATCAATAGTTCAAAGCAAATCCATCTTCAGATTTCAAATTATGAGATAGAACTGTGCATTGCAGACTGGTCTCCCATGCATTATTTCCAATTATTTCCACAAATCTATAAAGTAGATTAACTGAGGGATATAGAGTTAAATTATTTGGGCTATTTGCCTTAATGGACAAGCTTTCAAGTTATTTTTAGTTAGAAAATCATATTTTTTTTTTTACAGAGAATGTTATATACTGAAATATGCAAAGTAATACAAAGTCTAAACATTAGAAAAATATGCAATATAGAAGAGAAAGAACTTCATAATAATCCACCTCCCTACCTCAAGAACTGTTTTCAATTCATGTTCATCTAATAGTTGCTGCATATGTACTGTACAAATTTTTCCATTTTTTTCACTATTAAAAAAGATACAATAAATCGATTCTATTCACAACATATTATAAGAAAAGATTTTTACTTCTCTTTTCCAAAAATTCATTTAAAAGATTGGGGTATAGTTGCTTTACAATGTTGTTGTTTCTGCTATATAATGAAGTGAAACAGCCATAGGTGTACATATATTCCCTCTGTCATGGACTTCCCCTCCCTCCATCTTACTCCCCTAAGTCACTAGAGAGCATGGAGCTGAGCTCCCCGTGCTATTCAGTAGGTTCCCACTAGCTATCTGTTTTACACATGTCAGTGCACATATGTCAATCCCAATCCCCCAATCCATCCCAGCTCCTCTCCCCACCACCATGTTCAACAGTCTGTTCTCTATATCTGTGTCCCTGTTCCCAAACTGCAAATTCTCTGTGTCTGTTTGTGTCTGCATAGTTGGAGTATTTTCTTTTCTTTTTTTTTTTTTAACTGCTAACAAAAACACTACAGGAAAAATTATTTAAAAAGAAATCTTATGCACATTTTTCACTCAGGTACATATATTGTTGTCTAATTTAAAAAACATGATTCTATATCAAAAATAATATTATATATGTTGAATAATTTTTATATATACATATACACAAGCACAGTTGGTCTTTTAAAAAAGTAACACTAAATATATACATATATGTATATGTGCATATATACACATATGATTACAGTGATTTTACTTCATTTAATTCCTGACAATACACAGTAATTATTAACTGAATATTAGGAGTTGATTTGAAAAATAAAAATCACATTATTCTAAATTATTTTGCAAAAATATCTTTATAATCTAATTGAAGTAAATGCATGTGTATTCACAATGGAAAACTTATAGGTTATACACTCTAGAAAAAAGGAAGACAAGAGTAAATAAGGCTTATATAATCTCTTTTATGATCTAATCACTGTTTTAGACACTTTTTCTGCCTTTTAAAGATCTACAAATAAATCTGCACATTATGCATTATTAATGGTTTTTATAGATAAATAATCTGATGCTTAAATAGGTTCAACAAATAAATAAGCAAACAGATATGCAAAAGCCAAGATTACAAATTTTGTTTGTGGTAAAGTTAGATTTGGGCTTCCCTAGTGGCTCAGATTGGAGAAGGCAATGGCACCCCACTCCAGTACTCTTGCCTGGAAAATCCCATGGGCAGAGGCGCCTGGTAGGCTGCAGTCCATGGGGTCGCAAAGAGTCGGACACGGCTGAGTGACTTCACTTTCACTTTTCACTTTCATGCATTGGAGAAGGAAATGGCAACCCACTCCAGTGTTCTTGCCTGGAGAATCCCAGGGACGGGGGAGCCTGGTGGGCTGCCGTCTACGGGGACACGACTGAAGTGACTTAGCAGCAGCAGTGGCTCAGATGGTAAAGAATCCACTTGCAATGCAGGAGACCCGGGTTCAATCCCTGGGTTGGGAATAGCCCCTGGAGGAGGGCATGGCAACTCACTCCAGTATTCTTGCCTGGAGAATTTCCATGGACAGAGGAGCATGGCGGGCTACAGTCCATGGGGTGGCAAAAGGTCAGACCAGACTGAGCGACTAAGCATAGCACAGCACAGCAAAGTTAAATTTAAATCAAAACCTCTGATGCTAAGGTTAATACCATCCTCATTACACTGTGCTTTATAAGATGTAAGGCTAAGACTTTAAGTATTTTGTCTATGATCTACTTGTTTGCTTGTAAATGGTATGTCTATACAGAGAGATATGGATATGATACATGATTTCTTATAACACAATGGAGTCTCATGAATTTAATAATATATTTTTCCTGTAAAGAGGAATATAATTCAGCTGATTGATTGTTTCCAGGGGATAGATTAGATAAAGGTATCAATATTGCACATTTTGACAGAGACATCTTCTTAGAATCCAAATATTAAATTTCTGTAAAAAGCTTAAAGTGGAAATGGAATCTTTTAAAATAAAGTCTAGGTTGCTTCCAGCAATGTGGAGACCGTTAAAAAAGACATTAATAAAATGCTTTGCAGAACAAAATAATCAAGAAGGATTTGCCAGGAATTATAGCAACATGATGAATCATAACAGATAAAAATTACTGGAGTTTATTTATTACAAATAGCTCAGAGTGGTTAATGAGGACTCCTATCACACTCCAATAAATTTTAAACCATCAGCTCAGCTCCCACATATTCTAATTGTAAGTGTATCTACTGTTACAATTGTTGCTTCTTCTCCCATACTTTGAAATGACTAACATTATGGAGAATTTATATATGCCACAGAAAGATCTTCTTGGAAATATTGTATATTTCATTTTAGGGGTCATATAACACTTGGGGATGGTTTGGCTATGTATATGGTACATAAACTCCTCCATGACGATAAACTGCCTGTCCACATCACATGAACTAACATATCCCAGATGCTACAAACCCACTCAAACAGAAGTTTTCTGTTTGAGCATGATTCATTGCAAAGATGGGGACAGCTTGTTCCCTAGGAAGTATTTACTTGCCACAACATAAGGCATTTTATTGTACCACCTGCACATTTATTAGAATAAAACCCTGCACTTAAAGGAAATGTACCCAAACAACCCAAGAAATTAAGAAGAAGAAGAAATTAACCACAAGTGGCCTTTACCAAAAAAAAAAAAAAAGTCATTGACTAGCACTAAACAAAGGTAGAGTCATGTGCATCTGATCATAACTCAGCTGTTGAACTTTTGATAATCCTTCCTTTCTATAGTTTTTGGAAAATACCACTACACATTGAAAGCAAAGGAACTGATGCCTTGGTGAAGTTAGCCTGGATCTTTGTTTCTTGCTTGTACCTTCTATTAACTATGAAATGTTAGACCAATTTGTATTCCTTTCAGAAATGAGTTTACTCTGCTGCTGCTGCTGCTGCTAAGTCACTTCAGTCGTGTCCGACTCTGTGTGACCCCATAGACGGCATCCCACCAGGCTCCCCCATCCCTGGGATTCTCCAGGCAGTTTACTCTGCTTGCCTGTAAGTATCTTGTATGAATTGGCAAGGACACTAGATTTCAATAGAAACCCTTTTCACCCCATCTTCTGGACTCTGGAAGGTCTGAGTATGGTAGAGATTTAGGGAACTTCTAGCCTTGACTAACACTCTAAAATTGGGCAGCATTTAGCCTAGTTTTTTCCTCTTCAAAGAAGGAACTGGATGCTATTGATATTTCATGGACGTAATCTCATACTCTTTTCTTTTGTTATCATCTTTCTACTTAAACACACACACATACACACACACAGTAGTGCAGCTTAGGTTACAATGGAAGACAGAGGGCATAGGAGAGAGAAGAGATTTCTGTAATAACAGACCTGGTTCTGCCTCTTTACTAGCTGTTTGACCTCAAATAAATCCTTAACCTCTGGAAGGTCGGTTCAGCAGCACTGAGGATTAAACATGACAATGCAGGTCAGGCACCTAGCATGCAGTGGACTAGTTCAGGTAGATACTTATTGTAAAAAGTTATAAACAAGTTTCAATAAACCGATTTCATATTACACTGTGGTAGAGGTTGCCTAAGGTGTGATCCTGTCATTGTGTTGTCTAAGAAGATGCACAAGGTGAGAGGTATAAGTTAAGTTTTACTAGGGGCATAATGAGGACTACAACCCAGGAGACAGCACCTCAGACAGCTCTGAGAGGCTGCTCCAAAAAGGCAGTGGTGGAAGGTCAATATTTAAGATTTTGGTGAAGGGGGAGTTCAGGGCAATCAAGCACTTACTTTACAACAGGTTTTCTGCTAGTCACAAGGAGCTGATGTCACCAAGAAGGGATTAAATGCTTTTGTGTATGGAGGATCCTGGTAGGCTACAGGTCATGGGGTCCAAAGAGTTAGACATGACTGAGCAACTTCACTTTCACTTTACATATGAGGAGATGCAAGGGCTGGGATCATGAAATCAGTTCCTGAAAATAGCTATCTAAAGACCTATTCCACCAGTTTCCCTGGAGCACAGAGCACTTCACTCTCCACCCTGAGCTCCGTCAGGGCATGTCAGAGGTCAACAGCTACAGCAGCACAGGATTCAGTCTCTGTAGAGGAAGATGGCAAATGCCCTTGTCCAGAGCCAATTTGTGGTTGACAGTTGTTTAGCTGTTAAGTCCTGTCCCGGGATTCCTAGTAGCAGAGTGGCAAAGAATCCACGTGCAGATGCTGGAGACTCAAGAGCCAGGGATTCATCCCTGGGTTGGGAAGGTGCCCTGGAGAAGGAAATGGCAACCCACTCCAGTATTTTTGCCTGGAAAATTCCATGGACAGAGGACTCTGATGGGTACAGTCCATGGGGTCGCAAAGTTTCAGACACAACAGAACACAAGAAAGAAAATAAAAGTTGTGCCCAACTCATTGGGAACCAACAGACGGTAGTCTGCCAGACTTCTCTGTCCATGAGACTTTGCAAGCAAGAATACTGGAGAGGGTTGCCATTTCCTTCTGCACAGCATCTTTCAAACCAGCATCTCCTGGATTGGCAGGAGGATTCTTTACCACTGAGCCACCAGGGAAGCCCAGGGTATGATCTTAGTGTATTACTAAAATATGTACTAAGATGGATGGGCATCACCAGCTGGTCAATACCAAAATCAAATGGATTATATTCTTTGCACCCAAAGGTGGAGAATCTTTATACAATTAGCAAAAATAAGACTGGGAGCTGACTGTAGCTCAGATCATGAACTCCAATATTGCCAAATTCAGACTTAAACTGAAGAAAGTAGGGAAAATCACTAGACCATTCAGGTATGACCCAAATCAAATCCCTTACAATTTTATAGTAGAAGTGACAAACAGATTCAGGGGATTAAATCTGATAGACAGAGTGCCTGAAGAACTATGGACGAAGGTTTGTAACATTGTACAGGAGGCTGTGATCAAAATCATCCCTAAGAAAAAGAAATGCAAAAAAGGCAAAATGGTTGTCTGAAGAGGCCTTACAAATAGCAGAGAAAAGAAGAGAAGCTTAAGGCAAAGGAGAAAAGGAAAGAAATATCTATCTGAAAGCAGAGTTCCAAAGAATAACAAGGAAAATAATAAAGCCTTCTTAAAAATATAAGTGCAAAGAAGCATAGGAAAATAATAGAATGGGAAAGACTAGAAATCTCTTCAAGAAAATTGGAGATACCAAGGGAACATTTCATGCAAAGATGAGCACAATAAAGGACAGAATTCATATGGACCTAACAGAAACAGAAGAGATTAAGAAGAGGTGGCAAGAACACACAGAAGAACTGTACAAAAAAGATCATGACCCAGATAACCATGATGGTGTGATCACTCACCCAGAGCCAGACATCCTGGAATACGAGGTCTTAGGAAGCAGCACTAGGAGGAAAGCTAGTGGAGGTGATGGAATTCCTGTTGAGCTATTTCAAATCCTAAAAGATATGCCAGCAAATTTGGGAAACTCAGCAGTGGCCATAGGACTTGAAAAAGTCTATTTTCATTCTAATCCCAAAGAAAGGCAATGCCAAAGAATGCTCAAACTTCTGCACAATTGCACTCATCTCACATGATAGCAAAGTAATGCTCAAAATTCTCCAAGCTAGTCTTCAACAGTATGTGAACTGAGAACTTCTAGATGTTCAGGCCAAATTTAGGAAATGCAGAGGAACCAGAGATCAAATTGGCAACATCTGTTGGATCATAGAAAAAGCAAGATAATTCCAGAAAACCATCTACTTCTGTTTCAGTAACTATGCTAAAGCCTTGACTGTATGGATCACAATAAACTGTGGAAAATTTTTAAAGAAGCGGGAATGCCAGGCCACCTGACCTGCCTCCTGAGAAATCTGTATACAGGTCAAAAAACAACAGTTAGAACTGGATATGAAACAATGGACTGGTTCCAAATTGGGAAAGGAGTACATCAAGGCAATATATTGTCACCCTGCTTATTTAAGTTATATGCAGAGTACATCATGCAAAATGCTGGCCAGTATGAAGCATAAGCTAGAATCAAGATTGCCAGAAGAGATATCAATAACCTCAGATATGCAGATGACACCACCTTTATGGCAGAAAGCAAAGAGGAACAAAAAAGCCTCTTGATGAATATGAAAGAGGAGAGTGAAAAAGTTGGCTTAAAACTCAACATTCAGAAAACTAAGACCATGGCATCTGGTGCCATCACTTCATGGCAACTAGATGGAGAAACAGTGGAAACAGTGACAGGCTTTCTTTTCTTTGCCTCTGAAATCATCCTAAATGCTGACTGCAGCCATGAAATTAAAAGACTCCTGCTTCTTGGAAGAAAAGCTATGATCAACCTAAGCAACATATAACAAAGCAGAGACATTACTTTGCCAACAAAGGTTCATCTAGTCAAAGCTTTGGTTTTTTCAGCAGTCATGTATGGATGTGAAAGTTGGACTGCAAAGGAAGCTGAGTGTTGAAGAATTGATGCTTTTGAACTACGGTGTTGGAGAAGACTCTTGGGAGTGCCTTGGACTGCAAGGAGATCGAATCAATTAATCCTAAAGGAAATCAATCCTGAATATTCACTGGAAGGACTGATGTTGAAGCTGAAACTCCAATACTTTGGCCACCTGATGTGAAGAACTGACTCATTGGAAAAGACTCTGATCCTGGGAAAGATGGAAGGTGGGAGGAGAAGGGGAAAACAGAGGATGAGATGGTTGATGGCATCATTGATTCAATGGACATGAGTTTGAGTAAACTCCAGGAGTTGGTGATGGACAGGGAGGCCTGGCGTGCTGCTGCCCATGGAGTCAAAAAGAGTTGGACATAACTGAGTGAATGAATTGAACTGATAATATGTACTGGAAACAATCTTTCATCAAGTTTGTCCTTGGTGAAATAACAAAAAAGCCCTTGTAATGCTCTTTAGAAGGTCATTCTGTTAGGGCTGGGGACTGTAATACAAGTTGCTTGTAAATTATATATCACAAGCATTCAATGTTTGTGTGTTATTTAATGAATTGACTATAAGAGAGTATCACTTTGAACTGATGCAATTAACTGTGTTAATTTTGCTCCTTGGAAAAAATATCACCTAGAAGGATTTTGAATACAAAAAATAGATTGAAATGATTGCTAATCGTTTGATTTTAAGGGACAGGTGACCAGGTGGCTCTGTAGCCTTTGGTGTGGCATCATGTTCTGAGGATATGGAGTTAACACCCACGGGTCCATCATAAGAAGCCTCAGTGCTCAAAAATACCTGATGGCCACTTTGATCTATCTTCTGAACTGAGGTTTTGGGTCATTTTCTGGAATTACTTTTCTTTCCATTCATAATGACCACCTAGTCAGTGCCTGAGATCTCAAGAGTCTAGAAAATTTCTCCCATTTCTACTGTCTGTTGAATTGATAGCCAGAGATAACTATGTGAGAGGATGTGAACTATGCCCCCAAATTTGTTTCTTTCTTGAGTATTTAGGAGTGGCAGGTTGGTTGCTGACAGTGAAGAAGGTGTATGTTCCTGAAAATCAGCATGGTTTGTTGTAGACAATACCTTATAGTGCCTGGCATGCAGGAGCAGACAGGATTTAACACAGAGGAAATGCCTGCTTCCACTTTTCCATTGTTCTCTTAAATATTTAGGAAGCTAAAATCGCTTTCAAAGTGTTGAATTGAAATTATGTTAATATAAAAAAATGTAGTGTTTGATCTCTTAGCCGCTACAATGTAAGACAATGATAGACCCAAGAAAATGCACTTGAAGATGTCTGGTGCAAGACCAAGTCTTTTCAACATTTATCTCTTTTGTTGATAAAATGTTTAAGCTTGGGAAGGCTTGATTAATCAAACCAGGACAGGGTCTATATAGCATAGATACATGATCTATCACTGCAGTAAGTGATTGGATCATAATCAGGAATAAAGCCCTCAAGTACCTCAAATCATGTTACTTTTGCAGCTTCAGAAATGGACTGAAGGGACGGCAATATGGAAAGAGAAGACAGCATCCATCTCAGGAGACCAGAGATGGCACAGGAACAACCTGGGATTAAAAGAAACACAAATCAAATGAGAAGCCTGGTGTGAAGGAAATGTAGCATGACATTGGGAAGTCAGCAGGCTGTGTTCAGCAGTATGAAACATTCCACTTGATGCTTTCAGAACTTATCATGAAATATTAAAGTGATCTGAGCATACTTTTAGCATGGATAGCAGTCTCTAGAAAAATGTTTATTATTGCAACTGCTATAGAAGATATAGAAACTATATAACCAGGAAAAAAGGGGCAATAATGTTTTACTTGAGTGTTACACAATGATCTGAAGCAAGGAGAGTTCTAAACGTATGACCAGTTATTAACTGCTAAAAACTAAGACTCATGTACTCTAGTAACATGGACAGTAAAGATAATTTCAGTTTTCCTGAAATACTTAAATAAAAATATGTCATTTGAGTCCCTATATCTCATAAAATATGACTAGGGAAAATGTTGATTTGATTTTTTATTTACATTAAAATCAATCTATAAAAATATTCTATTGACCTTACTGCTGATAATCTTGTAAATTTGTATAGTCACTTTGGTTATTTTCAGAAATATTAAAAATAAACATAACATGGATTAACAGTTTCAAATATATTTTTAAAGTATCCCAAATATACTTTCAATATACTTTTAAAATATTCCAGATATGACACAGACCTTCCCAAGTGGCACAGTGGTAAAGAATCTGCCTGCCAATGCAGGAGATTGAAGAGATGTGGGTTCAATCCCGGGGTCAGGAAGAGACCTTGGAGGAGGAAATGGCAATTTGCTCCAATATTCTTGCCTGGAAAATTCCATGGACAGAGTTTAACATGACTGAATGACAGTGAGTGAGGAAGAGAAAAATGGGAATGGAATTCATTAGGGGTACATAAAAGATTTTTATCTCCTGAATTTGATTCATTAAAAATTTTAATATGAGTATTAAAATTTGAAAAGTTTGAAAGAATTAGTATGTGGCTTTTATTATAAGAACAGTAATGTTTAAAACTTCCTTTAGTTTAAAATATTTCAAAAGAAAAAATATCATTTAAAAATTCCCTTCACCCAACAATTTTGGTGTATTCCCACACATTCAGTTTATTTCTCCATAAAATCATAGGCACTAGGCAAAATGCAGACATGTTTATGTAAGAAATTTCAGTTTTCATAGAACTATATTATTTTGCTAGTTAAATTTCTATGAAGACCACATTAAGTTCTGTATAAAAACCATTCTTCATGGCTGAAATTAAAAGGTGTGATATCAGGTTCTATTGTATATCAGGTTCTCTTTGTTCATGGCAGATAGTAGATAATCCAAAACAATGGATAACTTGTAATAATAACTAAATTCAGTAAAATTTTAGTGGGATTTAATATGTTGAATTTAAAATAATGATCTCTATCTATCTATAACTTTATCTTAGAAATCAGTTTCAGGGTGGATGAAATCAACTTCTACCACTTAAAAATGCTACAGATAGTATACAAAGATGAAAATTAAGGGAATATTATATCAATATATAAAGAAGATGAAAAGAATGACAAATCAATAGACTTTTATAACATTTAGATAATTATTCATGAAGAACTTGTGTTAAAATTGAGAAAAATATTATAATGTTTAAGACACAAATTTGAAAAAATCTTTATAGGATAGACTCATTAATTACATGTGATTATAGTATTCCCCTTAATAAAATGTTTATATGATTTTTAATATAAATTCTACCAGATTATTAACATAACTGAGACTTTAGTCTGTTTATCTAAATATTGTATAAGTAATGTTGCAGGTATGTGTCATTTTATTTAAGAAATGCTATGCTTCCTTTGCTTGTATTTCATGGATGGAGGAGCTGAGATTTTCATCCACAGTGTGGCTCATATTTGAAGTATGTAGATAGATATGTTTTTGTCCCTAGAGATTTTTACAAATGCATCTTAATGATAAATGCCATTTCTACACAGGCAATACTCATTTCACATTGAATCATAAAACTGAATGCAAACGGTTATTCAATGTGTAAAGAGATATTACCAAGAAATAAGAAAGGTATTATGTTCTTATAGTCATTAAGATTAAGGTGATAATATGTATAGACTAAATACCATGTATGCAACAAATCAGAGGATAAAAATATATAGAAAAAATTCAGCCATGAATAAATAATAGTACCAGACATATCACCCCAATGTAAACAAACAAAAAACTAGGCTAAAAAACAGCTCTATTCAGACATTAAAATGTAGCATAAAACTGTATTAATTAAGAAAATAAGACACTTTAAATTCAAACACACGTTAACAGTAAAAAATGGAAAAATAGAAATCATGCAAACTCTACACATAAGAGAACTGAATTGACTGTGTGAATGTCGGGCAAAATAAAATTTGGTAAAAGAATATAAACAGGGATAAAGAGATATTTTATAAAAATAAAATAGATGAATTTTTCAAGAAGACATAACAATCCTAAAGAATATGCAAGGAAAAACAGCTTCAAAATACTTGAAGCAAAATTTGACAGATCTGAAAGTAGAAACAGATATAGCCACAATTAAAAATGCAGACCACAGCACTCTTGTTTCTGTAATTGACAGAGGAAGCAGGGGAAAAAAAAAAAAAAAAAAAACAGAGACAATCTAGAAGATGTGACCAACATTATTACCTATCCTGACCTAATTGACATTTAGAGAACACCCCATCCAACACTGACAAAATGCATGTCCTTTTCAAATGTGCATGCAATCTTCACCATAATAGATATATATGAGGCCATAAAACACACCACATTTAAAAGGAGGGAAAGTGGAAATTATATCCCATGTGTTGTTATGACACTTACATAAGAGGAATACAAATGGGAAACGATGAAGTAAATCTGTCTTTATTTGCAGAAAACATCATATGAACACAGAAGATATTAAGAAATCTAGAAAAAAAGGCCGTGAAACAAATACTTTAGCAAAAACAGTAGAAGAGAGTTCAATATATAAAATTCAGCTGGATGTTTATATTCCAACAATGAAGAGCTAGAAAATAAGCTTAAAATAATACTGCTTATGATAACATCAAAATACTAAGTTGATATAAATAATGCAAAAGACATACAAAAATTCCCCAAATATTTGGAAATTAAATATTGCAGCTCTATTAAATTCATGTGTAAGAAGATAGCTCAAATGAAATTAAAAAAATTTTACACTGAATAGTATTGAGAATGGTCTGGTGGGTTAATCGGTCAGTTGTGTCTGACTCTTTGTGACCCCATGGGCTGTAGCCCACCGGCTCTTCTGTTCATGGATTTCAGAGCATAGCAAATTCATGGAATACAGATAAAGTAATCATTGGGATAAATTTATAAGTACTTTATAAGGAAGGGGAAAATGATTTGGCATTTTCAATATTCAAATATCAATATCTTAATGTTTTACTTCAAGAATTAAAAAAAAAAAGCAAGCTAACTTCTGTATAAATAAAAAGATGGAACTTAACACGTTCAGTCAGTTCAGTCACTCAGTCATGGCCGACTCTTTCCGACCCCATGGACATGGACTGCAGCACACCAGGCTTCCCTGTCCATCATCAACTCCTGGAGCTTGCTCAAACTCATGTCCATTGAGTTGGTGATGCCATCGAGCCATCTTATCCTCTGTCATCCCCTTCTCTTCTGCCCTCAATCTTTCCCAGCATCAGTGTCTTTTCCAGTGTGTCAGTTCTTTGTATCAGGTGGCCAAAGTATTGGAGTTTCAGCTTCAGCATCAGTCCTTCCAATGAACACCCAGCACTGATTTCCTTTAGGATTGACTGGTTGGATCTCCGTGCAGTCCAAGGGACTCTCAAGAATCTTCTCCAACACCATAGTTCAAATGTATTAATTCTTCAGTGCTCAGTTCTCTTTATAGTCCAACTCTCACATTCACACGTGACTACTGGAAAAAATATAGCTTTGATTATACTGACCTTTATCAGCAAAGTAATGTCTCTGCTTTTTATGATGCTGTCTAGGTTAGTTATAACTTTTCTTCCAAGGAGCCAGTGTCTTTTAATTTCATGGTTGCAGTCACCATCTGCAGTGATTTTGGAGCACAAGAAAATAAAGTCTGTCACTGTTTCCATTGTTTTCCCATTTTCCATGAAGTTATAAGACCAGATGCCATGATCTTAGTTTCCTGAATGTTGAGTTTTAAGCCAACTTTTTCACGATGTCACTAAGTATTAACTTGAATGTCTTAAAAAATTAAAAGTATTGATTAAGATCGAAAGTAAATTAAAGTATTAGACTTTGCTCTCAGTAATTTTCATTGTTTATACCACTCTGGAAAACACTTTTACATTTTCTGATAAAATTAAGCATATAATAAGGCCCAATAATTTAACTGGGCCTCCCTGGTGACTCAGTGGTAAAGCACCCACCTGCCAATGCAGAGACGTGCACTTGATCCCTAGGTCGGGAAGGGACCTATGCAATCCCATATTCTTGCCTGGGATATCCCATGGACAGAGGAACCTGGTGGCTACCGTCCATGGGGTTGCAGAAGAGTAGGACACAACATAGTGATTAAACACAGCAGTGAATAATTTCACTACTAAGTTAGTTACTCAGGAAAATAACTACCTATGATTGTACAGAAGCTTTTCTAGCAGCCTTGTCTAACTCAATGAAACTAAGCCAGGCCGTGTGGGGTCACCCAGGATGGGTGGGACATGGTGGAGAGGTCTGATGGAATGTGGTCCACTGGAGAAGGGAATGGCAAACCCCTTCAGTATTCTTGCCTTGAGAACCCCATGAACAGTATGAAAACGCAAAATGATAAGATACTGAAAGAGGAACTCCCCAGGTCAGTAGGTGCCCAATATACTACTGGAGATCAGTGGAGAAATAACTCCAGAAAGAATGAAGGGATGGAGTCAAAGCAAAAACAATACCCAGCTGTGGATGTAACTGGTGATAGAAGCAAGGTCGGATGCTGTAAAGAGCAATATTGCTTTGGAACCTGGAATATTAGGTCCATGAATCAAGGCAAATTGGAAGTGGTCAAACAGGAGATGGCAAGAGTGAACATGGACATTTTAGGAATCAGTGAACTAAAATGGACTGGAATGGGTGAATTTAACTCAGATGACCATTATATCTACTACTGCGGGCAGAAATACCTTAGAAGAAATGGAATAGCTATCATGGTCAACAAAAGAGTCCGAAATGCAGTACTTGGATGCAATCTCAAAAACGACAGAATGATCTCTGTTCGTTTCCAAGGCAAACCATTCAATATCACAGTAATCCAAGTC
>SJYX01023968.1:220761-241180 GCA_006410675.1 Oreotragus oreotragus
AAAAAAAAAAGAAACAAAAAAAAATAAAAAATAAAAAATAAAAAAAATAAAAAGATAAAAAAAAAAAGAACAATGCAGCTAATATCGTTAAAATAAAGTGAGCTGAAAGATTAAAAAAAAAAATAAATAAATAAAATAAAATAGATCAGCCCTGGGTGTTCTTTGGAAGGACTGATGCTAAAGCTGAAACTCCAGTACTTTGGCCACCTCATGCGAACGGTTGACTCATTGGAAAAGACTCTGATGCTGGGAGGGATTGGGAGCTGGAGAAAAAGGGGACAACAGAGGATGAGATGGCTGGATGGCATCACCAACTCGATGGACGTGGGTTTGAGTGAACTCCGGGAGATGGTGACGGACAGGAAGGCCTGGTTTGGTGGGATTCATGGTGTCGCAAAAAGCCAGACACGACTGAGTGACTGAACTGAATTGATACATAATCTTGCACTAGGTATTCTTATTAGCAAACATTGTAACAACATACATGCCTACCAACAGGTATATAAACACACTTATATTCATATGTGGAATAGCATTCAGCAATGAAAAGGAATGAACAAATGATAACACACAATGTGAATGATTCTGAAAAGCATTATTCTGACCAAAAGAAGTTAGACATAAAACAGTACATTTAATTTCCCTAGAAAGAAGAAATCTAATCTATAGTGACCAAGTAAGTCAGGTAATAGCTGGGCTGAAAGAAGCTCAGAAACTGACTAAAATGAAGCTTGAGGGAACATTTTAGATAGATAAAAATTTTGTAGTTTGTGTAGGTGATTATCTGGCTGTATACATTGTCAAAACTCATAGAACTATACTTTTAAAATTGGTTCATTTTATTATAGGTAAATTATACCTTAATAAAGCTGATTTGAAATTACAGGAGAAAAATTTAAAAAGATATTTTCAATTAAATAGAAATAAAATTATCTTTAATATGTATGACAAATGGAGTATTCATTTCTTAACTTGCTATATTTAAATATTATTATATTTATGCTCTATCTTAAAAAATATTTGACTTTGTAGTTTGTAACTTTATTAAAGGACATTCATAAACAATTTATTTTTGATATGTATTATAATCACACTGCTGAACATAAACCTGTGGCCATTAATATTCAGAAGGTTTTTCTTTGGTAATTTTTCAATGGATTTCTAGGATATGAGTTTAGTATATGAATAGGAATTACAGAGATCACTGTCTTATGAAAAATATATCCTATCACCTGAAAAATGAATCTTGCACTGGCAGGGGTGAAGTTGCCCTTGCTAAAACAGGTGAGAAAAGGCATTATATCTAAGTCCATCTATGGTCTTGGCTTTGTTTGCAATATGCAAGGAATTGAACAACCTTATGAAATCATGGTAATTTCCTGGAAATGAAAGTAGACTTGTCATACAATATAAATCTGTTCACAGCCTTAGCTTTGTTCTGAAGCACTAACTTTGGAAGAGTGGAAAAAGGCTATGACTTTTAAAATGTCTTTGAACCATGGAGCAAATCAATGTGGCCAAAAGATAATTGGCTGTGCTAGGTTAGAAAAGTAATTGCTTTAAGAAATTAAGTAGTGAAAACAAACAGGATAGCTTTCAAGCTAAAGCTAACCTTAACAGTGGGCTTAGAAACAGAAGGGTTAATTTGAATTCTGGGCTTTTATACTTATGAAAGATGTGTCTGCATTAAATGCAGGTTGGTCACTATGCCTGTGAAAAAGACAGAAAGTTTTGCTTCTGTCTCATCAAATACAACAGAGTTCTTATAAATAATGGAAAAAAAATAACAGAAATGAAATCAAACATAAGAAGCAAAGTTTAGAGGAATGAAGGGATAATATAAGGGATGCATATGTATAGTCTGTGGGGTTGCAAAGAGTTGGACACGACTGAGTGACTTTCATTTTTTTTTTTAATAGATGGAAAACAAGAATCACATTCATGATGAAAGCAGACATTGCTTTAAAGTAAGGGTCTCCAACCTTTGGGATCTAATGCCTTAGGATCTGAGGTGAATCTGATATAATAATAATAGAAATAAAGAGCACAATAAGTGTAATGGACTTGAATCATCCTGAAACCATGCCCCCCACGATAGTTTATGGAAAAATTGTCTTCCATTAAACCAGCTCCTGGTGCCAAAAAGGTTGGGGTCCACTGCTTTAAAGCACAGAATATATGCCAGTTACTCATGCATTTTGTGTAACTTAACAATCACCCCCAAGTACCCTGTGTGTTATCATTTCCATTGCACAGAAAATGAAGTCACTTGCCCAAGGTCACATAACCTGTAAGTTGTGAAACTGGGATATGAATCTCAGTAGTGTGGCTCCAGGGAGAAGGCAATGGCACCCCACTCCAGTACTCTTGCCTGGAAAATCCCATGGATGGAGGAGCCTGGTGGGCTGCAGTCCATGGGGTCGCTACGAGTTGGACACGACTGAGCCACTTCACTTTCACTTTTCACTTACATGCACTGGAGAAGGAAATGGCAACCCACTCCAGTGTTCTTGCCTAGAGAATCGCAGGGATGGGGGAGCCTGATGGGCTGCCATCTATGGGGTCACACAGAGTTGGAAACAACTAATGTGACTTGGCAGCAGCAGTATGGCTCCAAAGACCATAGAAGGAGCATAGGTTGTCTTTTCTTACATCTTTCTACTCTTATCTTCCTGCACAACGGATAACGGGTCCTTTCAAAGGCCTTTCAGAGTGACAGCACACTCTGAACAACCAGCAGGGGATTGAGACCATGGACAGAGTCAGCATCAGAGTTGAGAGGATGGGAGAGAAAATTCTGTTCCAGTAAAGGGATCTACAAGGCATTTCTGAAAAATGATGGGCATAACTCTTCTGGGCATCAGAGTCCTGCTGGGAAGTATAAGTCGAGCTGTTACCACAGCCAGCAGAAAAAATATACATTATAATTCACGACGATTTGCTGTGAAAACAGTATATAGGGTTATAGTTCTAAACTAACATGATCAAGGAGGAAGGTACAGTCTAAGGAGAACACATTATCTGAAATGGAAGGCAAGCATCCTTACTTAGACTTCACTCATCCTCTACTAACCATTTATACTGATTCATAATGGAAACAGGAACAATGGTAGAAAGGGTCAAGATTTTATCTATAGGGATTTTGAAGACAAGCCATAAAATAACATCTTTGAAACGTAGAAGGAATTTCTAATGTTATAAAAACTGATTTCTGTTTAATGGTTTATAAAAAAAATGATTAATGACCAGGAAAGAAAATGCATCTTCTTAGACCTATTGAAGAATATTTTCTCTTGGATATTAGCTTACTTCAGTTAGACTATAACTAGAATATATTGACTTAAAAATATGCTGTTTAAAAACCTAGATCTATTAAGATAGAAGGTCAAGAATTATAACAGGTCAGATGGAGATAATCCATATCTTTTCTAAGATTTAATGTGTAAGAGAAAATATAGGTGATGTTAAAGTGAGATGATGGAGGGAACAGATGGAATATTTATTCCTGAAAATAACAAGAAAATAGCATTAGCTGGACACTTATTTGAGCCAAAAAATTTTCCAAACAATTTATAAACATCTTCTTATTACTTTTCCAGTTACCTGTTGAATAACAAACAACTTCAAATTTAGTGGAATAAAACAAAAATATTTTTTGTTTCATGCTCATGCATTTGGCCAGTCTAAATTTTGGACAGGGTACAGTGAGATTGGCTTATCTCTGCTCCAATATGTCTGGGGCCTCAGCCTGGGGGCACAGATGACTGTGGACTGCAGCCCATTGAAAGCATTTTCACACACTCCACAGCTGGGCACAGTTAGAACTGCCAACTGCAGTGCCTACACAAGCCCTTCCTTCACAGCATGAAAGCTTCAAGGTTGTCAGACTTCATTCTTTGTGGTTAAGAGGTCAAACAAAGAGTGTTGAAGCAAATAAAATCATGACCTTCTACTCAGTTCAATTAAATTCCAAATGTAGATGCTTAACAACGTTAAGTGTTTTCTAGACTATACCCTGGAGAAGGCGATGGCACCCCACTCCAGTACTCTTGCCTGAAAAATCCCATGGATGGAGGAGTCTGGTGGGCTGTAGTCCATGAGGTCACTGAGTCGGACATGACTGAGTGACTTCACTTTGACTTTTCACTTTCATGCACTGGAGAAAGAAATGGCAACCCACTCCAGTGTTCTTGCCTGGAGAATCCCAGGGGAGCCTGGTGGGCTGCCGTCTATGGGGCTGCACAGAGTCGGACACGACTGAAGCGACTTAGCAGCAGCAGCAGCAGCAGACTATACCCATCTCCTCTGACCTCAATCTTGTGATCTAGAAATATCTCAGAACTTGTAGTAAATATTTGGAAAGGGAAAGTCCTTCCTTCATGTCCGACTCTTTGCGATCCCATGGACTACAGAATATGTGGAATTCTCCAGGCCAGAATACTGGAGTGGGTAACCTTTCCTTTCTCCAGGGGATTGTTCCAACCCAGGGGTCAAACCCAGGCCTCCCTCATTGCAGGTGGATTCTTTACCAGCCAAGCCAGACTGTTAGTGTCAGTTGCTTGGTTGTGCCTGACTCTTCGCGACCCCATGGACTGCAGCACACCAGGCTCCTCTGTCCATGAGACTTTTCAGGCAAGAGTACTGGAGTGGGGTGCCATTTCCTTCTCTAGGGGATTTTCCCAACTCAGGGATCGAAGCCGGGTCTCCTGCACTGCAGGCAGATTCTTTACTGACTGAGCTATAAGGGAAGCCCCAGCCAAGCCACAAGGGAATCTCAAATACAGGGAATTCCAGAAATTTTAGTGGGGAAGTCCTTTTCTATTTTAGGATGACTTTAATTATAAATAGAGAAGTTACATTTCTAAAGATAGGTCTTCATATCATGTTGACTATGAAAACCTATCTTTAGAAATGTAACTTCTAACATTGTTCTGGAACAACATTGCATCTTGTCTGTGTTAGGTCCTCATTAAATGTTACATTTCATTAAGCTTCTTATTGTTGTATTACTTTAAATGCCATCTGGAAAAATCTTATCCTTTGTGAAGCCACAGTTAAACTGTCACTTATTTTGTGACATTTCATTATCCCTTCCCAGCAGACACAGCTCCGTAAAGATGGCTCTGTCTTTTGTGCCTGGGGTGCAGGTGTGCTAAGTCGTTTCAGTTGTGTCCAACTCTTTGCGACCTTATGGACTGTAGCCTGCCAGGCTCGTCTGTCTGTGAGGTTCTCCAGGCAAGAATGTTGGAATGGGTTGCCGTGCCCTCCTCCAGGGGATCTTCCTGACCCAAATATCAAATCTGTGTCTCTTACATCTCCTGCATCGACAAATGGGATTCTTTACCACTAGCACCACATAGTAAGCTCATTAAAAACAATAAAATGGTGTTATTCATCTTTATTCCCAGGACCAAGTATAATGCATAGGACATATTCATGTATATCTAGCTTATAAACTCATAGGAACAGAGAATAGGATGATGACTGCCATGGGTTGTGGGGAATGGTGAGGAAAACTGGAAGATGTTGATCAAAGGGTGCACACGTCCAGTTATAAGTACAGCACAGTGATTATAGCTAACACTGTATTATATGCTTAAATTGCTAAGAGAGTAGATCTTAAATGTTCTCACTACACACACACACACACACACACACACACAAGCATACACATATATGCAGTAATTATGAGAGGTGACAGAATTGTTAAATAATCTTATCGTGGTAATCATTTAGTAATATACATATATACCAATCATTATGTTGTATATCATAAGTTTATATGAAGTTATATTTCAATAAAACCTAGAAAAAATAAGATCTCCCAATATATCAGGCTTAAAATGATTAACATAGTAAGAAATGAAAAAATAAAATAGATCACAAATTGAAGTCAGGAATTCTTGAAAAGCAGATCGACAATGATATCAGCAACAAGAACAAAACCCCTCTTTTTAAAAGGGTAGATTCCAGCCATATTTCCTTCCTGTTAAACATAACAAATATTTGATAAATATTTGAGTTATAAACTATACTCTGTTTTGAACCCTGTCAGCAAAATTGAGTATGTCTTGTAATACAGTCAGAACTATGGAAAGAGCTGGAAAGAAACCAAAACGCATGAAGGACATGTAACAGAAAGAGAAGTAGAGAAATCCATGGAGAAGTGGACTGCCCAGACTAAGTGTTGCTACTGGTGTACTTGCCATCACCTCTCCTGGAGCTTGTCAGAAAAGCAGAAATCCAGACACCACTTCAGACCCACCTATTGAATGAGAATCTTTCATTCAGCAAGACCCCAGAGGGATTCATGCTCATTTACTTCTGATAAGCACTGAACTAAGGACATCAAGCCCTTTATCCCAGAGCTGTCTCATAGTTTCCAGTGAGGAAGCAAACGTGCAATCCTACATTATTATTATTTTTTTTACTCAATCACATTAATCCAGAGAGAAGAATGACAAAATTTCCAAATCTAATTCACTCAGAGTTATAGGTTTAATGGTTAACGAGAAATTCAAACAAATTTGAAGAACTTTTATTTTCTTTAATTTCTCAGTAACAGTTTCCCTAAATGGGAAACGTTGTCTTAGACTACAGAGTTTTTCAGACTGATTTGGTTGCTGGATTTTGATCAGTTTCTGTGTTAGCATTGGTCAGTTTAGGCATCTGGTGAAGCAATCCCAAAGACCTTTCTTTATCATGACCAGTCAGCGGCAAAACAGCGCTGTGGACAGGTTTAAAGGTGTTATTTGCAATGGGCGTAGCATAACAATTGTGGCTGTTGCTTTTTGCCTGAAGATAGAAGTTGCTTGGAGGGAAATTTCCCAGCTGTAACTGAATGCCTCCATAATATCCTTTAAGCAACTTCAAAATTTGTGACAAATCTTATTTCTTGTTATCAGTTATATCTGTGAAGTACATCAATGTTAATGAATATTATTTGAATATTAAAAGGATACTCTCTCTTGTCCTAGAGCACAACTAAAATTTAACTATCTCATTTGCTTAGAAGGATGACTGATTTTCACTTTATCCTTTTTAATGTGTCATAAATACATATATCAAATAAATTTCTTTTTTTTTTTCCCTGAGGCTTGCTAAGTTAAGGTCAAAAAGAGAGAAAGAAAGAAGCTTTATTTTGCTTCTCTTTTTGATCTGATGAAAGTTCCAAATGAAATTAATACTAAATGGGATTCTTTCCTGTCTACAAAATCCACCCATACATACAAATATTACCCGGATAATAACTATCTGTCATTCATCAAGGGCATCACGAAAAAGTGGAATTATGACTCAGTCACGAAAGAAGCAAGAGGGATTTCAATTTTCTAAGGCTTCAGGCTATGACTAGACCAAATTGTTTTTCTCAGCAATAATTCAGACAGCTTAAACAATCAGTTAGAATATTGGAATCACGTATCTGACTTTGTATCTGCAGAATCTAGGCATTGCTTATATCTGAAGCCACTATTGTAGACAGAATAACAGCCCCCAGAGATGCCTATGTTCTAATCCTTGGGAGCTGTGAATATTTTAGGTTATATGGCAAAGGACAATGAGAGTTGCAGTTGGAATGAAAATTGCTAATAAACTGATTTTAAGTAGGGAGATTATCCTGGATTATCTGGATGGGCACAATATAACCATAAGGATCCTTAGAATGGGAATAGGAGGTAGAAGTGAGAAGCAGAGACACAGTAGCAAGAAAAGAAACTCTGCCAACACTGCTGGCTTTGAAGACCAAGGAAGAGGGCCGTAAGCCAAAGAATATGGGCAGTCGTTAGAAACTGGAAAAGATAAGAAGACAGATTCTCCCCTAGAGCTTTCAGAGAGAAATAGCTAATACTCTTTGATCATAGTCCTGTGATATCTGGGTTGAACTTCTGATATTAAGAATTAGAAGATAAAAAACTTGGGTTGCTTAAACTACTAAGCTTGTGATATTGTCACAGCAACAAGGTGAAACCAGTATACTCTCTTGCCATCATTCCTACTTCCACACTGCAATAACTAAATAGCTGCACCACAAGATAATCACGACTCCTATGTAGTATCCATTGAGCGCCTGCTACATGCTAGGAACTTAAAATGTATTACTTTACTTCTTACAAATCTCTGCCAAGAAACAAAAACCCTTAAATATATCAATGATGAAATTAAGCCTTACACAAAACAACCTGTCATTAAGTTAATGGTTGAGCAAAGATTTGAACTTTTCTACTTATTTGAAGGTCTGAACACTTTCTACTATATGCAATGTCTCTAACATAGTAATTATAGTCTTGCTTTAGTTACTTCACTCTAATATCGGAAACATTACTGGATGATAACTAAACTCAGGAACTGTGTGCGTGCAAGCTAAGTCGCTTTAGATGTGTCTGACTCTTTGTGACCTTATGGACTGTAGCCCGCCAGGCTCCTCTGTCCATGGGATTCTCCAGGCAAGAATACTGGAATGGGTTACCATTGCCTCCTTCAGGGGCTCTTTCTAACCCAGGGATCGAACCCTCATCTCTTATATCTCCTGCATTGATAGGCGCCTTCTTTACCACCAGAGCCACCTGGGAAGCCCCAAGCAGTGTTTCCTAGTCTATTACCTGGTCAACCTGCAAACCTCGCTTTACAACCTGTGATAATGCTCTGTATTTTCCCTTCCATTTTTTTGCCTACTTGCTGGGGACGGGTGAGGGACCAGCTGAGAGTGATACTAGTGCAGTCTTTACTTCTTCTGAAAGCAGGGTGGATAGAGATGATTAAAAAAAGTCAGGCACTCGTGTTTCCAACAGCATCACTATTTTCTGACAGCTGACTCAATTGCTCAGCAGGCATTTTTAGTGCCATCTTGCCAGGTATGTGATTTTCAGTGGATATGTAATTTGGATCTTAGCTTCCCACTTCTTTAGCTGTCAGAACATGGGCCCCCCTAGAGCAGCAGATTGCTCAGATCCTAGAGGGGAAGGGCTGAGTCCCACTCTTCAACATACTGTTAAAGGAGGAGTCCCATCTGGGGGACTCCATAGCTTTCTATGTTTCTGTATAAAGCAGGATAAGAAGACATACATAAGAGTGGTGACAAAATTAATGAGAATGTAGTGAAGAGAACCAGTCTTTCCATGAGCATTCAGAAGTAACTGAAATACTCTCTTCTGTTTCAGAAATAAAGTAAAATTTTAGAATGAATTAAAATTTAAATGAAAATAAAACTCTTATACTTGAATAGGTAGGCTTAAGGAATATCTTTGTGGCATCTACGTTTTTCTATCCTCTTTAGGCCAAAAGAAACACACTTTCTAACTTATTTTCTCAATATATTTGATCCAAAGATTCTCTTTTTACTTGAATCTAGAAGGCTAAAATTTTGTTATTCAAAGGTAAATGTTTCATGAATGGGCTATATTTAAAAATACAAATGAAACTTAAAAAATCTTTCTGTGAGCCTGAGGGAAGGGCTGCCACTTTTTGTTAATATAGAATCCAAGAAATAAGACCAACTCTCTGTGTCTTAAAAGAACAAAAGTAATTTTTATGTCCCATGATGTTTATATAGGTGTGATAATACCCAAGTCCTTCTTTTCACAAGATTTTAGCTATATTTGAAGAATATCAAGATACATTGGAAGACATACACATTCTTCCAGTCACCCCTGCTCAAATACATTTTTACAAATGAAGAACAAACATCTCTAAGGCTATAGAATACTCAAATAGCTTACATTTACCAAGATTAATTTGTTAGAGAGGAACAGCTAAATTGTATTTTAACATTGACTTTACCAATATTACATAAACGTACTTTCCAACTGACTTGCCAAATCAGAATTCAGTCTCTCAAAGCATAGGTCTCACCCTGATATTTTCCTACTGACATGGTTTCCTTGCTTAAGGAATCAAAAAGAAAAAACTAAACCAATGTCTGTTCTGCTGCTCACCCATAAGTACTTCTAAATCTCCCCAGCCCAAATATTTTGAATCAGATATCAAAGTCCCAGAACTATGTGCTATTTCTTTTTTCACACTCTGCTTGGAAATCACCACTTCATCACTACTGTCTGCTTGAAAATCCTCCATCATTAAGCCCTCTTGTTTATTTTCTATTCAGGAACTATCATTTTGCCTAGTCTGGTTTGGGTTGGTGATTTGAAATCTGATTGTCTACCTGCTTCCAATCTGGCACCACTTAGCGTGTCGCATGACATTTGGCTCTCCCATTTCATGCTACTCACTCCAAGTTTGAATGTCCCATGCACTGCCCAAATCCCTGAGGGCGCTCAAATATCCAGATTCATGCCTGGTGAGAAGAAACCCGTGTACTGAAAACTCATGTTGATGTTTTCATTTGGCTTAATGACTTTACGAGCGAGTGAATTAGAAAATAATGTTCCTAAAGCACTGTTGCTAGGAGGATGTTTAATGGTGTAACACAGAAAATATCTCAGGAGAGATTCTATCTTCAGGTTAGGCCCCAAAGTGTAAGTGGCTCTTTCTGCCAAAGACATCAGAATAAAACACCATTATTCCTAGCAGCCAAGAGGAGGCAGATTGTTGTCAGGACACCTGTGCACAAAGAAGACATAGATTTTGAAAAGGACAAAGCCATTCCTGCTCTAACAAGGCAGGCAGACAACAATATTTTTGCACACCCAAAAGAAGGGCAACATTAGTGAGATTTAAGGTTCTAAAATGCAGACTAAGGACTAATGATGAGAGGATTGAAAACAAAGAATTGCCAATCAATACTTGGAAGGTTTGAGGCCACAAAGAAGGCTATACAGTTTCCAGAAGAAGGAAAATTTGGATGCAGATTCTTTTATCCACATGGCTTCATGTTTGCCATCATTTCTCTAATAAAATATCACCACAGTTTTAAGCCAGGTTTTCATAGCACATCATTTTTGTGTTCTGTATATAATTATGTTCAATTTTTCTGTGTAGCAAAAAAATATAGAATCCACACTCTGGTTTGGGTTCAGCCATTTCCCACCCATCCTTTTCTCATCACCATGGAGCTGTAGTTTGAGAATAAATTCTTGTGATATTGGGTGGTGGTGTCAGCCTCAGTGATTCCTCCTGGGGGATCGCAGTGCAGACTGCAGGGCTCATAATTGAGAAAGGGGGAAAACAGCATAAACGAACAAACAAATGACCCTCTTCAGGGAAAGCTGCTTTTCAAAAAGCTTCATTTTCTTTGTGTCTAGAATATACTGCAGAGGGAGTGATCCTTCTTTTCTGGTCTCAACAAAAAGTCATCTTTATACAACAGCAGCCCAGCAAGTCCAGGAATATGGAAACACTGGATGGTAGCTTCACATACACTTAGTGTACGTGCTTAGTGAGAGCTTGAGCTTTGAAATAAGACTCCTAGATTGGAATCCTTGCATTGTGTGTTCTCATTGTTTTCATTAGTGAGGATGACTGACATCTATTTTGGTGGTAAATGGTCATCTATCTGCTTATTTTTACAGGGATGCAGGAGAGGTTCCCAAAAAATGACCTCTCCACAGCTACCATCTTTTCAGAATGCTCCTTGTTTATTTTTGGAAAAAAGAAATTATCTGTATTATATATGTTCTTTCTTGTCTAAAAGAACATGTTGATTACTTTAAGGAAAACTTGTGGGGGAGGTTAACTTTGGGAAGCAGACTCAGCCACATGGTACCTAGTCTCAGATTTAAACACACATGACATGGAACATTCTCTCCTAATTTTGAGCTAAGAGGGTGTCTCATAAACATTTGAATTAATTTATGCTCTTTCAACTTGTGCTGTGCTTAGTCGCTCAGTCATGTCTGACTCTTTGCAATCCTGTGGACTGTAGCCTGCCAGGCTCCTCTGTTCATAGGGATTCTCCAGGCAAGAATACTGGACTGGGTTGCCATGCCCTCTTCCAGGGGATCTTCCCAATCTTCCCAACCTAGGGATCAAACACAGGTCTTCTCCACTGCAGGCAGATTCTTTACTGTCTGAGCAACCTGGAATTTAAAATGTTTGAATACAAAAGAGTTTTGTTGAGCCACCATTGTATAGCTTATTCTAAGTTTAGACTCTGTTTACAAGTATATTGTAATGAATATATTACAGTAGATTTACTCTGATCTGTAGTATTATTAGGATGAAAATGTCCCAGACATGGTCTCTTGCCACTGAGATGTGTGTGCATGCTTACTTAGTCATATCTGAATCTTCATGAACCCATGGACTGTAACTGCCAGGCGTCTCTGTCCATTGAGTTTTCCAGGCAAGAATACTGGAGCAGGTTGCCATTTCCTTCTCCAGGGGATCTTTCCAACCCGAGGATCCAACCTGCATCTCTTGCATCTCCTGCATTGACAAGCAAGTTCTTTACCAGCTGAACCACTGGGGAAGCCATCATTGGGATAAAAGCAGGCAAACAGAAGGCAACAACAAAAATTTTTCACTTACAAGGTACTAAGAAAGATTATGAATTTGTGATAGCAGAGAAAATTCAAGATTGATACCTCTATTGGAAAAGCTTATAAAATAGGTATCCAGTAGCATAAATCTCCTCTAAAAATCATGCATTATCAACAATGTTGAGATTTAGGTAAGCCCTTTCTTAATTTTGTTTGTCCTTAAAGTGTAGCAGAGGTAATTTTCTATTGAATTGAAATAAACTATTGGCAATTCTTCACGGATCACAGTACACTTTAATAATAAGGACTATTATGGTTAACAGGGGGAAAGTGATTCCACCAGATGACAAACCTGATACATCCCTTGGTGCTCATTTATAGAGGTTAAATGGGATTTAGTGAATTGTTAACAAACTGATATAATTGTAAAAATGCATTTTATTGCCACTTTTGAGATAAGAAAACTTCTATAAATTGAATTTCTAATATTTTAACCTCCTCTAATTCAAATATTAGTATTTTGTCAGTAATTAACTTAAGAACAAATGGGCAAGGTTGCAATGCAGTAGATTTTGATGCATAACTGGGAAGAAACTACTAATGATTCAAGCTTACTGAGATGGAATACCGTCGTTAAAAATAGAGTGAGCGTCCTGTTAGCAGAGTCGATAAATCAGTGTTGACAAATACTTATGTGGAAATGATTCCCCTATTTATATAGTGGAAAAATTGCCTTTAATACTACATATGAATCTGAAATGCTGTCCTTTCACAGTCAGGTTTGGATCCATACCAAAACAGTGTGTCTAGGACAGTGCAACACATTTTATCAAAATTATTATAATTGTAAAGTTGTTACTTTTTTCTATAAAAGTAGTACATGTAAAGTAAGATGTTCACATGGTTAAAAAATTAAGCATTAAAGAGAATAGTAAGCAAAAATAAAATGTCTCATTTTCATTCCCATCTCCTAGATGTAATCAGATTAAACCATCACTATTTAATATTTTTAGTTACCAAAAGCAGAATAATATGTTCATGTATAAAGTTTTTCTTTATTAAATTTAGATAGTAAATTTAGATAGTTTTCCCACCAATAGAAATAAGGAATTCATCATTATTACCTGTCTCTTGTTCCCAATTGTCCATGTAAGTTATTATAATTTAATTCTCATATTTACTACCTTCTGTTCTAGTTCTAACCTCTAGATAGTGTTCCGTTGATTTTAAACAGTTTGCTCTCCACTTCTACACTTGGTTAAACATCTTAACATCCCTCTTTTACTTGTTCTCCATCAAAGTTAAAGTATTTATATTCTATTACTGTGATTCATTCCTCTGTATTTTGCCTGTAGTCTAAAAAATGAAATTCCATAAACTGATTTCAATTTGATGTTTATTTACATAACTAACATACACTGCAACTAAGCAGAGTGATTGGACCTGAACAGAAGATTATGCTATCCTATGCACCATTTAAAGCAGAATGTTACAAATTTCAAGGTCAGATATATTTATCTTTATAGTTGCTTAAAAGAATGCCTGACTTAGGAGATTCAAGTTATAAAACATTAATTATAATTAATAATATTTTTCTTTCTTACAGGAGGGGAAATTGGATTGGAATTGAAAAATCATATCTATTTTTAACATGTCTCAGTAAGATCTGTTTACTTCCCTACCAAAAGAAACGTACATTTTGTCATGCGGGGCAAGAAGATAAAATGTATGTGGAATTTATGTATAATAATTGTTCTATCCAAATATCATTCTTGTGTTCTCTTTTAATTTTCTACTAAAGAATAGAAAAGGATCTGCACAATCTCAAATGAAGTCATAGAGATGTAATTGGGTATCATCATGGCTCATAATATATGCTCTAGGGATTTGAAAATCTCTCCATTCTAAGAGAGTTCTCTGTTGATTGTAGAAAGTTGTGACAAGTTGAATACAAGATCCTTGGTGTCCCTTTGAGACCAAGTGAACTGCGCCATTTGGTATTTTCTCTTTAGATGACAAAGCGTCAAACAACACAGATAATATCATAATGTTGTTTGGCATTTGTGGCTGAAACTATCATGTTCATTTTTATCCAAGTCCTCCTCCACTTTTGTGAGCCATGGGATTGAGTGGCATGTAGCTAGAAGTAGATGGGTGTCACCTATAGGCCCCTAAAATATCCTGCCAGTCTATTTTCCCTGTTGGTGATCGGAAATCAAGAATTATGAGACTTGAGAACCACATAATGGAAGGAGCATGGTAAATCTTTGAGGGAAAGCACACAGGATGTAACTTGATTAAAACTGATAAGCCAAGAAATAAGTTTTCATTTTGTTAAAAGTCATGAGATCTGAGTTCATTTCAGTGGCATAAGCTAGCTTATTCCGACTTTATCATTGCTTTATGATGTTTTATGCTTTATATCATCATGCTTTATGACAAAATTATGGTATATTTTATGGGTCTCTGTTTATTAGTGCCTTGAAATTTATGTCCTGTTTATAAAAAAAAAAGCATAGTTCAGAAAGTTAGTTATACACAATTTTAACACCAATTTAATTTACTTCATATTTAGAACAACACTTCATGGCAATGGTTTTCTAGAGTTTTTAAGATTTTTTCTTTTTTGTTGACAAAAATATATTATGATTTCATCATGTTGCTAAGATAATCCATCTTAATCACAAAGTTTATTAAACAAAGTTTATTTTCTGAAGACATACTTCTCTGAGTCTTTAATTATAATTTGTAGCATTTCACCCTAAGCCAAATCTAATTCTTCTGTATTTGCTGCAGAGCTGTCATTTTAAGCTTTCTTTTCAAGGATTCAGTTCAGTTCAGTTCATTTCAGTTCAGTTCAGTCACTCAGTCGTGTCCAACTCTTTGCGACCCCATGAATTGCAGCATTCCAGGCCTCCCTGTCCATCATCAACTCCTGGAGTTCACTCAAACTCACGTCCATCGAGTTGGCGATGCCATCCAGCCATCTCATCCTCTGTCATCCCCTTCTCCTCCTGCCCCCAATCCCTCCCAGAATCAGGGTCTTTTCCAATGAGTCAACTCTTCACATGAAGTGGCCAAAGTACTGGAGTTTCGGCTTTAGCATCAATCCTTCCAATGAACACTCAGGACTGATCTTTAGGATGGAGTGGTTGGATCTCCTTGCAGTCCAAGGGACTCTCAAGAGTCTTCTCCAACACCACAGTTCAAAAGCATCAGTTCTTCAGTGCTCAGCTTTCTTCACAGTCCAACTCTCACATTCATACATGACCACTGGAAAAACCATAGCCTTGATTAGACGGACCTTTGTTGGCAAAGTAATGTCTCTGCTTTTCAATATGCTATCTAGGTTCATAACTTTCCTTCCAAGGAGTAAAAGTCTTTTAATTTCATGGCTGCAATCACCATCTGCAGTGATTTTGGAGCCCCAAAAATAAAGTCTGCCACTGTTTCCACTGTTTCCCCATCTATTTGCCATGAAGTGATAGGACCAAATGCCATGATCTTCATTTTCTGAATGTTGAGCTTTAAGCCAAATATTTCACTCTCTTCTTTCACTTTCATCAAGAGGCTTAGATCCATACTATTGCTATATACTATGCTTTCTTACTTTGGTATTTCTTTTGCATTTCTCCAGATAATATTCTTTAGTAATTAAAAAACATTCAAAGGATATAAACCTTTTGACTTCTGTATTGCTAAATTTCCCTTCACAAATTGTGAAGGACTGACAAAGGTATAGAATTCTAGGTTTAAAATCATTTCCCTCTTTGGCAACACTGTTCTACTGACTTCTAGAATCTCCTGTTGCTAGCCAGTTTATTATATTCTATTTCTTTCTTCTTTTGAAGGTAAATTGTTTTTGTGCTCTAGAAGATTTTCAGACCCTCTCTTTAACATTAGTATTCTATAATTTTACAATGATGTGTCTAGCATTGGGTAATTAAAAGTTTATTCTGCTTGACTTTGGTCAGTTCTTTTGGTAAAAACTTCTTTTCTTCATCTCTGGAAAATTTCTTTCATTTTTCATGGGCCATTTCCTTTTCTCCATTTTTCAGTCCCCCTCATAGCCCACCATCTTCCAGAGCACCTTCTAGATATATGCTTAATATGGTTTGATGCTTCATTTCTCATTTTCTTTTTCTGTAAATGCATGCTATGCACTAGGATATAATACTTCCTTCTAAAGTTTTTTTATATATATTTAAAGAAATGCGTATGGACATTGTATATTCTTGCTTTCACATCTCTAAATAAATCAGAGTCTTTGAGATCTTATGCTATCTTTTAAAGTATGCTTTAAAACAAATAAAATTACTATCTTTATGGCTATTTAATATATATTTAAAATACTTCATAAATAACTTTTTGAAAAGGTCAAAGTAAAATGATTTTAGGTTTTATCTTTACAATCTATTTTAGCTACATTTTAATCTTTCCCTTTAATACTCAAACTTCACATTATGGGGAAAATGTGTATGGGACATTTACACCTGTGGGTAAGGTTCTCACTTCACTGGATCATAAAACTTTCTGAAACTGCAACAGTTCCCTCAGGTGACATTACTAGATGAATCCTAAGATAAACATCTGAAAGAAATCGATGCTTAGATCCTATTTTCCTCCTGGATTTCCCCATTGATTCTATAAAATGGGGAAAATTTTGTATAAAAATTTTGGGTGACTATAGGAGGAGGAACTCTGATGGTCTTCAGTGTTAACGTGTGGCAAAGGAACTGTTGGGTATACTCTATTCAGCTGGTTCAGTTTTTACTTATACAGTGTAGTTTCAGGCTTACTGTGTGCCACTACTCTGTAATATGCAAACAGCTATGTCTTTTCAATTGATTTCTCTCTGCTCTTTCTTTCTCCCTGCAATATCTCTTTGGGTCTTGAGAGCATCTGTGCCATCTGGACTTAGTTGAGTCAGTTTCTTGGCTCGTTTTCTCCCTAACACTGACAATCTCTAACCTTTTAAAATCTGTGTTACCACCTTTGTATTTCTCCAGTAGCTTTCATTAAAGCAAAGAGTCTTAAAATTTACATTTACATTTTAACATAAATAGCTACATTTATACAAAATAATCACTCATATCCTCATTAGAGAATAAGGATACTCCCTTATAGAAGCAACGGAGAAGGCAATGACACCCCACTCCAGTACTCTTACCTGGAAAAGCCCATGGATGGAGGAGCCTGGTGGACTGCAGTCCATGGGGCTGCGAAGAGTCGGACATGACTGAGCGACTTCACTTTCACTTTTCACTTTCATGCACTGGAGAAGGAAATGGCAACCCACTCCAGTGTTCTTGCCTGGAGAATCCCAGGGACAGGGGAGCCTGGTGGGCAGCCGTCTATGGGGTGGCACAGAGTCAGACACGACTGAAGCGGCTTAGCAGCAGCAGCAGCTTATAGGAGCAAAAGAGGATTCCCCAAGAATCCTGTTGGCATTGATGCTGCACATGGCTAGCAAGTAGTAGTATTGTGGTGTCAGCACGACACCTTCAGAGAAACAGAAAAGCACTGGATCTCAGGCTTGTCCTTTCGGGTGTGTGTATGTTGTGGGGGCGGTGTTTGGGCTTTCAAATATCAGCCTTCTCTGATTGGTTGCGATTCTTGCCTGGGAAATTCCATGGACAGAGGAGCCTGGTGAGCTACAGTGCATGGGGTCACAAAGAGTTGGACACGACTGCGGGACTAACACTGATGATGATGATGATGGTAGGTAGATGGATCTTCAGTAATCATTTGAAACTGATTAACTGACTAAGAGCATAATTTCTGTTACTCCAAGCCCATATTTTAACTTCATCTTATGATGAATTTCTGCATTATGCTCTGTAAGATAAAATATAGAGTCATTAAGTAGAAAATAAAAGATGACATCATTTTCATCAGGCTGTGCTTAAATGGAAGTTCTACCAAGGTTAAGTTTCTTAGGCCCACAGATTACAGAAACACCTGTTTATTTAAAACAATTCAAATTTTATGAGAAATTTAGAACACAGACTGTAAAACATCCATAATTTGAAATATTATTTTTACTAATAGCAGAAATTTAATCAAAGAATTTGTCCGTGGTTTTGTTGTTGTTGTTGTTTTAAATTTCCTTTATTGCAATCTTTCTTTATTTTACAAGCAAAATAAGCTTTTCAAAAAGGAAGACTTTATAATCCTTACCTAATTTAATAAAAGAGAGAACAGTTTATTTAGCACTTATTAGCTACAAAACACACACATAACAGACCTAGAAAAAGGAAACTTCAGAGCTCTTATTTACATGCATTATAGATGAGAATGTAAAATCTGTCTATAAATCAGGTTTTGAATTTTACTATAATTGTGCTTTTCAAAGTAGATAATTAAATTGCTATGTCTTTGGGAAAAGGTCAGCTTGTTGGGATAGCACAGATTAATCTCTCTAGGGCATTTGCTCTTAATAACCATGAATCGTTTTTTCATAAGCTTGAAGGCTTGGCAAGATTCCATCCAGCCTAAAATACTTTGAAAATGACAGAAATTCACTAAGAAACACTCTAATAGTTTTCCTTAATCACCAATTAACCTGCATAAGTGCCTTTGTGTTCTCACCTATCTGTTAACCTACACTATGATCAGATATTGGGGGAAGTGAGAACATGAAGACTCCTGGGTTTTTGTTGCTCTTTTTCACTCCTGTGTTTGTGCCCTGAGCTAGATGTAAAGGGCAAATGATAGGAACTCAGGCAGAACAAAATCTCTAATTTTATAAATTATTACTCAGTACCTGTCATCTGATTCTGCATTGTAATGGTCTCATGAAGTACTTTTATACAAATCATTAAGAATACTTTCTGGTACAACTTTTAAGAAAGTATTAAAAGAAATTTTCTAAGATACAATGACAAAAGTCTATGTCTATACAAGCAAAATTAGAGTCCTTTATTGAGACGATCAGTCTCAAGCCATTCTAATGAGAAAAAAAGCAAGCAAACAAACAAACAAAAAAAAAAACCCAGCTAACTTGATCCTGAATCATCTCACATCAATATTCTCATGTTGATGGGATTATCCTACATCTCATTTACATAGCCTAAAAGAGAAAAACAAACTGATGATAAATATGGGAAATATGCTGTTTTCTCTGGCATAACTATTAGGGACATAAATTCATACATAATTTTTTAAAGTCGTGAACCTAAATTTTGATAATTCTATCAACATACACTTAAATTATCAGTAGAATATCTAGATAATATTGGGAAAAAAGATTTTCATATGGTAATTATTAGTGTATGCTTGATAATTATTTTTTAAAAGCTTATGTAAAGGAACTAGGGTCTTCAGAGCTTAAAATAAATACTCTTTTAAAGTGAACACCTATTTCCAGATTATCCTTCTTGGCCATTCAGCACCTCGTGCTCTCTAGTAACATCCTCTGACTTCTCTGGGGTATTAAAGCAGATTTTCCTTGTCTTGATATTTGAAGAAAGGAGTCTTCCCCTCATCTTACTGCCTTCAATATGTGTGTTCATATCAACAGTTTGGAATCCTTAATTCAGTTCAGCTCAATTGCTCAGTCATGTCTGATTCTTTCTGACCCCATGGACTGCAGAACAGGCCTCTCTGTCCATCACCAACACCCTGAGTTTACTCAAACTCATCTCCATTGAGTTGGTAATGCCATCCAAACATCTGATCCTCTGTCATCCCCTTCTCCTCCCACCTTCAATCTTTCCCAGCATCAGGGTCTTTTCAAATGAGTCAGTTCTTTGCATCAGGTGGCCAAAGTATTGGAGTTTCAGCTTCACCATCAGTCCTACCAATGAACACCCAGAACTGATCTCCTTCAGAATGGACTGATTGGATCTCCTTGCAGTCCAAGGGACTCTCAATAGTCTTCTCCAACACCACAGTCCAAAAGCATCAGTTCTTCAGCGCTCAGCTTTCTTTATAGTCCAAATCTCACATCCATATATGACTACTAGAAAAATGATAACTTTGGCTAGATAGACCCTTGTTGGCAAATTAACATCTCTGCTTTTTAATATGCTGTCTAGGTTGGT
>SJYX01023968.1:243908-284005 GCA_006410675.1 Oreotragus oreotragus
TCACACCATCATGATAATCTGAGTCATGAAGATCTTTTTTGTATAGTTCTTCTGTTTATTCTTGACACTTCTTAATATCTTCTGCTTCTGTTAGTTCCATACCATTTCTGTCCCTTATTGTGCCCATTTTTGCATAAAAATTCCCTTGGTATCCCTAATTTTCTTGGAGAAATATCTAGTCTTTCCCATTCTATTGTTTTCCTCTATTTCGTTGCATTGATCACTGAGGAAATCTTTTTAACCTTCCTTGTTATTCTTTGGAACTCTGCATTCAAATGGGTACGTCTTTTTTTTCTCCTTTGCCTTTCACTTCTCTTTGTTTCATAGCTATTTGTAAGGCCTCCTCAGACAGCCATTTTGCTTGTTTGCATCTCTTTTTCGTGGGGATGATCTTGATCCCTGCCACCTGTACGATGTCACGAACCTCTGTCCATAGTTTTTCAGGCATTCTATCTATCAGATATAATCCCTTGGATCTATTTGTCACTTCCATTGTATAATTATAAGGGATTTGATTTAGGTCATACCAGAATGGTCTAGTGGTTTTCCCTACTTTCTTCAATTTAAGTCTGAATTTGCCAATTAAGAGTTTGTGATCTGAGCCACAGTCAGCTCCCAGTCTTGTTTTTGCTGAATGTATAGAGCTTCTCCATGTTTGGCTGCAAAGAATATAATCAATCTGATTTTGGTGTTGACCATCTGGTGATGTCAATGTGTAGAGTTTTCTCTTGTGTTGTAGAAGAAGGTGTTTGCTATGACCAGTGCATTATCTTGGCAGAACTCTATTAGACTTTGCCCTGCTTCATTCTGTACTCCAAGGCCAAATTTACCTGCTATTCCAGGTATTTCTTGACTTCCTACTTTTTCATTCCAGTCCCCTATAATGAAAAGGACATCTTTTTTTGGGCGTTAGCTCTAGAAGGCCTTGTAGGTCTTCATAGAACCGTTCAACTTCAGCTTCTTCAGCATTACTGGTCGGGGCATAGACTTGGATTAACTGTGGTATTGAATGGTTTTCCTTGGAAATAAACAGAGATCATTCTGTCGTTTTGGAGACTGCATCCATGTACTGTATTTTGGACTCTTTCGTTGACCATGAGGTCTACTCCATTTCTTCTAAGGGGTTCTTTCCCACAGTAGTTGATATAATGGTCATCTGAGTTAAATTCACCCATTCCCGTCCATTTTAGTTTGCTGATTCATAAAATGTTGATGTTTACTCTTGCCATCACCTGTTTGACCATTTCCAATTTGCCTTGGTTTTGGACCTAACATTCCAGGTTAGGACTCTTTAGGGAAGTGTTTAGTATCCTGTAATGCCAATATTTAAGGAGAAGCACCAAAACTGGAGACTTTTAAGAATAATATCACATTTTTATTAGTCTTAATTAACAAAATTCATAACAACAAAAGTTACTTGTAATTACTTTCTTCTCTGATTTAGTGAGGGATTCTTTCCTGGGACACTTAAGTTATACTTAATGTTAAAAATAATTTTGTTCAAACATGTGGCTACCAAGGAGGAAAAGAGGAGTGGGATGGACTGAGAGACTGAGATTGACACACACATGTGCATGTGTGCGCACACATGTGCACACACACACACATATATATTCCTATGTATAAAATAGATAACTAATGATAAGTGACTGTATACTCACAAGGAACTCTACTCAATGCTCTGTGGTGACCTCTATGGGTAGGAAGTATAAGAGGGGATATATATGTATTTGTATTGTTGATTCACTTTGCTCTATAGTAGAGATTGATACAATGTTTTAAAGCAACTGTACTCCAATAAAAATTTTAAAAGAATAATTTTATTCCTTGACTTTTATTTAATCACCTTTTCCTGTGAGTACTGACTGTTGAGCATTTTGTGTTATTATCAAAGTTCAAAGTGAGGACATTATTATTGTTACATGACTATATCAACTGAAAATATTTACAGTTGAGTGAATTGCTACCAAAATGTCTGTCCTGAACCATCAAAATATACATGGGACAAAGTATATACTAGTGTTTTTCTTATCAGGAATAGTTCAGTTCATGTCCTTTTAGTATTTACTACTTATTATTATAGGCTATCCATTTTTAATCAACTGCTAAAGAAGGATTTTTTATTTTAAAATTTTACTTATTTATCTGTTTATATTTTTGTTTGCATTGAATCTTCACTGCAGCATGAGCTTTCTCGAGTTGTGGTGATGGGGCTGCTCTTGCTGTGGAATTGGGCTTTTCACTGTGGTGGCCTCAGCTGTTGCAGAGTACAGGGTATAGGCAAGTAGGTCTTAATAGTTTAGCACATGGTCTCAATAGTTGCAGTGTGTGGCTCTAGGGCTTGCAGGCTTCAGTAGTTGATAACACACAGACTCAGTAGTTGTGGTGCATGGAGATAGGTGCTCCACAGCATATGGAATCTTTCTGGACCAGGAATTGAACTCCTGTTCCCTGCATTGGCAGGCAGATTCTTAAACACTGTGCCACCAGGGAAATCTAGAAGGTTCTTTTTTTTTTTTTAAGTTAACATTTATTATTTTTGAAACTGATTTCTTAGTTGCCAGTTGTTTGAAAAATATTCTAAGTATACGTGAGAACAGTTTCAGCATAAATATACAAAGCTAACTGACATAAGATGTAGCTGCAAATAGAGTGCTGAATCATATTTTTTTACCTACTTACTGGGATCCTAAACAATGCTGACATATTTTCATAGTCTTCTCTTCAGTTCAGTTCAGTTCAGTCGCTCAGTCGTGTCCGACTCTTTGCGACCCCATGAATCGCAGCACGCAGGCCTCCCTGTCCATCACCATCTCCCGGAGTTCACTCAGACTCACATCCATCAAGTCCGTGATGCCATTCAGCCATCTCATCCTCGGTCGTCCCCTTCTCCTCCCGCCTCCAATCCCTCCCAGCATCAGAGTCTTTTCCAATGAGTCAACTCTTCGCATGAGGTGGCCAAAGGACTGGAGTTTCAGCTTTAGCATCATTCCTTCCGAAGAAATCCCAGGGGTGATCTCCTTCAGAATGGACTGGTTGGATCTCCTTGCAGTCCAAGGGACTCTCAAGAGTCTTCTCCAACACCACAGTTCAAAAGCATCGATTCTTCGGCGCTCAGCTTTCTTCACAGTCCAACTTTCACATCCATACATGACCACAGGAAAAACCATAGCCTTGACTAGGCGGACCTTAGTCGGCAAAGTAATGTCTCTGCTTTTGAATATACTATCCAGGTTGGTCATAACTTTTCTTCCAAGGAGTAAGCGTCTTTTAATTTCATGGCTGCAGTCACCATCTGCAGTGATTTTGGAGCCCAAAAAAATAAAGTCTGACACTGTTTCCACTGTTTCCCCATCTATTTCCCATGAAGTGATGGGACCGGATGCCATGATCTTCGTTTTCTGAATGTTGAGCTTTAAGCCAACTTTTTCGCTCTCCTCCTTCACTTTCATCAAGAGGCTTTTTAGCTCCTCCTCACTTTCTGCCATAAGGGTGGTGTCATCAGCATATCTGAGGTTATTGATATTTCTCCCGGCAATCTTGATTCCAGCTTGTGTTTCTTCCAGTCCAGCGTTTCTCATGATGTACTCTGCATATAAGTTAAATAAGCAGGGAGACAATATACAGCCTTGACGTACTCCTTTTCCTATTTGGAACCAGTCTGTTGTTCCATGTCCAGTTCTAACTGTTGCTTCCTGACCTGCATACAGATTTCTCAAGAGGCAGGTTAGGTGGTCTGGTATTCCCATCTCTTTCAGAATTTTCCACAGTTTATTGTGATCCACACAGTCAAAGGCTTTGGCATAGTCAATAAAGCAGAAATAGATGTTTTTCTGGAACTCTCTTGCTTTTTCCATGATCCAGCGGATGTTGGCAATTTGATCTCTGGTTCCTCTGCCTGTTCTAAAACCAGCTTGAACATCAGGGAGTTCACGGTTCACATATTGCTGAAGCCTGGCTTGGAGAATTTTGAGCATTACTTTACTAGCGTGTGAGATGAGTGCAATTGTGCGGTAGTTTGAGCATTCTTTGGCATTGCCTTTCTTTGGAATTGGAATGAAAACTGACCTTTTCCAGTCCTGTGGCCACTGCTGAGTTTTCCAAATTTGCTGGCATATTGAGTGCAGCACTTTCACAGCATCATCTTCCAGGATTTGAAACAGCTCAACGGGAATTCCATCACCTCCACTAGCTTTGTTCTTAGTGATGCTTTCTAAGGCCCACTTGACTTCACATTCCAAGATGTCTGGCTCTAGATTAGTGATCACATCCTCATGATTATCTGGGTCGTGAAGATCTTTTCTGTACAGTTCTTCTGTGTATTCTTGCCACCTCTTCTTAATATCTTCTGCTTCTGTTAGGTCCATACCATTTCTATCCTTTATCGAGCCCATCTTTGCATGAAATGTTCCCTTGGTATCTCCAATTCTCTTGAAGAGATCTCTAGTCTTTCCCATTCTGTTGTTTTCCTCTATCTCTTTGCATTGATTGCTGAAGAAGGCTTTCTTATCTCTTCTTGCTATTCTTTGGAACTCTGCATTCAGATGGTTATATTTTTTCTTTTCTCCTTTGCTTTTCGCCTCTCTTCTTTTCAGTGCTATTTGTAAGGCTTCTCCAGACAGCCATTTTGCTTTTTTTGCATTTGTTTTCCATGGAGATGGTCTTGATCCCTGTCTCCTGTACAATGTCACGAACCTCATTCCATAGTTCATCAGGAACTCTGTCTATCAGATCTAGGCCCTTAAATCTATTTCTCACTTCTCTTAGCATATGTGTTTTCCTACAATTCGTAAGAGACACTTATTCTGCTTCTCAAGTTTAGGAACATTTCAAAATTTATTTGTGCACCAGTTCAGTTCAGTCACTCAGTCATGTCCAACTTTTCCCAACCCCATGGTGTGCAGCATGCCAAGCTTCCCTGTCCATCACCAACTCCCAGAGCTTGCTCAAACTCGTGTCCATTGAGTCAGTGATGCCATCCAACCATCTCATCCTCTGTCATCCCCTTCTCCTTCCGCTTGCAAAGTATCAGGGTCTTTTCCAATGAGTCAGTTCTTTGCTTCAGGTGACCAAAGTGTTGGAGTTTCAGCTTCAGCATCATTCCTTCCAATGAATATTCAGGGCTGATTTCCTTGAGGATTGACTGGCTTGATCTCCTTGCAGTCCAACGGACTCTCAAGAGTTTTCTCCAACATCACATCAATTCTTCAGTGCTCAACTTTCTCTATGGTTCAACTCTCACATCCATACATGACTATTGGAAAAACCATAGCTTTGACTAGACAGACCTTTTTCGGCAAAGTAATGTCTCTGCTTTTTAATATGCTGTCCAAGTTTGTCATAGATTTTCTTCCAAGGACCAAGCGTCTTTTAATTTCATGGCTGCAGTCACTATCTGCAGTAATTTTGGAAGCCAAGAAAAGAAATTCTGTCACTATTTCCATTGTTTCCCCATCTATTTTCCATGACATGATGGGACTGGATGCCATGATCTTACTTTTTGAATGTTGAGTTTTAAACCAGTTTTTTCTTTTCTTTTTTTTTTCACTCTTCTCTTTCACTTTTTAAAGGTAGTTAGAATAGGAAAAACGAGTCCAAAATGCTGGTGGCTAAATGGGAAAAGCCTGTGAAAATGGAACAAAAGAAAACCCATGGACTGGAGTGAAAACTTCAGGTGAAAAAACACCCCTTTCTTGGCTAGCCCAATATGCATAGGGAAGGCTCAGCAGAGAGGAGACAAATGAAAAAAAGGAGGAAGCCAAGACAGATTGAGGCCTCTCCTTTGGGGTCAGACTGCCCTCAGGGATCGAGAGTGTACTATCCTTTGCTTGCCAAATAAAACTGAGCTGTAACTAAGCTGTAACACTGGTCCACTGTTTCAAATTTTTGCTGCAGCAAGACAGAACTGAGGAAATTACACACTCCCCTGACAGTTTCATCAAGAGGCACTTTAGATTTGTGCACCAAATGGAGGTGTTCTAAAATAAAGTGGTCATAATCCCCACTGAGCTTACAAATCATGTGTATTATAATGTTATATATGTATTCATGTGTGTTGTTAAAAAATACAAAGGATTCCAATTTTTGAGAAGATTTTATATGTTTATAAAGTGAAAGTGAAGTCATTCAATTGTGTCCGACTCTTTGTTTTTTTTTCCACTCTTCTCTTTCACTTTTTAAAGGTAGTTAGAATAGGAAAAACGAGTCCAAAATGCTGGTGGCTAAATGGGAAAAGCCTGTGAAAATGGAACAAAAGAAAACCCATGGACTGGAGTGAAAACTTCAGGTGAAAAAACACCCCTTTCTTGGCTAGCCCAATATGCATAGGGAAGGCTCAGCAGAGAGGAGACAAATGAAAAAAAGGAGGAAGCCAAGACAGATTGAGGCCTCTCCTTTGGGGTCAGACTGCCCTCAGGGATCGAGAGTGTACTATCCTTTGCTTGCCAAATAAAACTGAGCTGTAACTAAGCTGTAACACTGGTCCACTGTTTCAAATTTTTGCTGCAGCAAGACAGAACTGAGGAAATTACACACTCCCCTGACAGTTTCATCAAGAGGCACTTTAGATTTGTGCACCAAATGGAGGTGTTCTAAAATAAAGTGGTCATAATCCCCACTGAGCTTACAAATCATGTGTATTATAATGTTATATATGTATTCATGTGTGTTGTTAAAAAATACAAAGGATTCCAATTTTTGAGAAGATTTTATATGTTTATAAAGTGAAAGTGAAGTCATTCAATTGTGTCCGACTCTTTGTGATCCCATGGACTGTAGCCTACCAGGCTTCTCCGTCCATGGGATTTTCCAGGCAAGGGTACTGAAGTGGGTTGCCATTTCCTTCTCCAGGGGATCTTCGCAACCCAAGGATCAAACCCAGGTCTCCTGCAATGCAGGCAGACGCTGTACTGTCTGAGCCACTAGGGAAGCCTATATGTTTATGACATCTATATAAATATATATTTGACTTTACTGTCAAGAATAATTTTAAATAACTCTTACTTTTGTCCACCAGTTATTTCATTAACTGAACAGTTACACTTATTCTAAACTATAATTTCTAACAACATAGTGAAAAGTTACTACATCTCAAACTTACCTGGATCTGAAATTAATTTATTTCTTTGCTAGATCATTTAATGCTAGTTCTTTTATATCTCCTCACCCTGTTTCAGATCATTTGTTTCATTTACCATTAATAAACTCATTAGTCTAAAAAAGTTTATTGGTTAAATAGTGTTTTCACGTGGTGATAAAAATCTGCAAAATCGTTTGTTCATTGTTATGACCAAAATTCAGTTATTGGCACTGAGGTAATCCCTCTACTTTAATTATGCTGCCTACAAAGGCTTACAGTACCTTCAGTTCTGAACAGAACACTCATTAAAGCAATTCACCTCAAACTATTAAACTAAGAAATTAATGGCTCTGTCTACTGTGGCTCTTTCTGGCAGATTACTTGAATAAGATAAAGTTTTATGTAAAGCACATTCTTTTTACTTTGTCCTTGCTTTGCAATCTATCTTGAAGTTTGATGACCTTCCTTCCAATTCATTCTAATCAAACTTTCTAATTTGTAATAGCTACTTCCTGTGGTGTGCATTTTATTTGAGTGAATGTGTGTTTGTGTGTGTATATCTATTTAAAGGATAGAAGTTGTCACATGAAAAACATTCTCAAGGAGTCATATGACAAGAAGAAAGAGTATAAACATTAGTGAAAGAAAAATAAAATGGATTCCTCCCCCCATCCCCTGGTTTTTAACTTTGTCTTTTGGACCAAGAACTTACCTAATTCTTCTTGCCTGATAGAACATATAAGAACTTTCTTTTAGAAAGGGATTTGGTTTGATGAATTGCTTCTCAGCCTTTTAGCTAAGATCAAGTATAAGTATCTGTTTTTTATCAGTTTGATATCTGATATATCCTCTGTCTGACTTTCCTTGTGGCTCAGCTGGTAAAGAATCCACATGCAATGTGGGAGACCTGGATTCAATTCTTGGGTTGGGAAGATCCCCTGGAGAAGGGAACGGCAACTCACTCCACTATTCTGGCCTAGACAATTCCATGGACTGTATGAGGACTGCAAAGAATCAAACATGACTGGGTGACTTTCACTTCACTTTGATGAATTCATTCATACTGAGACATAAATGATGCTTTCATCAAATATTGCTAAAGGACAGGGTTTTTAAATTTTAAAATAAATACCACTATAACTATTAATATAAATGTTCATGCTGAGTTCAGTATAAATTAACATTGTTCTTCAAAGATGCTACCTGCTGCTGCTAAGTCGCTTCAGTCGTGTCCAACACTGTGTGACCCCATAGGCTGCAGCCCACCAGGCTCCTCTGTCCCTGGGATTCTCCAGGCAAGAACACTGGAGTGGATTGCCATTTCCTTCTCCAATGCATGTAAGTGAGAAATGAAAGTGAAGTCGCTCAGTCGTGTTCAACTCTTAGTGACCGCATGGCCTGTAGCCTACTAGGCTCCTCCATCCATGGGATTCTTTGGGCAAGACTGGGGTGCCATTGCCTTCTCCCAAGATGCTACCAACATGGTGATTATAATATATAGTTTATATTAAGAAATACAAGGGCAAGACTCATCCCATTAGTTTGAAAAAACATTCTCTTTTATTTAATGACAATTCTTTGAGGTGGCTAATATCATTCATGTTTTGCATATTTGCATCCTTAGAGAAGTCTCCCTGAAATTTTTAAAATGACATTGTTGAGGCAATTAGTAAATGCTTTTAAATCACTTAATTATTGGCAGGCAAGGGTGGTGGTGCAGAGTCCTTGCATTCATAGTTCAAACTTTAGTTAAAATATATTCCATACAGAATGCATACTCTCACTTACTTATATTTTCACTATTCCATGCATACTCTCACTTTCTTATATTTTGAAACATAATAACACCTGTAAGCTCTAAATGGAGGAGATGAGGTAAGTGGGTATATATGGCTATGAGTTTCTTAGGTTTCTTAAATTTTATATGAAATGGTACAATTTTAATACTGACTAAACAGTGAAATGTTAAAGATATACATTGAAATCCCTAGGCACTGAATATATTGCAAAAAAAGTTTGTTGTTGTTTAGTTGCTAAGTCATGTCTGACTCTTTTGTGACCCCATGGACTATAGTTTGCCAGTCTCCTGTGTCCATGGATTTCACAAGCAAGAATACTGTAAGAGTTAATATTTCCTTCTTCAGGGGTTCTTCGCAACCCAGGAATTGAACCTGTGTCTCTTGCATTGGCAGGCAGATTCCTTACTGTTGAGCCACCTGGATTAGCCAAAATCAAATAGTTAAATAAAAATGGAATTCTAAACAATGAAAATAACACAAAACTGCAGAGAAAATTTTAGAATGAACAAATTCCATGAAGAATCAACATATCAAACCTTTATATAAGATTAGTAGAAAACTTTAATATTTCTACATATATTAAATAAACTAAATTTATTATCAAAACTTATTCACAAAGAAAGCTGCAGCCTTAGGTAGGCTCACAGGTGAATTCTAGCCAATATTTGAGGGATACATAATACAAATCCTACACAAACTGTTTCAGAAAATTAAGTAGAAAATACTTTCAATTTGTTTAATAAAACATTAATTTCCCTGATAGCAAAATTAAACAAAGTCATTACAAGGAAAAAAAAACTATAGACAACTATATTTTATGAAAAAAATATGCATATGTTCTCTACAAAACATCAGCTAATAAAATTCTGCAATTTTATACTGACCAAGAGGGTAATAATAATAGGAATGCTAAGTTGGTTTAAACACTTAAACAATTCAAAGTAGAGCTAGAACCCTCTTACCACCTCCAACATTCATGTCATGGGTAACCTGTGAAAGAAACAGTTATCAGTCACCCACGGTTGCTTATGCACTTGGCCCAAGATTCAGAAAAGCTAAAATGGAGATCGTTGGAGAACTAGAGAAGCTACAGTTCCCATTGCTACCCCAAACTCACAAAGTAAGGCACCAGTAAATTAAAAAAAAAAATTAATTCAGCTTACCCCATTATCAGGATAAAACTCATATAATAATTTCAATAAGTGAAGAAAACTTTTAAACTATTCAATGTCCATTCATTATAAAAGCTCTCAGCAAAGATGAATAGAAAGAACATCTTTGATCTGATGAAAATACAAATTCCTACAGCTAACATGACACATAGGATCAAAGATGAACCACTTTCCTCATAAGATCAGAAATGAGACGAGTGTTTCTGCCCACACAATTTATATTCAATATGTTATTGGAAATCTTTCCCAATGCAGTCAGTTCAGCTCAGTTTAGTCGCTCAATCGTGTCTGACTCTTTGTGACACCATAAACCACAGCAGGCCAGGCCTCTGTCCATCACCAACTCCTGGAGTTTATCCAAACTCATGTCAATTGAGTCCATGATTCCATCCAACCATCTAATCCTCTGTCGTCCCCTTCTCCTCCAGCTCCCAATCTCTCCCAGCACCAGAGCCTTTTCCAATGAGTCAACTCTTCGCATCAGGTGGCCAAAGTATTGGAGTTTCAGCTTCAGCATCAGTCTTTTCTCAGCCTTTTAGCTAAGATCAAGTATAAGTATCTGTTTTTTATCAGTTTGATATCTGATATATCCTCTGTCTGACTTTCCTTGTGGCTCAGCTGGTAAAGAATCCACATGCAATGTGGGAGACCTGGATTCAATTCTTGGGTTGGGAAGATCCCCTGGAGAAGGGAACGGCAACTCACTCCAGTATTCTGGCCTAGACAATTCCATGGACTGTATGAGGACTGCAAAGAATCAAACATGACTGGGTGACTTTCACTTCACTTTGATGAATTCATTCATACTGAGACATAAATGATGCTTTCATCAAATATTGCTAAAGGACAGGGTTTTTAAATTTTAAAATAAATACCACTATAATTATTAATATAAATGTTCATGCTGAGTTCAGTATAAATTAACATTGTTCTTCAAAGATGCTACCTGCTGCTGCTAAGTCGCTTCAGTCGTGTCCAACACTGTGTGACCCCATAGGCTGCAGCCCACCAGGCTCCTCTGTCCCTGGGATTCTCCAGGCAAGAACACTGGAGTGGATTGCCATTTCCTTCTCCAATGCATGTAAGTGAGAAATGAAAGTGAAGTCGCTCAGTCGTGTTCAACTCTTAGTGACCGCATGGCCTGTAGCCTACTAGGCTCCTCCATCCATGGGATTCTTTGGGCAAGACTGGGGTGCCATTGCCTTCTCCCAAGATGCTACCAACATGGTGATTATAATATATAGTTTATATTAAGAAATACAAGGGCAAGACTCATCCCATTAGTTTGAAAAAACATTCTCTTTTATTTAATGACAATTCTTTGAGGTGGCTAATATCATTCATGTTTTGCATATTTGCATCCTTAGAGAAGTCTCCCTGAAATTTTTAAAATGACATTGTTGAGGCAATTAGTAAATGCTTTTAAATCACTTAATTATTGGCAGGCAAGGGTGGTGGTGCAGAGTCCTTGCATTCATAGTTCAAACTTTAGTTAAAATATATTCCATACAGAATGCATACTCTCACTTACTTATATTTTCACTATTCCATGCATACTCTCACTTTCTTATATTTTGAAACATAATAACACCTGTAAGCTCTAAATGGAGGAGATGAGGTAAGTGGGTATATATGGCTATGAGTTTCTTAGGTTTCTTAAATTTTATATGAAATGGTACAATTTTAATACTGACTAAACAGTGAAATGTTAAAGATATACATTGAAATCCCTAGGCACTGAATATATTGCAAAAAAAGTTTGTTGTTGTTTAGTTGCTAAGTCATGTCTGACTCTTTTGTGACCCCATGGACTATAGTTTGCCAGTCTCCTGTGTCCATGGATTTCACAAGCAAGAATACTGTAAGAGTTAATATTTCCTTCTTCAGGGGTTCTTCGCAACCCAGGAATTGAACCTGTGTCTCTTGCATTGGCAGGCAGATTCCTTACTGTTGAGCCACCTGGATTAGCCAAAATCAAATAGTTAAATAAAAATGGAATTCTAAACAATGAAAATAACACAAAACTGCAGAGAAAATTTTAGAATGAACAAATTCCATGAAGAATCAACATATCAAACCTTTATATAAGATTAGTAGAAAACTTTAATATTTCTACATATATTAAATAAACTAAATTTATTATCAAAACTTATTCACAAAGAAAGCTGCAGCCTTAGGTAGGCTCACAGGTGAATTCTAGCCAATATTTGAGGGATACATAATACAAATCCTACACAAACTGTTTCAGAAAATTAAGTAGAAAATACTTTCAATTTGTTTAATAAAACATTAATTTCCCTGATAGCAAAATTAAACAAAGTCATTACAAGGAAAAAAAAACTACAGACAACTATATTTTATGAAAAAAATATGCATATGTTCTCTACAAAACATCAGCTAATAAAATTCTGCAATTTTATACTGACCAAGAGGGTAATAATAATAGGAATGCTAAGTTGGTTTAAACACTTAAACAATTCAAAGTAGAGCTAGAACCCTCTTACCACCTCCAACATTCATGTCATGGGTAACCTGTGAAAGAAACAGTTATCAGTCACCCACGGTTGCTTATGCACTTGGCCCAAGATTCAGAAAAGCTAAAATGGAGATCGTTGGAGAACTAGAGAAGCTACAGTTCCCATTGCTACCCCAAACTCACAAAGTAAGGCACCAGTAAATTAAAAAAAAAAATTAATTCAGCTTACCCCATTATCAGGATAAAACTCATATAATAATTTCAATAAGTGAAGAAAACTTTTAAACTATTCAATGTCCATTCATTATAAAAGCTCTCAGCAAAGATGAATAGAAAGAACATCTTTGATCTGATGAAAATACAAATTCCTACAGCTAACATGACACATAGGATCAAAGATGAACCACTTTCCTCATAAGATCAGAAATGAGACGAGTGTTTCTGCCCACACAATTTATATTCAATATGTTATTGGAAATCTTTCCCAATGCAGTCAGTTCAGCTCAGTTTAGTCGCTCAATCGTGTCTGACTCTTTGTGACACCATAAACCACAGCAGGCCAGGCCTCTGTCCATCACCAACTCCTGGAGTTTATCCAAACTCATGTCAATTGAGTCCATGATTCCATCCAACCATCTAATCCTCTGTCGTCCCCTTCTCCTCCAGCTCCCAATCTCTCCCAGCACCAGAGCCTTTTCCAATGAGTCAACTCTTCGCATCAGGTGGCCAAAGTATTGGAGTTTCAGCTTCAGCATCAGTCTTCCCAATCAACACCCAGGACCGATCTCCTTTAGGATGGACTGGTTGGATCTTCTTGCAGTCAAAGGGACTCTCAAGGGTCTTCTCCAACACCACAGTTCAAAAGCATCAATTCTTTGGCGCTCAGTTTTCTTTACAGTCTCACATCCACACATGACTACTGGAAAAACCATAGCCTTGACTAGATGGACATTTGTTGGCAAAGTGATATCTCTGCTTTTCAATATACTGTCTATGTTGGTCATAATTTTTCTTCAAAGGAGTATATATCTTTTACTTTCATGGCTGCATCACCATCTGCAGTGATTTGGGAGACCCAAAATATAAAGTCTGCCACTGTTTCCACTGTTTCCCATCTATTTCTCATGAAGTGATGGGACCAGATGCCATGATCTTAGTTTTCTGAATGTTGAGCTTTAAGCTAAATTTTTCACTCTCCTCTTTCACTTTCCTCAAGAGGCTTTTTAGTTCCTCTTCATTTTCTGCCATAAGGGTGGTGTCATCTGCATATCTGAGGTTATTGATATTTCAATCTTGATTCCAGGCAATTTTGCTTCTTCCAGTCCAGCATTTTTTCATGATGTACTCTGCATATAAGTTAAATAAGCAGGGTGACAATTTACAGCCTTGATGTACTCCTTTTCCTATTTGGAACCAGTCTATTCCATGTCCAGTTCTAACTATTGCTTCCTGACCTGCATATAGGTTTCTCAAGAGGCAGGCCAGGTGGTCTGGTATTCCCATCTCTTTCAGAATTTTCCACAATTTATTGTGATCCCAGAGTCAAAGGCTTTGGTATAGTCAATAAAGCAGAAATACATGTTTTTCTGGAACTCTCTTGCTTTATCGATGATCCAGCGGATGTCGATGATTTGATCTCCTGTTTCTCTTCCTTTTCTAAAACCAGCTTGAACATCTGGAATTTCACAGTTTATGTATTGCTGAAGCCTGGCTTGGAGAATTTTGAGCATTACTTTACTGGTGTGTGAGATGAGTGCAGCTGTTTGATAGTTTGACCATTCTTTGGTATTTCCTTTCTTTGGGATTGGAATGAAAACTGACTTTTTCCAGTCCTATGGCCACTGTTGTTTTCAAAATTTGCTGGCATATGGAGTGCAGGACTTTCACACCATCATCTTTTATGATTTGAAATAATTCACCTGGAATTCCATCACCTCCATTAGCTTTGTTCATAGTGATGCTTCCCAAAGTCTGCCTGACTTCACATTCCAGGATGTCTGGCTTTAGGTGAGTCATCACACCATCGTGATTATCTGGGTTGTGAACATCTTTTTTGTACATTTTTTCTGTGTATTCTTGGCACCTCTTCTTAATATCTGCTGCTTCAGTTAGGTCCATACCATTTCTGTCCTTTATTGAGCACATCTTTGGAGATCAGTCCTGGGATTTCTTTGGAAGGAATAATGCTAAAGCTGAAACGCCAGTACTTTCGCCACCTCGTGCAAAGAGTTGACTCATTGGAAAAGACCCTGATGCTGGGAGGGATTGGGGGGCAGGAGGAGAAGGGGACAACAGAGGATGAGATGGCTGGATGGCATCATCGAGTCAATGGACATGAGTTTGAGTGAACTTCGGGAGTTGGTGATGGACAGGGAGGCCTGGTGTGCTGTGATTCAGTCGGACACGACTGAGCTACTGAACTGAACTGAACTGCAGTTGCATGAAATGTTCCCACGGTATCTCTAATTTTCTTGAAGAGATCTCTAGTCTTTCCCATTCTATTGTTTCCCTCTATCTCTTCACATTGATTGCTTAGGAAGGCTTTATCTCTCCTGGCCATTCTTTGTAACTCTGCATTCAAATAGGTATATCTTTCCTTTTCTCTTTGCTTTTCACTTCTCTTCTTTTCACAGCTATTTGTAAGGCTGCCTCAGACAGCCATTTTGCTTTTTTGCATTCTTTTTCTTGGGCATGGTCTCAATCCCTGTCTCCTGTGCAATGTCATGACCCTCAATCCATAGTTCATCAGGGACTCTATTTATCAGATTTAGTCCCTTAAATCTATTTCTCACCTCCACTGTATAATCATAAGGGATTTGATTTAGGTCATACCTGACTGGTCTACTAGTTTTCCCTACTTTCTTCAATTTAAATCTGAATTTGGCAAAAAGGAGTTCATGATCCAAGCCACAGTCAGCTCTTGGTCTTGTTTTTGCTGACTGTATAGAGCTTCTCCATCTTTGGCTGCAAAGAATATAATCAATCTGATTTCGGTGTTGACCATCTGGTGACGTCCATGTGTAGAGTCTTCTCTTGTGTTGTTGGAAGAGGGTGTTTGCTATGACCAGTGCATTTTCTTGGCAAAACTCTATTAGCCTTTGCCTTGCTTCATTTTGTACTCCAAGGCCAAATTTGACTATTATTCCAAGTGTTTCTTGACTTCCTACTTTTGCATTCCAGTCCCCTATACTGAAAAGTACATCTTTTTTGGGTGTTAGCTCTAGAAGGTCTTGTAGGTCTCCATAGAACCATTCAGCTTCAGCTTCTTCAACATTACTGGTCAGGGCATAAACCTGGGTTACCATGGTATTGAATGGCTTGCCTTTGAAACAAACAAAGATCATTCTGTCGTTTTGGATACTGCATCCAAGTACTATAATGGCTACTCCATTTCTTCTAAGGGGTTCTTTCCCACAGTAGTAGATATAATGGTCATCTGAGTTAAATTCACCCATGGCAGTCCATTTTAGTTCGCTGATTCCTAGAATGTTGACATTCACTCTTGCCATCTCCTGTTTGACCACTTCTAATTTGCTTGATTCATGGACCTAACATTCCAGTTTCCTATGCAATATTGTTTTTTACAGCACCAGACCTTGCTTCTATCACCAGTCAAACCCATAACTGGTGCTGTTTTTGCTTTGGCTTCATCCTTTCATTCTTTCTGGAGTTATTTCTCCACTGATCTCCAGAAGCATATTGGGCACCTACCGACCTGGGAGTTCCAAGGTAAGAGAAACCCTAGTAAGACAGTAGGTGCTGAGAGAGGGCATCAGAGGGCAGACAGACTGAAACCACAATCACAGAAAACTAGCCAATCTGATCACATGGACCGCAGCCTTGTCTAACTCAGTGAAACTGAGCCATGCTGTGTGATGCCACATAAGACAGATGAGTCATGGTGGAGAGGTCTGACAGAATGTGGTCCATTGGAGAAAGGAATGGCAAACCACTTCAGTATTCTTGACTTGAGAATCCAATGCAATAAGTAAGAAAATATGCTATAAGGTAAATAAACCTTAAAGGAGATAGTAAAACATTCGTTAATCACATATGACAATTTTCTTTTTTAAATGTAAGATATGTTAAGGTATCTATAAAGGAAATACTACAATTACTAAATGAATTTAGCAAATTAACTGCATATGGGATCAGTATATACAATAATATTTTTTATATAAAGAACAAAAAACAATTGGAAAATAACACTGACAGTTAAAATTTGTATTTAGAATTTAAAAAAAGAATAGGATCAAAAAACAAAATATTAAGAATAAAATAATAAAAGTACAACCTTTTTACACTGAATGCTCCAAAATATTTCTGACAAAAATTAAAGGACCTCTAAATAAGGGATGTACAATATTCATGGACCAAAAAACTCAATATTGTTAAGTGTCACTGATCCCCAAAATAAACTATAGGTTCAGTGCAATTCCAATTCTAATTACCCCAACCTTAAGGGGGAGAAATTTGAAAGCTGATTCCAAAATTTAGGTAGAAATTAAAAGACCTAGAATATCCCAAACATTCTTCCAAAAGAAGAGCTAAGTTGGATAACTTACACTAGCTGACTTTAAGATTTGCTATAAACATAGCAAATAAAGTGTGCGTGCTGTCACTACAGCCATATTTGACTCTTTGTGACCCATGGACTATAGCAAGTGGAGCTCCTCTGTCCATGGGATTCCCCAGGCAAGAATACTAGGGTGGGTTGCCAGGCCCTCCCTAGGGAATCTTCCTAATCCAGGAATCGAATTCAAGTCTCTTAATGTCTCCTGAATTGGTAGGTAGGTTCTTTACCACTAGCACTATCTGAGACTGCTGCTGCTGCTGCTGCTAAGTCGCTTCAGTCGTGTCTGACTCTGTGCGACCCCATAGATGGCAGGCCACCAGGCTCCCCCGTCCCTGGGATTCTCCAGGCAAGAACACTGGAGTGGGGTGCCATTTCCTGATCTAAAGCTACGTGAGATCAACTTGTTTCACTGACTAAAGAACTCATAAGCAGTCCTATTTTAAATTAATTTATATTTAATTCCATCAGTGTTTGACAGAGGGTTAAACATTCTAATGGGGAATGAATATCCATAAAGAAAACATAAGAACAAAACAATTCAAACTCAAAGTCATGCTATACATTGAAATTAATTTAGGATGAATCATAGACTTTCTTGTAAAAGTGAAGACTATAATGCTGAATCCATGTTCTATAGGAGAAACTTTTGTGATCAAGTGTAGAGCAAGCTGTATTATAGAAGGCACAGAAATTAATAATTATAAAAGACAAATGATAAACTTTATCAAAACATAAACACTTTGGCTCATTAAAAGAGTTTTTTAAGAAAAAGGATTAACTACAGAGTGGGAATAACTATTCACAAGTGTATTATCTATCAAAGGTTCAATATTATAAGGGCCTAAAATGATTCCTCCCAAAATGTCACTTTTGCATGTTAGCCAAAGATAATCAAGAACCTGTGGATTCACGAGAAACAACTACCCCTTCCTTAACTAACTAGAAGAATTTAAATTGGGGATTCTTCCCAAGAAAGAGAGTTATAACTGGAGATAAATTATATCTAAATTGCCCCATCTGTGTGGCAGAGCAAACATCTAATTATCAAACACTGACTTTTCTTTTTATCATCCTGTGAATGAGGCCTCTATCTCATTCTTTACTTCAGGATAGTATATATAACTCATTTCACCTTTCTGTTTTGGAACAATTCACATACATGAGGTTCCTGTATGCATAAATTTGATTTTTCTCCTGTTAATCTGTCTCATGTCTATTTAATTCTTTAGACCAGCTAGAAGGACCTAGAAGAATATAGGAATGTTTTCTTCCTCTCTGATAATGTCCAGAATTCATCATGAAATCTTACAAGTCAATAATAAAATATCAAGCAACTCATTTTAATTGGGCAGACTATTTGGACAGACATTACATAGATAAAGCTACATAAATGGCCATAAACACATGAAAAAGTGCTCAAGATCAAATCATTGGAGAAGTTCAAATTAAAACCACAACAGTATATTACATAGCCACTGAAATAATTAAAATTCAAAGGAATGAAAACACCAAATTTTGATAAGGCTGATGAGCAACGAGAATATTAATATATTATTTGTAGTATTACAAAATGATGCAACTACCCTTGGTAATTTAAAATGATACAGCTACCTTTGGCAACTTCTATAAAACTAAACACAATAAAACCTTTCTTTTTCATTGCTGGTTTGGAATACTCTTTCATTACTGCTGTTACTTCCTCTTTTGAACCCCATGATAGCCTCCATATTCCTTCATTTGAAAATCCTGCAGCTAATGTTTACTGCTGTACAGATGTATCTTAATGATTTTATTGACACGTTTTCTTTCTTAGATTATTTTATGCCTTTCTACTTAATGCTTTTATTGACTGCTTTGATAACCTATATGGCACAAGAGTTCTTTGACCTCAACTGCAATGACTTACAATTAGAGAGTTGCCATCTGGCAAATCCCCATCTCAGAGTATGCTTGTAGTTAGAACTTGAATGATTTTTCTTTGACTTATAGTTTTTAATTCTTTCCATTTTCCACTTTTACATCTGCTCTGAGGCTTTTTGACTCCTGGCTCCCATTGTGACCTCTGATCCTTCAACACCTGTTCATTTTCCTGTTTTTTTTTTTTTTTTCCCCTCTGTCTTCACTCTTGGGACCTAGCACTGGCCTTGAAACTGGAGACCTTCCATAAATGTTAAACTGAAATGAATCCACTCACTTCTCTGGTTTGGCTGCATACTGTAATCTGTCATCTCAATATCTCCTTTACGGCACCCCAGAATCACTCATCCCCTTGGCCTGTACTACATTTCTAAACTCTCAATCACTCTTACCTGTGATTTCTTCTGTTTTCTCTCCCACCTTGTTGAAAGTCGATGTAAAAAGTCTATAAAAATGACTGATTACATTTAATAATTGCTATAGTTATCACAGAGAGCTCTATCTAGCTGTACCTCAATAGCCCTTATATTCATTTTGTGCCCTATTCCTTTCCTGCCCTCTACAGTAGCTATTCTAATGTTTTTAAGTTTCTTCAAATCTTTTATTCCCAGCCTTTTTTCTTTTCTTAGGATAGTAATGACTCTCCTGCTTTCCAGCATTAAGAATTCAATGCTTGATCCCTTTTTTCCCTTGCTTTCTCATAGCTCAGTTGGTAAAGAATCTACCTGCAATGCAGGAGACCCTAGTTCGATTCCTGGGTTGGGAAGATCCTCTGGAGAAGGGATAGGGTACCCCACTTCAGTATTCTTGGGCTTCCCTTGTGGCTCAGCTGGTAAAGAATCCTCTTGCAATGTGGGAGACCTGGGTTCAATCCATGGGTTGGAAAGATCCCCTGGAGAAGGGAAAGGCTAACCACTCCAGTATTCTTGCTTGGAGAAGTCCATGGACTGTATAGTCTTTGGGGTCACAAACAGACAGACATGACTGAGCAACTTTTACTTTCACTACAAAAGAGAAAGTTCTAGCAGGAACTGCCACCCTCCCCTGCAGATTACATTTTTTATATTATTTCCATTATTCTCCTTTACCACTTTGTATAAAGTTACTTAGCTCTCTTTTCTCAAAAAATAAATACACCTTTGCCATGCAACAATTTTTTCCATGGTACCCGCCCCCACCCCCCACAACACTATCAACTCTAATAAGTTAAAGACAAGCTTGCACTCATTATTTCTCCTTCTTCAACTATAAATTCTTAGCCCCTTAACCACTTAAGTGCTACCATTTGCTTTCAGGAAGGCCACCTCTGACCTTTCACCAAAATCAATGGTTTTTTTTGTTTTTCTTTCTCTTTTCTTATCTTTGTACTATCAAGTCATATGATGTTCTTATTCTGTAGTTCAAAATTTTATCTTTGACTTGTACTCTGTACTTGAACTCTATTTTATCTTGTATTTTATTCTTGAACATCTTCTTCACTGATTTATTTCTGTCTCCACTTTCCTTTCAAAATTCTGTTTCACTTTGCTCTTTTTCTTGAAAGGGTTGATGGCTAGCCATAGCAAATGGGCTCACCTGGTTCAAAAACACCCCTGCCAAAATAAATAAAATGCTTCTTTTTTTACTAGTAAGAATTTTCTGTAGACATGTTTTCCGTTTGTTTATTTATTTTTTGCTGCCCTGGTCTTTGTTGTGTATGCAGGCTCTCCCTAGTTGCGGGCAGTGAGGGCTGCGCTTTAGTTGCAGAGCAAGTGCTCACTGAAGTGGCTTCGTTTGGGGAACACAAACTCGAGTCAGGCAGGCTTCAGTAGTTGAAGTGCATGGCTTAGTTGCCCTGAGGCATGTGGGATCTTTCTGAACCAGAAATCAAATCTGCATCCCTGTCATTGGTAGGCAGATTCTTAACCACTGGACCACCATGGAAGTCATGAGATCCTTCTTTTAATAAACTTATATAAAGTGCAAGGAGATATCAATTCATGATTTCAAATAAGTTACACTCTGTGTTTACTGATGGTTGATACCTCTGTTTCTTCCTTTCTAGACACCCTCTGTCTCTACACACACACACACATACACACCTACACACTCATGTGACAATAAAAATGGACTACATTACGTGTGGCCCTGACAACCAATACTGCAGTTAGTAATATATAGGTTCCACATTGGTACCGGTGAGGTCCTTCATAACTAGTATCTGTGGCCCAGTTCTTCTGTAGCTCCAGCTTCAGTTATCCTGTTTCCTATGTCAGGTCCACTTTGCCCACTTCTGGGGTGCATATGGTCTAACTCATTTGGAGCACTATGTGAAATTTCTAGAAATTCAGTCCGTAAAACAAAAAGACTTTTCCTCTGCTGCCTCATAAAACCCAGCAACTGTACTTCTGGTAGCACAACCATTTCTGTTTATAATTGCTATCGCACAAGTCCAAGGAATTTCTTCACTACGGTTCTCCTTCACTTCCAAATCTTCCCCAGCAGTGTGTGTGTTAGTCACTCAGTTGTGTCCAACTCTTGGCAACTCCATGGGCTATAGCCTGCCAGGCTCCTCCATCCACGGGATTTTCCAGGCAAGAATATTGGAATGGATGGCCAGTTCCTTCTCCAGTAAAGCTATCTACTCTCAGTAAATGCTTCCTCACTTGCTATTTGCCAACAATATAAGGATTAAACTATAATCAAGTTACTTTCTGCTCAGTGAATTTGTTCTCATCATTATACCACACCAACTCTAAACTCTTTGTTAAAGCTTTCAAAACAATCTTCCATAAATTTGACCAAGTTTACATATCAATTTTATTTTTATTTCAACACACAGTTCTCCTTCCTTCACATAGGTCCATATTGCCTGACACAGCATGGTGACCCTTATCAGAACACCTTAAATGGGGTTTGTTTCACCTCATGTTGATGGCTCTTCCCTTTTGCTTGCACCATTTTAAATTCTACACCTATTCATAGCCAAACTCAAGCCACAATTCATCAAAGAATCATTCTCTAGTGGTTATACCTTTCTTATCTTCTCTTTCTCTAGTAACATTTACTCTGTACCATTGTTGAGTGTTTTGTCACAGCTATTTTTATTTTGAAACTATATTGTGAAATTCCTGCTGTCAGGTGTTTTATTAAATAAAAATATTTATTACTGGAAGGGAAGTAGATTTATATTTCAATTGCCCATTTACAGTGCCTGAATATTATATATTCAGAGAGTTTGCTGGGTGCCAGATGCTACCCTAAATTCATTTAATTCTCACCACCACACTCTGCAGTTGTTGTTATTAAATCCATTAAATAAATGAGAACTGAGGTTCAGAGAGGTTAAATCTCCAAGGTCAGAAGAGCTAATCAAAACCAGCTATGTTGTATTGCAAAGCCTCATAATCCTTCCATTATACCTGGAAGATTCAAATACTTGTGAAATGATTATTTTAAATGAAAAGACTGAATTGGTTTACTATGACATCTAGTATTTGTTTATAAATAATCTGCCTAACTTTGAGCCTGTACTCTGAAAAGAACTCTCATTCTTTTGATATTTTTGTTGTTCTTTTTGTTGGTAGCGAATGTCTTTTCTGGCCTGCTCTAGACCTGTCCAAAAGTGCCATTTCAACCTGTGAAATTCTGTATTCAGTAACAACAATAGCAAAAAGCTCAAATGATTGAGATTAAAAAACTATCAAAAAGTACTGGAAAAATTTTATCTCGTAATGAGAAGCAACAGAGTAACAAAAAACTAGAACATCTTGAAAACCTGCTAGTATTGTTTAGATAACCTGAATAAATTATTGGTGTTTTAGAAATAAGCTCTTTTTAAAGGGACCATTACGATATTTATCTCACAGAAAATGTTGTGAAAAATAGCAAATGGAAAAAATGGTTAAAAGAAGTCATATAAAAACTTCCAATTGTACTTTGTGCAAATAAAATATGTTTTCACCCTTAGGGTGGAGAAAAAAAAATGAGAGAACTTCACAAGATAAAAGAAATATCATGTAAGCAGAAAAACTGGGTCAATGAGATAGTATTTGTTTTACTGCATCAGCTATAACCATTCCTGAGAAATATATATATGAAAGAAAAACCATGTAGAATCGATAGCTTGATCATGAAGTTATTAGGTTGAAAACCTTCAAAGTTAATCAGATTATGTCAGAATATCTGAACAACATTTTAACTCCAGAATGTTAAAGGAAAGTGCAATGGATAAGCAAAGGAATTTAGAACTTTGCGGAGTTTGTGTTCAGCTGAGGAACCCCAGGAGTCTGTCATTTTCTAAGAAAGTTTGATGTCATTATGCAAGGCCATCAGAGCTTTAACACAGAATAAACTCTTTCCCTTAAGTACTTATCACTTGTGTTATTAGTGAGTCAGTCTGAATTTTCTTTTCCTAGCCTCAGTGAAGGATCTTAAAATTGTTTGCTTGGTTTGGAAATATCTCAGATTTACGGGCCTATGAGGTCTCCCAACACCTGAAACATTTGCCTCTAGCTGGTGGCACCAGGGTACATCACCAGATCCCCTACTGTGTTTTTTGTTTCCTGTGACTTTTGTGGCAATCTAGACAGGAAAAGCTGTTTATATCCATCATCCTTTATTATCTACATCATTTTGTTGGCTACAGAAGACACTTTTTTTTTTTTTTTAAGAAAAAAAAGAGAGATGATCTCAAGTTAGAAAAGTAAAAGAAAAGAACTTTGCTGCTATTAAGGGGCTTTGAGGCAGATAAGAACCTTCTCTATGAGAGTAAGAAAAGAAACCTGACAGAAATGACAAAAAGACATCTTTTTCTGTCAACAGTCTTACTTTAGTTCCACTGAGATCCATTAGCAGCTGTGAAGTGTGAAAATTAGGAGCTAAAGCATAGATGATATTTTAAGGCTGAGAATGCAGTAAGCTTTCACATTTCTTATCATATCCCCTTTTATTTCATCCAACATGTTATTCGTACTATTTTTTAATGATTTCTCAACAGATTCAAAATATTGCCTCAGAACTCTGCTGAGGGAAAACCTGGTTTGGAGTGATAGCATCGGGTGCTTGTTTCCCAAGAGAATCTTTCAAGGGGATGGGGAAGAAAGCAGATGTTTTCCATCAACAACTGATGCTGGAGAGCTACCATTCCTCCTTTGCTAACCACATGCTCTCGGCCGTAATCATGTACTCCCTTCTTCTGCTTTCATAGACACAGCAGCATGTCATAATTCAAACCCCATCTTGTTGACACAGCTTGCTTCAGCTGTTCACATAGCAAACTGTTTGTTCACTGAAACCAAAGACATGGCAGCTCTTTGTGGAGTGACTAAAAGGAGCTGCAGATTTCTGGCTGATGTTTGCAGTCAAGTATACTGCTCTGTGGGGGTCCAGGAACATCACACAGATATGTTTATACTCTTTCAGTCCCAGCTACATATGGGGCATTTCCATTGCTGCAATTCACATAACACACATTAGCTAAAACAGAGTCTGCCCATCGTTTGGTGAGCCTCAAGCCACTGCCAAAGAGACTTGATCAAATTTCTCTGTACACCAACAATGTAACCTTTAAAAATCAGGGAACAAATATGAAGAGGCAAAGGTGACAGGAACTATTCTACAGGAGAAAACATCAATCTCTTATTAGGGACCCGTCAATCACAATATCCTATCGGCATCCTCTTTGAGGAAACTGAACATTTCTGGTATCATATATGGTTACTTATTACTAGGGACAACCTGTTGGTAATTTAACAGCAATTTGTTATTTTATTTAGCGTGTTTGTCCCATCAAATGTAGTTGGCATTAGTTAGTTCAGGGCAGCAAGGTTTAGCAGACAGAGAATTGATGTAGAAATTCACAAGCCCGGGCTTGTTTCAGCTCTACACAAATGATGTTACTTGAAAAATTCACATAGTTTCCTAATCTACAATGTGAGAACTAAGATATCCTAAAACCTCATTTAAATTTTTGAATGCCATTTTCTCCAAATTAATGCTTAGTAAGTCAGCATTACTTTTACTGTGTAAAAGCTGCAAATCAGCACAATTGCAATCTAATTATTTTTCCAAATGATTATAAATACTTTTCGAAGACAGAGTCCATATGCCTAATTTTCTCTGCTCTTCTAAAGGTTGTACATGCACAGAGGAACTTTTTCCAAGAAAAATGGTCCATTTTGGATAATAAGCTCGCTTCTTTCTGTCATTCCACTCTGATATTCAAGCCTGGGACTCTACACATTTTCTGGTTGGTGTTTTTGGTCTTTAGTCAGTTTGCCCTTGCTCTCTGCCCTCCACCACCCAACTTGTCTACATCACAGCCAGAATAATCCTTAAAAAACTACTGCATTGTTTCATTCCTCTTTTCCAGAGTATGAAATACTTCTCTGTTACCTGTGAAATCAGGTCTAAATTATTTGGTCTAACTTTTAAGACTTTCAAATTTTAGGATTAAATTGTATAAATGTCCCAGAATAATCCACCAGAGCCAGGTCAGTTCCCTTACTGACTGAGCTATACCACCTTTATTTTCAGTGGTCTTTCCCTTCCACCATGTCATTTGCATGACTGAAATCTCTTTTCTTCTGTACTTGACTTAAATGGGTTCTGCTCATCCTTCAAAACCCAGTTTTAAATCCTTCAGGCTGCCTCCTCCCAGGATCTCATTAGGCTCCCTAGTTTCTCTTCTCTTTGTGTTAATGGTCAAAGACATTTTCAGGAGACACATATCATTGCTTCTCCTTCCCAACCAAGTTTGAAAACAGATGAGAAAAATGAAGGATGAAATGTGATCTTTATGATAAGAAAAGGCTGAATTGGAACTTGTGAGCTAAGGCTGCAGGGAGTTTGACAACCATTACATTAGCCCCAAATTGAACAGTCACACCCTACAGTCTGGCAGATGGCTGCCTGGGCCCCATGCTCCCTGTAGGCAGACAGATTGGAGAAGACAAGACAAGGAGGAGGAGGCTGAACTCCTTTCCCTAAATTCCTCAAGCAAATGAGCCTCTCCCCTTCCTCTTGGGTCAGAGAGAAGCCAGAAGCCATGAACATAATCTACATGAAGTTACTCTGTGTTGAAGCTTGATATCTCTACTTCTTGAGCAGTATAAAAAAATCAAACACATATTGAAGCAACTTAGCATGTGCAATTTAGCACATACACAAGAACAAGAATAATCACAGTTAATCCATCTTAAAATAATAAGCTGGATGTGTTTTAAGGACAAATTGCTCTTGACTACCTTTATAACATTATAAATAATTTTTCTAAAGCTTCTATTATAAAGTTAAAAAATTTTTATTCCCTTTCCAACTGTATTTTACTGAATTTTTCTGATATTTGTAGAATACTTAGTGAGAGACAGAAACACTATAAAAATTTTTATATATGATACAATTTGTATAATATACATTATACATAGGAGATTTACATATTATGATATATATTTATATTAATGTTATATATATGTATATTACATAGTATAGAAGATATAACATGTTATATATTATATACTTTTTTCCTGATGACATTCTTTTATTTTTAGGAAGAGATGAAATTGTGTTTTGCCTTCCTTCATTGCTTTGTGTGTTAACTCAGGGATACTATAACTGACTAAGGTCTGAGTCGCCTACTGGTAAGACATACAGGAAGTGGCTGGTTGTTGAATTCTAACAGGTATTTCTCCAGAAGAAACTCAGGTGTCTTGTACCCTCATGCCTTTCTCCTATGTAATAAAGGGATCTCTAGTGTGTTATCTTTTGGCAAGAGTAACTTAGTTTCAGACTGTCCTATTGAAGAAGAGAACACAAAATTCATGCATGATTTATTAGTAATTGGGCATAAACTGAGCAAAATAATATACAAGTAGGTGAAGCAATGGGTAGATTTNAAGACATGGCAGCTCTTTGTGGAGTGACTAAAAGGAGCTGCAGATTTCTGGCTGATGTTTGCAGTCAAGTATACTGCTCTGTGGGGGTCCAGGAACATCACACAGATATGTTTATACTCTTTCAGTCCCAGCTACATATGGGGCATTTCCATTGCTGCAATTCACATAACACACATTAGCTAAAACAGAGTCTGCCCATCGTTTGGTGAGCCTCAAGCCACTGCCAAAGAGACTTGATCAAATTTCTCTGTACACCAACAATGTAACCTTTAAAAATCAGGGAACAAATATGAAGAGGCAAAGGTGACAGGAACTATTCTACAGGAGAAAACATCAATCTCTTATTAGGGACCCGTCAATCACAATATCCTATCGGCATCCTCTTTGAGGAAACTGAACATTTCTGGTATCATATATGGTTACTTATTACTAGGGACAACCTGTTGGTAATTTAACAGCAATTTGTTATTTTATTTAGCGTGTTTGTCCCATCAAATGTAGTTGGCATTAGTTAGTTCAGGGCAGCAAGGTTTAGCAGACAGAGAATTGATGTAGAAATTCACAAGCCCGGGCTTGTTTCAGCTCTACACAAATGATGTTACTTGAAAAATTCACATAGTTTCCTAATCTACAATGTGAGAACTAAGATATCCTAAAACCTCATTTAAATTTTTGAATGCCATTTTCTCCAAATTAATGCTTAGTAAGTCAGCATTACTTTTACTGTGTAAAAGCTGCAAATCAGCACAATTGCAATCTAATTATTTTTCCAAATGATTATAAATACTTTTCGAAGACAGAGTCCATATGCCTAATTTTCTCTGCTCTTCTAAAGGTTGTACATGCACAGAGGAACTTTTTCCAAGAAAAATGGTCCATTTTGGATAATAAGCTCGCTTCTTTCTGTCATTCCACTCTGATATTCAAGCCTGGGACTCTACACATTTTCTGGTTGGTGTTTTTGGTCTTTAGTCAGTTTGCCCTTGCTCTCTGCCCTCCACCACCCAACTTGTCTACATCACAGCCAGAATAATCCTTAAAAAACTACTGCATTGTTTCATTCCTCTTTTCCAGAGTATGAAATACTTCTCTGTTACCTGTGAAATCAGGTCTAAATTATTTGGTCTAACTTTTAAGACTTTCAAATTTTAGGATTAAATTGTATAAATGTCCCAGAATAATCCACCAGAGCCAGGTCAGTTCCCTTACTGACTGAGCTATACCACCTTTATTTTCAGTGGTCTTTCCCTTCCACCATGTCATTTGCATGACTGAAATCTCTTTTCTTCTGTACTTGACTTAAATGGGTTCTGCTCATCCTTCAAAACCCAGTTTTAAATCCTTCAGGCTGCCTCCTCCCAGGATCTCATTAGGCTCCCTAGTTTCTCTTCTCTTTGTGTTAATGGTCAAAGACATTTTCAGGAGACACATATCATTGCTTCTCCTTCCCAACCAAGTTTGAAAACAGATGAGAAAAATGAAGGATGAAATGTGATCTTTATGATAAGAAAAGGCTGAATTGGAACTTGTGAGCTAAGGCTGCAGGGAGTTTGACAACCATTACATTAGCCCCAAATTGAACAGTCACACCCTACAGTCTGGCAGATGGCTGCCTGGGCCCCATGCTCCCTGTAGGCAGACAGATTGGAGAAGACAAGACAAGGAGGAGGAGGCTGAACTCCTTTCCCTAAATTCCTCAAGCAAATGAGCCTCTCCCCTTCCTCTTGGGTCAGAGAGAAGCCAGAAGCCATGAACATAATCTACATGAAGTTACTCTGTGTTGAAGCTTGATATCTCTACTTCTTGAGCAGTATAAAAAAATCAAACACATATTGAAGCAACTTAGCATGTGCAATTTAGCACATACACAAGAACAAGAATAATCACAGTTAATCCATCTTAAAATAATAAGCTGGATGTGTTTTAAGGACAAATTGCTCTTGACTACCTTTATAACATTATAAATAATTTTTCTAAAGCTTCTATTATAAAGTTAAAAAATTTTTATTCCCTTTCCAACTGTATTTTACTGAATTTTTCTGATATTTGTAGAATACTTAGTGAGAGACAGAAACACTATAAAAATTTTTATATATGATACAATTTGTATAATATACATTATACATAGGAGATTTACATATTATGATATATATTTATATTAATGTTATATATATGTATATTACATAGTATAGAAGATATAACATGTTATATATTATATACTTTTTTCCTGATGACATTCTTTTATTTTTAGGAAGAGATGAAATTGTGTTTTGCCTTCCTTCATTGCTTTGTGTGTTAACTCAGGGATACTATAACTGACTAAGGTCTGAGTCGCCTACTGGTAAGACATACAGGAAGTGGCTGGTTGTTGAATTCTAACAGGTATTTCTCCAGAAGAAACTCAGGTGTCTTGTACCCTCATGCCTTTCTCCTATGTAATAAAGGGATCTCTAGTGTGTTATCTTTTGGCAAGAGTAACTTAGTTTCAGACTGTCCTATTGAAGAAGAGAACACAAAATTCATGCATGATTTATTAGTAATTGGGCATAAACTGAGCAAAATAATATACAAGTAGGTGAAGCAATGGGTAGATTTTTTCTTTGTGTGTCACAGGGCTTAGAATAATGGGTATGGGTTGATAACTTCCTCCCCTCTCTCCACTCCCACCCAGTGATGCTCATACAATAATTCCAAGAAGAGAGTTAACATGCTGTTACATGCAAAAGGGAATTTGAAGATATGATTAAATTGAGGATTGAGATGGAAGACTAGTTAACTGGGTAGATCCAGCTCAGTTCAGTTCAGTGGCTCAGTCATGTTCAACTCTTTGTGTCCCATAGACTGCAACATGCCAGGCCTCCCTGTCCAACACTGACTCCTGGAGTTTAATTAAACTCATGTCCACTGATTCAGTGATACATCCAACCATCTCATCCTCTGTCATCCTCTTCTCCTCCTGCCTGCAAATTTTCCCCAGCATTAGAGTCTTTTCTAATGAGTCAGTTCTTTGCATCAGATGGCCAAACTATTGGAATTTCAGCTTCAGCATCAGTCGTACCAATGAATATTCAGGACTGATTTCCTTTAGGATGGACTGGTTGGATCTCCTTGCAGCCCAAGGGACTCTCAAGAGTCTTCTCCAACACCAAGTTCAAAAACATCAATTCAGTGGCACTCAGCTTTCTTTATAGTCCATTTCTTACAATCATACAAGACTACTGGAAAAACCATAGCCTTGACTAGACGGACCTTTGTTGGCAAAGTAACATCTCTGCTTTGTAATATTCTGTCTAGGTTGGTCATACTTTTCTTCCAAGTAGAAAGCGTCTTTTAATTTCATGGCTGCAATCAGCATCTGCAGTGATTTTGGAGCCCAAAACAATACAGTCTGCCACTGTTTCCATTGTCTACCCATCTATTTGCTATGAAGAAATGGAATCGGATGCCATGATCTTAGCTTTCTAAATGCTGTTTTAAGTCAACTTTTTCACTCTCTTCTTTCACTTTGATCAAGGGGCTCTTTAGGTCTTTGCTTTCTTCCATAAGGATGGTGTCATCTGCATATCTGAAGTTATTGATATTTCTTCCAACAATCTTGATTCCAGCTTGTGCTTCATCAAGTCCAGCATTTCTCATGATGTACTTTGCATATAAGTTAAATAAACAGGGTGACAATATACAGCCTTAATGTACTCCTTTCCGGATTTGGAACCAATCTGTTGCTCCATGTTTAGTTCTAACTGTTGATTCTTGACCTGCACACAGATTTCTTAGGACTCAGATCAAGTGGTCTAGTATTCCGATCTCTTTAAGAATTTTCCACAGTTTGTTGTGATCCACACAGTCAAAGGCTNTATACAGCCTTAATGTACTCCTTTCCGGATTTGGAACCAATCTGTTGCTCCATGTTTAGTTCTAACTGTTGATTCTTGACCTGCACACAGATTTCTTAGGACTCAGATCAAGTGGTCTAGTATTCCGATCTCTTTAAGAATTTTCCACAGTTTGTTGTGATCCACACAGTCAAAGGCTTTGGCATAGTCAATAAAGCAGAAGTAGATCTTTTTCTGAAACTCTCTTGCTTTTTCGATGATCCAACGGATGTTGGCAATTTGATCTCCTGTTCCTCTGCCTTTTCTAAATCCAGCTTGAACATGTGGAAGTTCATGGTTCATGTACTATTGAAGCCTCACTTGGAGAATTTTGAGCATTACTTTACTAGTGAGTGAGATGACTGCAATTGTGCGGTAGTTCGAACATTCTTTGGCATTGCCTTTCTTTGAGATTGGAATGAAAACTGACCTTTTCAAGTCCCGTGGCCACTGCTGTGTTCACAAGTGTCCTTGTAAGAAGGAGGGAGAATGGTCAGAATTGAAAGGAGATACAATAATAGAAGCAGAAGGTCAGAGTCAGAGAGTCACTTGAAGATGCTATGCTGACTTTGATGATGAAGGAACAGACCACCAGCCAACGAATGCAGGTGAACTTTAGAAGCTAGAAAATGCAAAGGCACATACTCTCTCATAGAGCCTCTAGAGGGAGCACAGTCCTGATAATATTTTGATCACCCAAGAAGAACCCATTTCAGACTATTGATCTCTAACAGCATAAGATAATAAATGTGGATTATTTTAAACCACTAAGTTTGTGGTAGGAGCAATAAGAAAATAACACACTGACACCTGTTTAGAAATGAAGGAAAAACTGAGGATAAGCTAACTTTACATTTATTAGAATATTTTATATTTTAAAATCTTATTAATCTTCACAAAAGTCTTCAGGCCTTGTAGAAACAAAAGTTATAGCACCATAGAACTTTCCTAGAACTTTTGTTTTTACCTTTTAGAAGTTCCAAAAAATTTTTCAAAGCCAACTTGAATACATGATATCCTGGTCTGGATGATCCCTAAAGATTTAGATCTATGTCAGAATAAGCCTTGTAACCTTAGGTTGGAATACTTCCTAATACTGATCAGCAGAAGTCATCTATGTTTTGTACTTGGAATCATTCATCATCTCATTGACACTCAATTAAATTTAATGCTTACCAATATTGGCACTAGTGGTAAAGAACCTGTCTGATAATGCAAGAGATGTGAGATGAAGGTTTGATCCCTGAGTTGGGACTATCCTTTGGAGAAGGAAAAGGCAACCCACTCTAGTACTCCTGCTTGGAGAATTCCATGGATAGAAGAAACTGGTGGACTATGGTCCATGGGGTCGCAAAGAGTTGCTCAAGAGTGAAGTGACTTAGGACAGACGGACTGAAGATTTGGTCATGTATGTTCCAAAGCACTACCGACTTAAAGTTTTACTTTTTAACTTGTCTGGTACAAAATCTACTCTTTTTTGTTCTGTGAGTTTTGAGAAATGCATATATCTGTGTGTTCACCATCAGAATCAAGATACAGAATGTTCCAACAGCTCCCAAATTCCCTCATGCTAACCTTTTGTAGTTGAGCATCCTCTCCAGTCCCAGGTTTTGGCAAGCACCTGTTTTCTTCCTACAGCTGTATGTTTTCCATACTGCCATATAAGTAGAACTATGCAATAATTTGTATAATCCCCAGTTGGATATGAATTCTTTTACTTTGTAAAATGCAGCTGAGGTTTAAACATGTAGTAAAGTGTATCAATAGTTCATTCATTTTATTGAATAGCTTTCCATTCTTTTCCAATGAGTCAACTCTTCGCTCAGTTCAGTCGCTCAGCCGTGTCCGACTCTTTGCGACCCCATGAATCGCAGCACGCCAGGCCTCCCTATCCATCACCATCTCCCGGAGTTCACTCAGACTCACGTCCATCGAGTCCATGATGCCATCCAGCCATCTCATCCTCGGTCGTCCCCTTCTCCTCCTGCCCCCAATCCCTCCCAGCATCAGAGTCTTTTCCAATGGATATACCAGAGTTTGTTTATCCATTCCTAGTTAAGAGAGTTTAGGGTGGGTTCTAAGTTTTTATCACAAATAAAGCTACTATAAATATTTACGTGCAGGTTTTCATTTCTTTGTAGGAGTGGGAATGATCAGTCATATGTCTAATTTTATAATAAAGGATCAATTGTCTTTTCTAAAGTGGCTGGACCAGTTTTGCTTTACTGCCAGCTATATGTGGCAGTTCCATTTGCTCTATGACATGCCAGCATCTGCTGTAATAAAAAAACAATTGATTTTTGCTTTCTTTTTTAAAAAAGGCATTCAAATAGGTATGGCAATGTTGACAGTTTCAATTTCTCTAACTATTATGTTAAGCAGCTTTTGACATTATTTGCAATCTACTTACCTTCCATGGAAAATATCTCTTCAAATCATTTGCTCATTTTTAAACTGAGTTTTTGTTTCCCTACTGTTGTGTTATGTATTCTGGATATAATTACTCTCAGATAAATCATCTGCAAAAATTTTTCACAGTCTATGGTTGTGTTCTCATCTTTTAATAGTGTCTTTCACAGAGAAAATTTTGATAAAGCCTTCTATTTGGTTTAAGAATTATGCCTTTGGGGGATCATGTTTAAGAACTCCTTTCCTAAACAAATGTTCCAAATATGTTATTATAGGTGTTCAGGGAGTCTTCTAGTTTTAGATTTTATAATTAGGTCTACAATGTGTCTTGAAGCAATTTTTGCATAAGGCATGAGATGTACATATTTTGTTTTGCTTGGAATTTTGCAAATTTGCATGTTTGCATATTTGTCCAGTTGTTCCAGTATCATTTGATAAAAATACTATACTTTCTCCCTTCAATTACCTTTGCAACTTTATCAAAAAGCTATTTACTATATTTGAGTGGGTTTATATATTGACTCTCTATTCTATTCTGTTGAAATGATTCCGTTTGTCAGTCCCACACTTTTTTTATTGTTTAGTTCAGTTCAGTTCAGTTGCTCAATCATATCCGACTCTTTGTTACCCCATGAACCACAGCATGCCAGGCTTCCCTAACCATCACCAACTCCCGGTGTCCACCAAAACCCATGTCCGTTGAGTGGGTGATGCCATCCAACCATCTCAACCTCCAATGATCCCTTCTCCTCCTGCCTGCAATCTTTCCCAGCATTAGGGTCTTTCCAAATGAGTCAGTTCTTTGCATCAGGTGGCCAAAGTACTGGATAAATAGATGTTTTTCTGGAATTCTCTTGCTTTTTCGATGATCCAGCGAATGTTGGCAATTTGATCTCTGTTCCTCTGCCTTTTCTAAAACCAGCTTGAATATCTGGAAATTCACGGTTCATGTATTGCTGAGGCTTGGCTTGGAGAATTTTAAGCATTTGTTTACTAGCATGTGAGATGAGTGCAATTGTGCAGTAGTATGAAAATTCTTTGGCATTGTCTTTCTTTGAGATTGGAATGAAAACTGATTTTTCCAGTCGTGTGGCCACTGCTGAGTTTTCCAAATTTGCTGGCATATTGAGTACAGCACTTTCACAGGATCATCTTTTAGGATTTGAAATAGCTCTACTGGAATTCCATCACCTCCTCTAGCTTTGTTCGTACTGATGCTTCCTTAGGCCCGCTTGACTTCATATTCCAAGATGTCTGGCTCTAGATGAGTGATAACACCATTGTGATTATCTGAGTCATGAAGAGCTTTTTTGTACACTTCTTCTGTGTATTTTACCATCTCTACTTAATATCTCTGCTTCTGTCAGGTTGATACCATTTCTTTCCTTTATTGAGCCCATCTTTGCATGAAATGTTCCCACGGTATCTCTAATTTTCTTGAAGAGATAGCTAGTCTTTCCCATTCTGTTGTTTTCCTCTATTTCTTTGCACTGATCACTGAGGAAGGCTTTCTCTTCTCTCTGGCTATTCTTTGCAACTCTGCATTCAAATGGGTATATCTTTCCTTTTCTCCTTTGCTTTTCACTGCCTTTCTTTTCACAGCTATTTGTAAGGCCTCCTCAGACAGCCATTTTGCTTTTTTGCATTTCTTTTTTTGGGGGATGGTCTTGATTCCTGTCTCCTCTACAATGTCACGAAACTCCATCCATAGTTTATCAGGCAGTCTGTCTGTCAGATCTATCCCCTTAAATCTATTTCCCATTTCCACTGTAGACTTATTTTATTGTAGACTTAAAGTAAAACTTAAAATCAAATAATGTGAATTATCCAACTTTGTTTTACCTTTATAAAATTGTTTTAGTTATTCTTAATCATTTGCCTTTCTATATGAATTTTAGGATACACTTATCCATTTCATAAACATCATGCTGAGATTTTTATTGAGATAAAAAATTTAAGAATAATGAACATTTTAACACTATGAGTCTTCTAACATGTAATCGTTGTTTAACTCTCTATTAATTTTTATTTTCGTTGATTTTTAAAATAGTGTTCAGTGTAATGACTTTGTAAATATCTTATTGTATTTATATCTAAGTATTTCTTTTTCTTTGGTTGTATCATTAATTGCATTTCTTTTTCTTGGTGATGGTCTTGACCACTGCCTCCTGTACAGTGTCATTAACCTCCATCCATTGGTCTTCAGGCACTCTATCAGATCTAATTCCTTGAATCTATTTGTCCCTTTCACTGTATAATCATAAAGGATTTGATTTAGGTCATACATGAATGGTCTAGTAGTTTTCCCTACTTTCTTCAGTTTAAGTCTGAATTTGGCAATAAGGAGTTCATGATTTGAGCCACAGTCAGCTCCNCTAATTCCTTGAATCTATTTGTCCCTTTCACTGTATAATCATAAAGGATTTGATTTAGGTCATACATGAATGGTCTAGTAGTTTTCCCTACTTTCTTCAGTTTAAGTCTGAATTTGGCAATAAGGAGTTCATGATTTGAGCCACAGTCAGCTCCTGGTCTTGTTTTTGTTGACTATGTAAGCTTCTCCATCTTTGGTTGCAAAGAATATAATCAATCTGATTTCTGTATTGACCATCTCGTGATGTCCATGTGTAGAGTCTTCTCTTGTGTTACTAGAAGAGTGTGTTTGCTATGACCCATGTGTTCTCTTGGCAAAACTCTGTTAGCTTTTGACCTACTTCGTTTTGTACTCCAAGGCCAAATTTTCCAGTTACTCCAGGTGTTTCTTGACTTCCTACTTTTGCATTCCAGTCACCTATAATGAAAAGGACATCAGTTTTGGGTGTTAGTTCTGGAAGGTATTGTAGGTCTTCATAGAAATGTTCAGTTTCAGCTTCTTCAGCGTTACTGGCATGGACTTGGTTTGCTGTGATACTGAATGCGTCGCCTTGGAAACAAACAGAGATCATTCTGTTGTTTTTGAGATTGCATCCAAGTATTGCATTTTGGAATCTTTTGTTGACTATGATGGCTACTCCATTTCTTCTAAGGGATTCTGTCCTACAGTAGTAGGTATAATGTTCATCTGAGTTAAATTCACCCATTCCAGTCCATCTTAGTTCGCTGATTCCTAAAATGTTGATGTTCACTGTTGACATCTCCTGTCTGATCACTTCCAATTTGCCTTGATTCATGGACCTAACATTCCAGGTTTCTATACAATATTGCTTTTTACAGCATCAACCTTTACTTCCATCACCAGTTACATCCACAATTGGGTGTTGTTTTTGCTTTGGCTTTGTCTCTTCAATCTTTCTGTAGTTACTTCTGCACGGATCTCCAGTAGCATTTTGGGCACCTACCGACCTGGGATGTTTTTCTTTCAGTGTCTTATCTTTTTGCCTTTTCATACTGTTCATGGAGTTCTCAAGGCAAGAATACAGAAGTGGTTTGCCATTCCCTTCTCCAGTGGACCCTGTTTTGTCAGAACTCTCCACCATGACCCATCTGTCTTGGTTCGCCCTACATGGCATGGCTCATAGTGGCATTGAGTTAGACAAGGCTGTGGTCCATGATATCAGTTTGGTTACTTTTCTATGATTGTGGTTTTCATTCTGTCTTCCCTCTGATAGAGAAAGATATGGGAGAGATTTACTGAGGGGGAAACTGGGTCTTGTTCTGATGGGTGGGGCCATGCTCAATTAATCTGTAATCCAATTTTCAGTTGATGGGCTGTGTTCCCTGCCTGTGGTTTGACCTGAGCCCAAACTATGGTGGAGGTAATGAAGATAATGGTTACCTTCTTCAAAAGGTCCTGTGCATGCACTGCTACACTGAGTACCCTCCAAACTGCAACAGGCCACTATCAACCCACACCTTCACCAGAGACTCCTGGACACTCATGGGCAAGTCTGGGTCAGTCTCTTGTGTTGTCATTGCTCCTTTCACCTGGGTCCTGGTGTGCACAAGGTTTTGTTTGTGCCAAGTGTCCTGTGTAAGTTCTGGTGGTTCTAAGGTGGGGTAATGGCGACCTCCTCCAAGAGGGCTTATGTCATACCCAGGTCTACTGCCCGCAGAGCTCCTACCCCTGCAGCAGTCCACTGTTGACCTGCACCTCCACAGGAGACCCTCAAACACTGTGCAAAAGGCAAAGGAGAAAAGGAAAGATATAACCATTTGAATGCAGAGTTCCATAGAATAGCAAGGAGAAATAAGAAAGCCTTCCTCAGTGATCAATGAAAATCAATAGAGGAAAACAATAGAATAGGAAAGACTAGAGATCTCTTCAAGAAAATTAGAGATACCAAAGAAACATTTCATGCAAAGATGGGCACAGTAAAGGACGGAAATAATATGTACCTAACAGAAGCAAAAGATATTAAGAAGAGGTGGCAAGAATACACAGAAGAACTATACAAAAAAAGATCTTCATAACCCAGATAATCATGATGGTGTGATCACTCACCTAGAGCCAGACATCCTGGAATGTAAAGTCAAGTGGGCTCAGGAAGCATCACTATGAACAAAGCTAGTGGAGGTGATGGAATTCTAGTTGAGTTATTTCAATCCTAAAAGATGATGCTGTGAAAGTGCTGCACTCAATATGCCAGCAAATTTGGAAAACTCATCAGTGGCCACAGAATTGGAAAAGAGATTTATTCCAATCCAAAGAAAGGTGATGCCAAAGAATGTTCAAACTACCACACAATTGCACTCATCTCACATGCTAGCAAAGTAATTGTCAAAATTCTCCTAGCCAGGCTTCAATAGCATGTGAACTGTGAACTCCCAGATGTTCAGGCTGGATGTAGAAAATGCAGAGGAACCAGAGATCAAATTGGCAGCATCTGTTGGATCATGAAAACAACAAAAGAGTTCCATAGAAACATATACTTCTGCTTTTTGACTATGCCGAAGCCTTTGACTGTGTGGATCACAACAAACCGTGGAAAATTCTGAAAGAGACGGGGATACTAGACCACATGACCTGTATCTTGAGAAATCTGTGTACAGGTCAAGAAGCAACAGTTAGAACTGGACATGGAGCAACAGACTGGTTCCAAATCAGGAAAGGAGTACATTAAGACTGTATATTGTCACCCTGCTTATTTAACTTATATATAGAGTACATCATGAAAAATGCTGGACTGGATGAAACACAAACTGGAATCAAGATAGCTGGGAGAAATATCAATAACCATAGATATGCAGATGACACCACACTTTTGGCAGAAAGCAAAGAAGAACTAAAGAGCTTCTTGATGAAAGTGAAAGAAGAGAGTGAAAAAGTTGGCTTAAAACACAGCATTCAAAAAACAAAGACCATGGCATCTAGTCCCATCATTTCATGGCAAATAGATAGGGAAACAATAGATACAGTGAGAGACTTTATTCTCTTCTACTCCAAAATCATTGCAGATGGTGAACGCAGCCATGAAATTAAAAGACATTTGCTCCTTGGAAGAAAAGATATGACCAATGTAGATAGCATATTCAAAAGCAGAGACATTACTTTGCCAAGAAAGGTCCATCTAGTCAAAGCTATGGTTTTTCCAGTGGTCATGAATGGATGCAAGAGTTGGACTGTGAAGAAAGCTGAGTGCTGAAGAATTGTGTTTTTGAACTGTAGTGTTGGAGAAGACTCTTGAGAGTCCCTTGGACTGCAAGGAGATCCAACCAGTCCATTCTGAAGGAGATCAGCCCTGGCTGTTCTTTGGAAGGAATGATGCTGAAGCTGAAACTCCAGTATTTTGGCCACCTCATGCAAAGAGTTGACTCATTGGAAAAGACTCTGATGCTGGGAGGGATTGGGGGCAGGAGGAGAAGAGGACGACAGAGGATGAAATGGCTGGATGACATCACTGACTTGATGGACATGAGTTTGAGTGAACTCCGGGAGCTGGTGATGGACAGGGAGGCCTGACATGCTGCGACTCATGGGGTCGCAAATAGTCGGACACGACTGAGCGACTGAACTGAACTGAAAGTCTACGGAAATAATTCAGATTAAAGATTAATTAGGTATGTGGCTATGCAATTAAGAGCAACAAATGAGCCTCAGACTTATATGGAGAACAAGACTAGAAAATTTGAATATGGAGTTAAATAGAATTCTAGCAGTGATGAGAAATGCTGATGTCAAAAGGTAGAGGTTTTGAGCAAGTGGAGGGTTAATAAAGAAGCAGATGAGGAAAGTAATGAGGTAGATTTAAACATTGCCAAAACATGTACAGGGCCTCATGTCTACTAGACTTGCTGCTGCTGCTGCTAAGCCACTTCAGTCGTGTCTGACTCTGTGCGACCCCATAGACAGCAGCCCACTTGGCTCCCCCGTCCCTCGGATTCTCCAGGCAAGAACACTGAAGTGGGTTGCCATTTCCTTCTCCAATGCGTGAAAGTGAAAAGTCAAAGTGAAGTCGCTCAGTCATGTCTGACTCTTGGTGACCTCATGGACTTCAACCTACAAGGCTCCTCCATCCATGGGATTTTCCAGGCAAGAGTACTGGGATGGGGTGCCATCGCCTTCTCTGACTAGAGACTTCAGTTCAGTCAGTTCAGTCACTCAGTCGAGTCCGACTCTTTGCAACCCCATGAATTGCAGCATGCCAGCCCTCCCTGTCCATCACCAACTCCCGGAGTTCACTCAGACTCACATCCATCGAGTCAGTGATGCCATCCAGCCATCTCATCCTCGGTCGTCCCTTCTCCTCCTGTCCCTAATCCCTCCCAGCATCAGAGTCTTTTCCAATGAGTCAACTCTTCACATGAGGTGGCCAAAGTACTGGAGTTTCAGCTTTAGCATCATTCCTTCCAAAGAAATCCCAGGGCTGATCTCCTTCAGAATGGACTGGTTGGATCTCCTTGCAGTCCAAGGGACTCTCAAGAGTCTTCTCCAACACCACAGTTCAAAAGCATCAATTCTTTGGTGCTCAGCTTCTTCACAGTCCA
>SJYX01023968.1:284388-299368 GCA_006410675.1 Oreotragus oreotragus
AGGTTGGTCATAACTTTTCTTCCAAGGAGTAAGTGTCTTCTAATTTCATGGCTGCAGTCACCATCTGCAGTGATTTTGGAGCCCCAAAAAATAAAGTCTGACACTGTTTCTACTGTTTCCCCATCTATTTCTCATGAAGAAATGGGACCAGATGCCATGATCTTCATTTTCTGAATGTTGAGCTTTAAGCCAACGTTTTCACTCTCCACTTTCACTTTCATAAAAAGGCTTTTTAGTTCCTCTTCACTTTCTGCCATAAGGGTGGTGTCATCTGCATATCTGAGGTTATTGATATTTCTCCCGGCAATCTTGATTCCAGCTTGTGTTTCTTCCAGTCCAGCGTTTCTCAGGATGTACTCTAGAGAGTTAGAAAGTACCTATTTGGGAGAGGATTGAAATGGAGAAATAGACTTGGTATCCATCTATAAAGGAAAACTATTAAACTTATAGGAGCCATTGATATTCTAGAAGTATCAGGATACTTATAGGGTAGAAAATTATGTTGAAAATAAGTCTTAATGAATACCTGTATACAGAGAGTGGGAAGAGAAATGGAGTCCAAGAAGATAAAGATTCAATATGTAAGTGATTAGACAGAAAGAACAAGAATTTGTCTAAAAGTCAAGGAAAGAGAGAGAGATTACAAAAATAATAATAAAGCAAGTATACCCATAACAAATGTTCACCTTGAACAGAGTGGAGGACAGGAATGCATTAAAAGGCTATTGAACTTCTGTTTGAAGACATTGTTAGTGAGCAATCATTCGAATAGTATTTGGGGCCGAAGCTATAATACAGGAAATTGTATTCTCATTTTGATTTTTATTAAATACATATGTTCAAATTACAGCTTCCCTTGTAGCTCAGTTGGTAAAAAGTCTGCCTGCAATGCAGAAGACCTGGGTTCAATCCCTGGGTCAGGAAGAAACCCTGGAGAAGGAAATGGCAACCCACTCCAATATTCTTGCTTGGAGAATTCTATGGACAGAAGGGCCTGATGGCTACAGTGCATGGGGTCACAAACAGTCAGACACAAGTGAGTGACTAATATTGTGTTCAATTTATAATACTTTACCCAAGCATCCTTTAATTCAACAATATATGCATTGCTTTGGAAAAGGTTTACATTATGTGAAAATGCAGAATAACTGAAAACTGATGTGAAAGTTTAAAACATTAAAATTTATTATTTAGATCCACAGACATAGAAAACCAACTTATGATTACCATAGGGGGAGGTAAGTAAGTGTTAGCTGCTCAGTTGTCTCAACTCTGCAACCTCAGGAGCTGTAGCCTGCCATGCTTCTCTGTCCATAGAATTTTACAGTCAAGTGTACTGGCGTGGGTTGTCACTCCCTTTCCCAGGGGATCTTTCAACCCGGGATTGAACCCAGGTCTCCTGCATTGCAGGCAGATTCTTTGCCCGGTGAGTCACCAGGGAAATGGGGAGTTATAAATTAGGAGTTTAGGATTAACATATACATACCACTATGTGATAACCAACAAACACCTATTATATAGCATAGAGAACTATACTCAGTATTTTGTAATAACCTATATGGGAAAAGAATCTGAAAAAGAACATATATACATATATGTGTGTTTGTGTGTGTGTGTGTGTGTGTGTGTGTATATGTATAACTGAATCACTTTTCTGTATACCTGAAACTAACACATTGTAAACCAATCATACGTCAATAAAAATAAAATAAAAAGAACTGCTGCTGCTACTGCTGCTAAGTCACTTCAGTCGTGTCCGACTCTGTGTGACCCCATAGACGGCAGCCCACCAGGCTCCCCCATCCCTGGGATTCTCCAGGCAAGAATACTGGAGTGGGTTGCCATTTCCTTCTCCAATGCATGAAAGAGAAAAGTGAAAGTGAAGTCACTCAGTCTGTCCGACTGTTTGCGACCCCATGGACTGCAGCCCACCAGGCTACTCCGTCCATGGGATTTTCCAGGCAAGAGTACTGGGGTGGGGTGCCATAGGTCTTAAATAATAAAAAAATATTTTATTTTTGCTTTTTTTGGCATGCATTTCAAGATTTTTTTCATATTATCTTTTTATCTTCTTTGTTACTATTTTCCTGGAATTCATCAAAATATGGGCATGATTACACTATCCATTTTTAAAATTTTTTCTGAGCATGAGATAAATACCTTTTTCAAAAAATTTAGTTTAGTTTCACTTGCTTGGTATTTTATTTGCAAAGGCTCATTTCACTTCCTTTGGTTAGCCACGCACATCTCTAATTTCAATGGGAATATTGGCCACTCAGGATCACAGTACATTTCAGTGTCATTTGTATCAATTCTTTTTTGTTACAGGATTGCTTATACTTAATTCACTGGAAGCCATGACATCTTCAGCACTGTTACATCAGAAACAGTTAATTTTCAAGGCTGAACTGTTCCCATAGTTCCCACTGTAATTGCTGCTGATTATTTTTATGTTGTAATGAAGCAATAATGATCAAAGCACAGGGTATTTCTTAGGGATTCATGACTGGATGGCTTTGCTTTGGGCCATTAACCCCAGTCATTAATTCCCCTGGAAATGCATTGTGCTGAGGTCATTATTGTTAATAACAGAGCTGTATGAAAACATTTGCACACACTCTGGAGTAAAACTGTTGATGATTTTCTGCCTGTAAAGTTTTGCGATTCAGAAAACTAAGAGTGATGAAGTTTGACCAAGAGAGAAAAATAAGTTGCCACTCAGTGGAGAGGAATATGATATATATTTGACATTATATGTGATATGATATCATGTGCATGTTTATATTTGTCTAAACATTTAATGTGCACACATGAGCAATCACTGGATCTTTATTTTTTGTCCTTGGACTGTATAAACATACGTAACATGTGAATGTTTGTTTTTTATTTTTGATAATTTGTGAATATATTACATATCAGTTGAAAATTAAAAAGATTGCCATTCCTAATTATAGTTACGTTCTTCACTTTGCAAAACAAATACTGGGTAATTTTTTTTTTCCAGTATACATCTGTTCCTTCTTTATACCACCTAGAGAATTGATATGAACAAAAACTAATTTGAAAATTAATTTTGTGTTCAGTAACAAATAAAAAATGCAGTTTTCCTCATTATAATTTCCTTAACATAATGACAATGATGAAACTGTAATTATCACACTCAAAATGTCTTATTTTATTGTTTTTAATACCCACTTCCCTGGTGGCTCAGACGGTAAAGCGTCTGCCTGCAATGGGGGAGACCTGGGTTCGATTCCTAGGTCGGAAGATTCTCTGGAGAAAGAAAAGGCAACCCGCTCCAATACTCTTGTCTGGAAAGTCCCATGGACAGAGGAGCCTGCTGCTGCTGCTGCTGCTGAGTCGCTTCAGTCGTGTCCAACTCTGTGCGACCCCATAGACGGCAGCCTTTTTTTTTTCCAGTATACATCTGTTCCTTCTTTATACCACCTAGAGAATTGATATGAACAAAAACTAATTTGAAAATTAATTTTGTGTTCAGTAACAAATAAAAAATGCAGTTTTCCTCATTATAATTTCCTTAACATAATGACAATGATGAAACTGTAATTATCACACTCAAAATGTCTTATTTTATTGTTTTTAATACCCACTTCCCTGGTGGCTCAGACGGTAAAGCGTCTGCCTGCAATGGGGGAGACCTGGGTTCGATTCCTAGGTCGGAAGATTCTCTGGAGAAAGAAAAGGCAACCCGCTCCAATACTCTTGTCTGGAAAGTCCCATGGACAGAGGAGCCTGCTGCTGCTGCTGCTGCTGAGTCGCTTCAGTCGTGTCCAACTCTGTGCGACCCCATAGACGGCAGCCCACCAGGCTCCCCCGTGCCTGCGATTCTCCAGGCAAGAACACTGGAGTGGGTTGCCATTTCCTTCTCCAGTGCATGAAACTGAAAAGTGAAAGTGAAGTCGCTCAGTCATATCTGACTCTTAGCGACCCCATGGATTGCAGCCCACCAGGCTCCTCCATCCATGGGATTTTCCAGGCAAGAGTACTGGAGTGGGCTGCCATTGCTTTCTCCTGGACGGAGGAGCCTGGTAGATTACAAGTCCATGCGGTCGCAAAGAGTTGGACACGACTGAGCAACTTCTCTCTCTCTAATACCCTGTATGCCTATCACTAAGTTCTTACGGAAAGAGTAGCCACAATGTGAGATTTAAGACTGGCTGGTTTCCATACCTCAGCTGTGTCCAACTTTTTGCGACCCCATGAACTGTAGCCTGCCGGACTCCTCTGACCATGGGATTCTCCAAGCAAGAATACTGGAGTAGGTTGCCATTTCCTTCTCTAGGGGATCTTTCTGATGCAGGGATTGAACTCCAGTGACTCTTCATAGTTTGAAACAGGGAAGAGATTTAAGACTGGGGGAAATTAAAAAGCAGAACAACCTACACTCTGCCTTAAAGTTCAAAGACCACTTCTAATCAAAGAAATATAATTGAATCTTCTCTTTAAGCTTTAAGTTAAGCTTCCTTAAGGGCAAGTTGTTGCCCTCAGAAAGAGATTAGACACCAAACAGTCAAAATGGAATTGAGCAAAACTCAAGAAATTCTGTCCTCCCTATACTTCTACGTAAATGAATTTGTTTCTGCGACAGACGCGTCAGTCGCTGTTGAAGTTTAACTTATGGAGAAAGATAATTTATACTATTTATTAAAGTTTTAAATTTGTACTTTTAAAACTATTACAGGTAATTGCTGTTTAGTTTTTATATTCTCATATATAAAACAAATAGTGAGAAAATAAACAAAAGGGAATGGGATACAGCTATGGAGCATTTCAGATATTTTCCCTACAAAATTTGCTCAATCCAATATAAAAGAAAACATTAGGTACCATACAGATGTAAATTTTTAGAAATTAACAAGCACAAAACAACTTGGGTTAAATGCTTTTTTAAGCCCTAAATATAGCAGGAAACTAGTGATTCAATCTCTATTTCGCAAATAGGTGCAAATCAATGAAATGTGAATTAGTGGAAAGATCTATCCTCATTTTACAGATGAAAAAGCATGACTCAAGTAACTAATTTAATTGAGCTAAATCACCTATAGAACAGCAGAACTAGGATTTAAATTACTCTCAAGGCCTATTTTTCTCCCTTGTTCCACTTGGTTTTATCACAGAGAAACATTCAGTAGTGTGTCATTTTTAGACACTTTCTAGAGACACACAGATGTCAATAGTAAGACAACTATTTTCAGCAGTTGGTATGATGGATAATCTTATGAGTCAACTTAGCTGGATCATGGTCCCCAGATATTTAGTAAAACATACTTCTGGATATTTCTCTGAGGGTATTTTTGGATTAAGTTAACATGTACACCCGTGGATGATGAGTTATACATATTACTCCCTCTAACATGGTGAGCCTCATTCAGTCATGTGCGGGCATAAATAAACCTTTCTCCACCTCTACCTGTATGTATGAATATACACATTCTGTTGATTATGCTTCCCTGAAGAATCTTGGCTAATATGGATAGGAAAAAATGAAATAGGAAATGTGATGAACCAAGTGTATGTGGAAAGAAATACAGATATGTAGGACATATTATGAATTTGAAAAGATCTTTGATTGTAGTTTAAAAGAGATAACTACCTCTTTCTTACCTCCATAAAAAAATAAATAACAAAAAAGTGAACACCGTCACAGAAACCTCTGAATAGAGTGTGGATTGATATGATGATTTAGTGATATTTTATTCATACTTTCTAATACAGCACAATGCTAAAGCCACTTGCAATTGGTATATCTAAACTCTGATTTCCCTTAAAAATCTAGGTTCGTATGTAATTTAAGATGGAAAAAAATGCTTAGGAAATGCTCTTTGCAGAATAATTTTCTAAAAAATTATTGGCATAAAATTGGTTTACATTGTTGTGTTATTTTCAGATGCACTGCAAAGTAAGTCAGTTGTTCATATACGTATATTCCCTTTTTTTTTTTAGATTCTTTTCCCATATAGGCCAATAAAGAGTACTGAATGGAGTTCCTTGGGTTATATAGTAGGTCCTTATTAATTTCCTATTTTATATATAGTAGTGTATATATATATCTATCCCAATCTCCCAATTTATCCCTCCCTTGCTTCCTGGTAACCATAAGTTAGTTTTCTACACCTGTAACTATGTATGTTTTGTAGATGAGTCAGACAGAGAAAGATAAATAGCATATGATATCGCTTACATATGGAATCTAAAAAAAGGGTACAAATGAAATTATCTGCAAAACAGAAATAGAGCTACAGGTGCAGAATAATTTTTGAGTAAGATATATATATATTTATGTGTATGTATGCATATATATATATGGAAATGATAATTAGCTAAATAGATAAATGTGGAGATTAGAGAAAATATACCTTTTGAGATACATATTTCACAAAGACTTCTATTTCTTATAAAATTAATTTGCTGAAGAAAGAAAAAAGCTCTGAAAGTCTTTTAATAACATGTCTCTCCCAGAAGCTTCATGTTATTTCAAAATTACATGTAATTATACACATATATATGCTGCTGCTGCTGCTAAATCACTTCAGTTGTGTCCAACTCTGTGTGACCTCACAGAGGCAGCCCTCCAGGCTCCTCCGTCCCTGGGATTCTCCAGGCAAGAACACTGGAGTGGGTTGCCATTTCCTTCTCCAACACATGCACACGTGCTAAGTCGCTTCAGCCTTGTCTGACTATGTGTGACCCTATGGACAACATCCAACCAGGCTTCTCTGTCCACAGGATTCTCTAGGCAAGAATACTGGAATGGATTGCCATTTCCTTCTCCATATATATATATATATATGTATATTCACGTTTTCATGCAGAGTGGGCTATCTGCAAAGAGCTCTATTTTATACTTTATTGTTTTAACAGACCACCCACACATACTTCAGAAATACTCATGCCTATATAGCTGCTTAAGGAGTTTTATTCTGTGACAGTCTTAATGGTGGGGGGGGGGGGTGGCGTGCATGCTTGTTTAGTTACTCAGTGGTGCCCGACCCTTTGTGAATCTTTCAGCTGTAGCCCACCAGGCTCCTCTTTTCATGGGATTTTTCAGGCAAGAATATTTCAGGCAAGAATAAGGAACTAGTTTCTTCTCCAGGAAATCTTCTCAACCCACGGATCAAATCTGCATCTCCTGCATTGCAAGTCACTTCTTCACCCTCTGAGCAACTGGGGAAGCCCCAGTGGTGGGTGATTTCCTCAAAAAACAAAACTTCACAGGGAATTGTTTGGAATGGAAGCATGTAGAAGAGAGTCAGTGTCCCTATTCCATGACTCTGCAATTAGTAAAGATGATTCCTTCTTTGGAGAGAAATGATGCTTGCTATTCTTCTGTATTTAATCTGTTATATTGTTAAATGGTATCCTTAAATATCATTTCCAGTGGAGGCAGTGAGGGAAAGATAAATGAAGAAGAAGGCAAGAACTTGGAAAAATGATTGCAGATTCTTTTTGCCATAGATGTTTACTGCTAATTTTGCCTGACTAGAATGTTTCCTGTATTTAAGGGGAGATATGGGCTTCCCTTCTGGCTCAGTGGTAAAGAATCCACCTGTCAATGCAGGAGACATGGGTCTAATCCCTGGGTTGTGAAGATTCCCTAGAGAAGGAAACGGCAATCCACTCCATTATTTTTGCCTGGGAAACCTCATGGGCAGAGGAGACTGGCCGGCTATAGTCCATGCGGTAGCAAAAGAATGGGACACAACTTAGAGATTAAACAGCAACAACTTTCACACCCACATCTGTGGGGCAGAGATAGGGAAATGGCTCCCACTTTTAGCCACTTACTTTGGATGTTGCTCCCTGGCTTGCCATCTCTGAAATCTCTCCTGCATTATAGCATTTTCAAAATGAAAGGTAAGAAAGCCCCTTCTCTTTAGGAGTAAATACAAATGAACAGGAAAAGTCTGCAGATAGATACCTCCTCTACAATTGTTTCATAGAATAGAAAAGTGGCAGGGCTCATCTTCATTATTTTATTTTGTGTAGTGCCTTTCACAAGGAGAGCTCAATTTGATAATTTGATGATGAGTTATGATGATGATTAATTAAAAGTGAAGTATTATTCATGCTAATTGAGGGATTAAAAAGAAAAGTTTTCATTTCAGAATGGTGCCAAAAGCAAATTTTTACATAAATAGTATTATCCATCATTAGCTTAACATGCTGGCATTCTTTCCAGTGAGAACAATTTTTAGGTGATATTTGGTGATTGCTATTCCACCTACAAATGTAACAAAAATATCCATAATTCTACCCCCCAAAATAAAGTATTTTTTTCTTCTTTCCAAATTTACATATTTATACATAATAAAAATTGTCCTATGAAAACACACAACTCTTTTAGACATTTATTTAGTTAGATATTTAGTTAGACATTAGTTAGTGGAATAATGATATTCAACACAGAATATGAAAACCCTTCTACTAACATGTTTCACAAAGATGCTACAGAGAGAGATTCTGTTATGTTATTATGGCCTAGATTGTCATTATATAATATAGAATCACAGATATATTATTTACTTCTTCAGAGAAATCGTTCTGTCTTTATCCAACTTTCCCTAGTACTATATTCCTATAAAATTCTTGCTGAAATATGAAGAATACCTGATAAAAATTTTATTACTGTTTGCAATTCTTTTATACTTATCTCATTTTTCTGTTTCTGTATTTCATAAATATATTAATAGGCAATTCTTTCCTATTTTTCAGATGCATAAATTAAGCTTCATACAGATTTGCTGAAATTTTCACAAGTAAAATGATAAAATGAGTCAGGACTAAAACATAAAATTCTAGTTCACAAAGTTTTATGTTATATCATAGATTCCTAAACATAGTTATATCAATAATCATCATCAGTGACTTAAATTCAAAGCAGAATTTAAAAATCATCATTTTTAGCCCTTGTTAGGTCTTTCTGCTTCATCTTTGTTTTATTGGCTAATATGAGACTTTAGTTCCAGGATTCTTGTTCCACGCCCACCATATTTGTGTCATTATTGTAGTGCTCCAAATGAGTATTACAGTATGAGTAACTTTTCGCTTCCAAGTTAAATACAACCACTTATCTTCTTCACATCCATTTATTTAGTGCAGCCAAAGCTCCAGCAGTAGAGTCCTAAGCTGAACAGCCACTGGAAACCCAAACTAGTCATGAATGCGCTGAGCTTATAGGAAGCAGGTAGACAGCAAGGGACAAAAGCAGAAAAGAAAGCGTATATGTTGGGAAGGGATTAATACATTCATTAATGTATTGCTACATTAATTCAAAACCATAGGCTTCCTAACTCCTTAGAACAATGGCTGGACATGAATTCCAATCCAGTGAATCAAATTCTACTCATTGTGATACTTGATTATCTTCATATTGTCTTCTGGCCCATTTCTTTTAGAATGATGCAAGCGCCTTGGTGGTAGAGACCATAATAAAACTGAATCAAATAAAATGTTTCATCAGTAGGGTTTCTGTTTAAGATTAAGATGACAAGCTTTGCGTCCAGTCAACAGGGTGTAATTCCATGAGAGAAAGCTATTTCTCATTATCAACTTCAGCATGAGGATTTCAGAAAGTAAAGGCAAATGGGGATATAAAGACACAAAAGTCAATAACATTTCTTGCCATTAGTTCTTGAGAAAGAAATTTTGAGTAGTGAATTTACCCTCTAAGTGATGGTTATAGGACTAACTATGTTAACTATGTTAACTATGTTAAACCATCCTGAGAGTAAATGAAACACTGCAGTCTCATCAGAGAGGGAACTTTTGAAAAATTATTGAAGTATAATTGACTTAGAACATTAAATTACTTTCAGGAGTGCAACATAGTGGTTCAATATTTTTATAGATTGCCCAACATACAAAGTGATTATAAAATATTGACTATATTCTGGTGTTATATGTTACATACAGTTACTTATTTTATAGTTGGTAGTTTGTAGCTCTTTATCCGCTTCATCTCTTTTGCCCCAACACTGCCCCCTCCCTGTGGTAACCACTACTTATTCTCCATGTCCGTGAGTATGTTTCTGCTTTAGCTGTTCATTCATTTTGGTTTTTAGATTCCCTATATAGGTAAAAACAAAACACTATTTGACTTTCTCTCACTTATTTCATTAAGTATAATATCCTCCAGGTCCATCCATGTTGTTGCAAATAGCAATATTTTATTCTTTTATGACTTAGTAATATTCCATTTTGTGCATATATATATATATATGCTACATCTTTATCCAGTCCTTTGCTGACAAGCACTTATATTGCTTCCATATCTTGCCTATTGTAAATAATGCTGCTGTGGACATCGAAGTGATGTATCTCTTTGAACTAGTGTTGTTGTTTTCTTTAAATAAATGATAAGGAGAGGAATTGTTGGATCATATGGTGGCCTTAGCTTTTTGAGGAACTGCCAGTGTTTCAGAGTGGTTGTACCAGTTTACATTCCTACCAACTGTGTGCTAGGGTTCCTTTTTTTCCACATCGTTGTCAACACTTATACTTTCTTGTCTTCTTGATGGTAACCCCTCTATCATGTGTGACGTATTATCTCATGTTGGCTTTGATTTGCATTTCTGTGATAATTAATAATGTTGAGCATCTTTTCACATATATATTGGCCATCTATATGTCTTTGAAAAAATGTCTATTCAAGGTTCTGAAAGTGACAATTTTAGGTTTTAGAGCAAAGATCAGTTGTGGGGGTAAGTGATTTCACACACTATATCTATTCTGGTGTGGCCTGGGATTTTCTTACATGGGAATTTGATGTTTAATTCTGTGGAAGGCACTACCAAGCTTTTGGGGGATATAAGTAGAGATAAGCAAGTTCCTTGAATTTATTTATCTTTTTAGCTTTCAAGCTATCACATTTACTTTTAATGTTAAATTTATTTATTTTTTAATTAAGGATAATTGCTTTACAGGATTGCCTTGGTTTCTGTCAAATATCAGCATGAATCAGCCGTAGGCATACATATGTCCCTGTCTCTTGAATCTCCTTCCCATCTCCCTCCCCATCCTACCCCTCTGGGTTGTTACAGAGCCCTACTTTGAATTGCATAGATCCTACTAAGTATCAAAGAAAAAGAATAGAGAACCAAACCAGGAAAATGCATATTAGGCTCGAGGGGACTGTAGCCTGCCAGGAATTCTCTGTCCATGGAATTCTCTAGGCAAGAATACCGGGGTGGGTTGTCATTTCCTTCTCCAGGGGATCTTCCCAACCCAGGGATCAAACATGGGTCTCTGCATTGTAGGCAGATATTTTACTATTTAAGCCACCAGGGAGGCCCCCACAATAAACATGGAAATGGTAATCTTTAAGCAGGCTACTGAAAGGGGGTCAACTTTAACTACTAGGCTTCTGAGTTGAGGCACATGGACCCCTGGCATTAATTACTTTTACTGTATTGAGATTTGAGTAAAACTCTCAAATTATATGAAGGACAACTATAAAAATAATCCTATGAAGTATGATACTAAATCTATCATGCAGTGTGATCAATGATTTTGTTCTTTACCATATAGGATCCTAAGAGAAACTTCTGTGTAGTCTAAGTTCCAGAGATATTTCTGTTTAATAATTGGTTTTGTTGTGTGGATTCTCTAAATTGGATACGTACCATATTTGAATTTTAACCCAGTTTGTTAAAAAGGAAATGTGTGGCTCAGTCATAGTTATGTCTTCATTTGACAGTTTTGTTCTTGTTCTCCTTCATTCTTTTGCCCCATTCTTCAATCTGCTTATTGCATTTCATGTCTTGCCTTTAATCCTTTTTAGACGAAGTAGGTTCAGTAGTATCCCAAAGAAATGTTGAATCACTTGTGGTTTTCATCACAGTGCATGAAGCATTAGAAAAGCTATTTTAGTGTCTCAGGTTGAGAACCAAGACAATGGGAGTATGTACTAGTATCCTGGAGCTTCTGTAACAGAGTCTCACAAGTTGGGTAACTTAAGAAAACAAATGCATCTGCTCTCAGTTCTGGAGTCTAGAGATATGAAATCAAGTTGTAGAACCATGCATACATTAAAGACTCTAAGGTGGATCTTTCCCTACCTCTTCCCAGGCTCTGGTGGTTGGCATTCCATAGTTTGTAAACATAACACTCAAATATCTGTCTCCAGCATTCTTCCTATGTATGTGTCCAAATATTCCTCTGATTTCCAGATCTGCTACCATGAGGATAGTATCTCTCCAGAAACAAGCAAAACTTTATGTTTTAAAAGTTGATTACAGAATTTTACAAACAGCAGCTGAATTTGGAATTTTGTTTATCTCTATGCTAAAATATTCCCAACCTTCCTGCACCCGCCTCCCAGGCCCACTATAATTCACTATTATCTCATCTTAACTTGATTATACCTACAAAGACTCTATTTCCAAATAAGGTCACATTTAATTCAACTCACAGCAAGTAGTATCAATAGTATGATACAGCAAAAATTATACTACAAGTCAAGTTGTAGGCTTTCCTCCCCAATATGTTTTGTTACAACTCTCTACTACTCAGCTCAAGTAGTTGTACAAGTTTGTATTTCTACACTCATCTCCCAGCCTTTTCACTTTCAGTCATCTCAGCTCTGTCTCTATATTTGTACCTGAATTCTCCCTCACTGTATGCTTGTGCTAAGTCGCTTCAGTCATATCTGACTCTTTGTGACCCCATGGATTGTAGTAGCCCGCCAGGCTCCCCTGTCCATGAGATTCTCCAGGCAAGAATACTGGAGTGTGTTACCTTGCCCTCCTCCAGGGGATCTTCCTGACCTGGGGATCAAATCCTGTCTCTTATGTCTCTTGCATTGGCAGACAGGTTCTTCACCACTAGCACCACCTGGGAAGCCCCTTCAGATGAATAATTCATGCACTGAAACAACCATATGTTTATTTCAGCTATTAAAAAGCTTCCTCCTTCCAGATGACCCACCCTGGACTCCAGTGAACAAGTGATACCACATTTCCTCATAGTCTTCAAGCTCCTAGAGAGAGAGGATCTCAGACAAGCCTCCTGTTCTTAAGGAAAGCAAGGAGTCTTCACTGACCCCTGTTCCAGTATGAAACATTTATCAACTTAACACTCATGGCATTTGAAGCCAGGTTGAGATGAATTCAAACTGCAATTTTGCAGACACTGAGGCAGACTGTTCAGTTTGCGCTTAGAAAGGCAAAACCATGCATAAAACTGTGCCCCAGTTTTCCTGACACTGCAAAGCTTAAAGTGCATTAAGAGTGAGCTCCACAACTCTCATAGAAAACATGATGGTTCATCAAGAGAGACAAATCTTGTTTACATAAAACTCTATAGAGTAATTGAACACAATGTACTTGTTGGTTTTGCCAATTTTGAGGTAAGTGAACTCACAAATTAATTCAACCTCTAAAATAAGATTTCTTAATGTATAACATGAAGAAAAAATAGCTTATGGTTTGGTTGTGAGAAATAAACAATATTTAAATTCTTGTTACTGCTCTGTCACACAATAGATGCTTAATAAATGTTAGTTCTCACACATTCCATATAAATATCAATAGAGCTCATGATATTATCAGTATCATTCTATTATGTTCTGCTTTGGGACAGGTTTTCAGGACAGATTTCAATTTATTTTGTTAAATATTTATGCCCATGATACTCCTAGGAATTTGCTTTAACTTCCTTTGCAATAGATATTTGTTTACACTTATTTTTTTCTCCACTACCCCAAATTATTCACCTATGTTTGCATAGCTTTTGTAAGCCAGATCTCTGAGATTAACCTTTTCCTACCTAGCTAACTCCCAATTTTTCAAGTTAACAACAGATTGAGATGGTGCATAGAATTATAGTTGGCATTTTCTATCCTTTTAAATGTTTAGGCCTCCAAAGGCTACATGAACACCCAGTGTGAACTGCAAGCAGAACATCATTATTTAAAATATGCAGAATCTCTCCAACTGTTGAACAAATCTCATTTTAAGACAAAGGACTAAAGCAACAAGGCCATAGCTAAATGCAAGAAAAGTTCATCTGAAAACTTTAATTAAAGAAACACTGTTTTTTCAGCCGTTATCAATGGTCAACTAAGGAATTCACAGATTACATATAATTTCAAAACAGTGAAATGTAGCTAATTTGTTGTAATTTAAAAAATAACATAATTTCAATAAAGTAGTTTGACTTTTGCTTTAAATTTTTTAAAAAAACTAAATGTTTATTCATTCACATTTGAAAGCAGATAATCTAACAAATTTCATTTTAGGGTTGGGGGAGGGATGTGGGAGGAAGAAACAAAACTTTTCAATATAGGGACCATTTAAACATCACTGCATTGTTTGGGTAAAATTAGATAGTAGAAGGAAAATGTCATTGGTATGACATTTATTATTTATTTCCTCATAACTTCCCCTTCCTAATGGATATAATCTTCAGCTACCTTAAGCTGAATATAGTACCCAATAAGAATTCTATAACTCTTTTTATGTTATGTTATCATTAACACAAGTGTGATCATAGACTTTATGTATCTTGAAGTTCATAATATTTTCTGCTTTGTGAAATCAGGATAAAATTTGCTTTCACTGGTAAATTTGAGATATTAGGGTCAAGGCAAGAGGAGACTCAGAATGACAGCATTTGAAGAGTTAATATATACATATATTAAATATATATATATATATTTTAAAACAACTAACCTAGGCAGATGCACTTGGGAAATATTGCAATATATCATAATAATATCAATACATACTTCCCTAATGTGGAGCTATTATATTATATTTTAGTAACATCTGCTGGATCATTGAAAAAGCAAGGAAGTTGTAGAAAAACATCTATTTCCGCTTTATTGACTATGCCAAAGCCTTTGACTGTGTGGATCACAATAAACTGTGGAAAATTCTGAAAGAGATGGGAATACCAGACCACCTGACCTGCCTCTTGAGAAACCTATATGCAGGTCAGGAAGCAACAGTTAGAACAGGAC
>SJYX01023968.1:303582-323917 GCA_006410675.1 Oreotragus oreotragus
GCCAACCACAGAAGTCCATGCAGAGATAGTGCCTAACTCTGTTTAGATTAAAGGAAACCGGACCTGGGTTTGTGAGCTAAATATCAGTATCCCTGAGACTCTGGAGCAATTTATTATTAAAAGTACTGAATTTTTCACTTCAAGGTATGGTTCTAATGTAACAAAAATCTAAAATACATAACATCATTCATAATGGTCATTTGTACATGACTACCAGAAAAACCACCACTTTGATTAAATGGACTTTTGTTGGTAAAGTAATGTCTCTGTTTTTTAATATGCTGTCCCTTGGACTGCAAGGAGATCCAACCAGTCCATTCTAAAGGAGATCAGTTCTGGCTGTTCTTTGGAAGGACTGATGCTAAAGCTGAAACTCCAATATTTTGGCCACCTCAAGTGAAGAGTTGACTCATTAGAAAAGACTCTGATGCTGGGAGGGGTTGGGGGCAGGAGGAGAAGGGGATGACAGAGGATGAGATGGCTGGATGGTATCACCAACTCGATGCACATGAGTTTGGGTGAACTCCGGGAGTTGGTGATGCACAGGGAGGCCTGGAGTGCTGCAATTCATGGGGTCGCAAAGAGTCGGACACGACCGAGTAACTGAACTGAACTGAACTGAACTAGGCTGGTCATAACTTTTCTTCCAAGGAGCAAGTGTCTTTTAATTTCATTGCCGCAGTCACCATCTGCAGTGATTTTAGGTCCAAAAAAACCAAAATATCATTGCTTCTGCTTTTTTCCCCATCTATTTGCCATGAAGTGATGGGACCAGATGCTATCTTAGTTTTTTGAATACTGAGTTTTATGTCAGCTCTTTTACTTTCACCTTTCACTCTCATCATGAGGCTCTTTAGTTCCTCTTCAGTTTCTGCCATTAGAGTAGTATCATCCTGTCTCTTATACACATCTCTGTGCAATTTTGAACACCAAACTTTGTCATACTCCCTGAGTTTCTACTACTACATTTTTCAGTTTAACTGTCTATTGAGAATACCTGTTCTAATGTTGAGGTGGATCAAATTATGATACTATTCCTTAATAAGAGACAAACTGGTTATGAAATCTTATCTATTTTAGTCATTATATCAGAATTAAATGGAAGAGAGTATGATTCTGCTATTAAAAATACTTTGTCTTTTTTTCTATTATGGACTAGAATACAGCTGTATATTTGAATGAGAAATAGGTGAACCAAAATCAAAGACAAGTGTTCCTCTTATGATGAAAGTGAAATTGAGCAAGAGGTTTTGTTCTAAGTATTTTCTTCCTTTTCAATCTTAATACTTTTGTAAATCTGAAGTCAGGACTGAGGATCTTGGTTTTAATTTTCTATGCTCTAATATTTCATGTCAAAAGTGAAACATTTTAAAGGAAATTGAGGTCTGCCAAAAAATTTCTGATTGCCTATTCAGGGTAATAGTTATTATGAGATACATTGAGAGGAAAAAAGTCTTTAGCTTCAATATGAACATCCATGCCAATACTTAAATATATATACATCAAGCTTCTCATTTCTTTAAGAAATAGCCTAAAGCATATATACGTTTAAATTACAGCATGAAACTCTAAAGCAATGTGAGCTTTAATATTACTGTCTGTCATGGAGCTACCGGATGGGAAATACACAATATAGTTTTTTTTTTTTTTTTTAATAATGACATTAAAAAAGTAACTGTGTAGCTAACTGAATCATTAAAAAGCAAGCAAGTCTGATTCTAGACATTTTAACTGTATATGCATTTCTTTAAGAAAAAGTACAACTTTCAGTTTCTGGTCCACCATGTAAAGAGCTTAGAAGTTGCCACATCTTCCTAACAAGTGTAAAGCTGAAAACAACTGAAAAAACTCACTAGTTCTTTCTGTTTCCTTCAAAAAAGTTCAGTCGCTCAGCTATGTCTGACTCTTTGCAACCCCATGGACTGTAGCCCACAAGGCTCCTCTGTCCGTGGAATTCTCCAGGCAAAAATACTGGAGTGGGTTGCTGTTCCCTTCTCCAGGGGATCTTCCTGACCCAGGGATTGAACCCAGGTCTCTCACATTGCAGGCAGATTCTTTACTGTCTGAGCCACTTTAATGGATCCCCATTTCCTTCCAAAAAGTGAGGTCAAAAATTGAAGAGACAGGAAGATAAAGAGAATTAGAACTTACTAGAGTAAACACTCACAAGCTGGTTTTTTAGGAACTCGTACCACAGTAGGAAAACCTGAACTGTAATTGACAAATGCTGAAGGCTCAGTGTAGGGATGTCTAAGAGCTGGAAATTCCAGAAGGACTCAGTCACAGTGGGGTCCCTATGATTTGAAGAATTTTACTTACAGGAGCTCTACAATGTCCTTACAATAGATACTGGAGCAAATTCCCCTTGTGCTTCCAGTAGAGGTAAGGGAAAATTAGCCATTTTGACTAAACACTATTTCTTCTCAGGAAGCATAATACAATCAGTGTAATAATCTAGTGTGATATCTTATAGAAGGAAAAGTCAATCAAGATCCTTATGAACTAGATCATGACATACGGCTGGAGAGTTGATATATCCATGAGGTATGACTACAAAGGTGGATTTCTGGCCTTGCCAGCTGAAAGCAAATTGCTTCTGGTGAGCCTCATTGACAGGGATGGAGAAAAATGCTTTTGCTGGAGCATGGAACCTGGGAGCACAACATTGGACATTATGTGTATAAAAACACTCTGACCTTCATGATGAAGGGAAAGAAAAGGAATATACCAGAAAAGTTCTTCTCTTTTGAGAAAATAGTGTGACTTTACCAAAGACTATATTTATTTCCTTCCTCAACCTTCCCTCCCCTCTCCACCCAAATTTGTAAAGAAGATCATTCAAGAACCTCAATTTCAATCAAACAATGAATGAGTGGCTACTAAATTTTAGATTACTCTTCAAGCCAGGTGGAGAGTNCAGGGAGGCCTGGCATGCTGCGATTCATGGGGTCACAAAGAGTCGGACACGACTGAGCGACTGAACTGAACTGAACTGAAGATCATGGCATCTGGTCCCATCACTTCATGGCAAATAGACGGGGAAACAATGGAAATAGTGGCAGACTATTTTGGGGGACTCCCAAATCACTGCAGATGGTACTACAGCCATGAAATTAAAAGACACCTGCTCCTTGGAAGAAAAGCTATGACCAACACAGACAATATATTAAAAAACAAAGACATTACTTTGCCAACAAAGGTACGTCTGATCAAGGCTATGGTTTTTCCAGTAGTCATATATGGATGTGAGAGTTGGGCTATAAAGAAAGCTGAGAGTTGAAGAATTGATGCTTTGTGACTGTAGTGTTGGAGAAGACTCTTGAGAGTCCCTTGGACTTTAAGGAGGTGATCCAACCAGTTCATCCTAAAGGAAATCTGTCCTGAATATTCATTGGAAGTACTGATGCTGAAACTGATACTCCAATAATTTGGCCACCTGATGGGAAGAACTGACTCATTGGAAAAGCCCCAGCTGCTGGGAAAGACTGAAGGCAGGGGGAGAAGGGGATGACAGAGGATGAGATATTTTGATGGCATCATCTCCTCAATGGGCATGAGTTTGAGTACACTCTGGGAGTTGATGATGGACAGGGAAGCCTGGAGTGCTGCAGTCCATGGGGACACAAAGAGTCAGACACGACTGGGTGACTGAAATGAACTGAAGTCTCTGAAGGTAATACTGATGACCATTACTGCAATTTGCTACAAAAAATTGTGGTCTAAACACCAAATAATCAGCATTCCTTGGGAATTTATTAGAAATGTAGCACAGATACAAGGAAAGAATAAATAGGTCTTGGTAGAAGAAATGTCAATGAATTTGGCAGTCTTTAACACACCAATGTCTAAATTAGAAGGGGAGAAGTAAAGGAATCAGAAGAGCACATTCCTTCTATTTAACATAGTTCCCAAACCTGAACTCTCAAAACCTATGACTACATTTCAAGTCACATAGTCACATCTATCAGAGAGTTTGGGAAATGTAGCTTTTGTTCCATATGGGTACATGCATAGCTAAAAATTGAGATTCTATTAATTTAGGAAAAAAGAGGGAGAATGAAAATTCAAGACAACTAGCAATAAAAATGCTAAAGCATTTTACATGGAAAGCTTTAATCTTCCTTCTCCACACAATTCAAAATAAGAAAATTTTCCTATCCCAATCTTTCCCGTATCAGAATTTGCATTGTTATTCAAAACAGTTATTCATCCTTGATTATTTCTTCTCACCTCTCTCAATTTGTCATGAAGTCTTACTCATATTTAATGTGCTTGTATGTCCATATCATTTCCTCTCCACAGCTGCCTTCTCACTCCAAGCCAATGTCATCTCTTTTTTGGTGGTGGTGGTGTTCAGTCACTAAGTCGTGACTGACTCTTTGTGACCCCATGTGCTTGCACGGATTCAAGTTGTCTGAGTCAGTGATGCCATCCACCATCTCTGTCATTCCCTTCTCCTCCTGTCCTCAATCCCTGCTGTTCAGAGGACTCTCAAGGGTCTTCTCCAACACCACAGTTCAAAATCATCAGTTCTTCAGTGCTCAGCCTTCTTTATGGTCCAATACTCACGTCTGTACATGACTATTGGAAAAACCATAGCTTTAACGATATGGACCTTTGTAAGCAAAGTGATGGTTCTGGTTTCTAGTACACTGTCTAGATTGGTCATCTCTTTTTGGTTTTCTGTAATTCTCTTCTATCTGACTTCACTGCCAACACATTTGTCTACTTAGCATCCATTCTCCTTAGAGAAAACAGAGTGACCTTTTGAATATGGAGGTCATATCATTCTTCCATTGAAAAATTCATTGAAGGCAAAATAATATTAACAACCTCTGATCTGAGTTTTCTGATCTGCTTCCTTTCTCACCTAATCTTGTGTATTATTGTCCTTCTTATTGGCCAGACTTCAGCCATGGAGGTTTTTTTGTTGTTGTTCTGTTCCTCAGGATATAGGACCCTTTTCTTTGAATTTATTTTTTTCTCTTTTCTTTTTATTTTTCTCTTTTTCTTACTTTACATGATGAGATCCTTCTCATCTTTTGGGGGTTTCATTTCAAATACCTCAAATTAGCTGCTCAGAAAAGTTTTTCTGGATAGATGTTTGTAGACTAGTTCACTCTAGAATTACTCTATATTCCAGCAATCTTTGGATTTTTTTTTAAAAAATCTGATCTGTAACTAGTTCATGTATTGGTTTATTTGTTTACTGTTCATCTCCCCCTATCTATAAGGCAGAGTTCCTTATTTCTACTTTATCAATATCACCTAGAACAGTGCTTAGCATTTAGAGAAGCTCAATATATATTTTCTGAGTGAATAATAAGTGATTGAATGGGTGGTCTTCTAAAAGAACTCCCAGTTAAGTACTATTGCGTATCTTCAGTTAGAACACCTGTAGCAGCTAGACAGATGCCAGTTAAGGAAGATAGGCTTAAACTGCTCATAACCCTTTTCTTTGGGTTCAGCAGGTAAAGAATACACCTGCAATGCAGGAGACACCAGTTACATCCCTAGGTTGGGAAGATCCCCTGGAGTATGAAGTGGCAACACACTTTAGTACTTTTGCCTGAAAAATCCCATGGACAGGACAGCCCATCAGGCAACAGTACAAAGGGTTGCAAAGAGTCAGACATGACTTGAGTGACTAAGCATGCAACACTTTTCTTTAATGAATTAAATCTAGATTGCCAAGAGGCACTTGATATTAATAATATATTTAACAGGAAGTCTATAGGCAATTCTCAAGATTGTTTTCCAGCTCAGAGTATCTCTTCTCATTTTTCTATCACTGCTGTAATATTTTCCTTCTTCTACAACCCTAAACCATTTCTCCTTCTCCTCCTCTTTATCATCATCCTCATCCACACCTTCTCATATCTTCTCTGTTATTCCACAGATTTCTATCACCAAAAGCAAAATTTAATATTTTACCTTAAGCTCTAGTTGAACAGCCTTGAGAAAAAAAGTTTGAGAGAATTAAAGATATTTGGGGGTTCAAGCTCTGAAACACACATTTGGAATGGAATATTTTCATTGCCTTGGTTACAGAAATGGCCAAATTTGTCCTTTTATGCATGGAAACTTTCTAATGTTTGATTTTGACAATTTGTGAAACATTAATTAAGGAAAACTTTTTGTTACCATTTCTAATCTAACTTGGGCTCTCCAGTGGACCCTGATTTTTTTCAGAATTTTCAAATTTTTATTTGAGCAAACAATGTAACAAATTACTGTTCTTAAATATTTGTTTCAGGGTACCTATATCTAGGAATAATTCTTTAATCTTGGCAAACAGATTATTCCTATGGCTGCAGTATGAATTAAAGTCTAAGGAAAACAACAAGTCCCTCCAGGTGCATATTTTTACTCAACACTAGTGCTTCTGGATTAACTGTAAAAATATCATTGCAACATTTTCCAAATTATCTCAACTTTATAAAAAAAGAAAAAATGGTTTTTAAAATAGATATTACAAATTCTAGTTTTTCCTTGAGCTTTCTTGATACTTATTGCCTAAACGCCCTGTCAAAAATTAAAAACTGAAAATGCCATCTTGTGAGGGTTATAGTATATTAAATAGTAAAAATCTTTACCATTATTCTTACTTTATAAGATCATGAATTTTTTATAATTAAAGACATGAGACTACAAATACATATTTGTCCCTCTCAAGAAAATAAATACATTCAAGCTTCCTAGAGTTGTTTCTTTCTTTAAAGACAACCACTTGTAAAAGAATGAAACTAGAACACTTTCTAACACCATACACAAAAATAAACTCAAAATGGATTAAAGATCTAAACATAAGACCAGAAACTACAAAACTCCTAGAGGAAAACATAGGCAAAACACTCTCCGACATAAATCACAGCAGGATCCTCTATGACCCACCTCCCAGAATATTGGAAATAAAAGCAAAAATAAACAAATGGGACCTAATTAAAATTAAAAGCTTCTGAACAACAAAGGAAACTATAAGCAAGGTGAAAAGACAGCCTTCTTAATGGGAGAAAATAGTAGCAAACAAAGCAACTGACAAATAATTAATCTGAAAAATATACAAACAACTCCTGCAGCTCAATTCCAGAGAAATAAACGACCCAATCAAAAAATGGGCCAAAGAACTAAACAGACATTTCTCCAAAGAAGACATACAGATGGCTAACAAACACATGAGAAGATGCTCAACATCACTCATTATCAGAGAAATGCAAATCAACACCACAGTGAAGTACCATTTCACACCAGTCAGCATGGCTGCGATCCAAAAGTCTACAAGCAATAAATGCTGGAGAAAAGGGAACCCTCTTACACTGTGGTTGGGAACGCAAACTAATACATTCACTATGGAGAACAGTGTGGAGATTCCTTAAAAAACTGGAAATAGAACTGCCATATGACCCAGCAGTCCCACTGCTGGGCATACACACTGAGTAAACCAGAATTGAAAGAGACACGTATACCCCAATGTTGATCACAGCACTGCTTGTAATAGCCAGGACATGGAAGCAACCTAGATGTCCATCAGCAGATGAATGGATAAGAAAGCTGTGGTACATATACAAATTGGAATGCTACTCAGTCATTAGAAAGAATACATTTGAATCAGTTCCAATGAAGTGGATGAAACTGGAGTCGATTATACTGAGTGAAGTAAGCCAGAAAGAAAAACACCAATACACTATACTAACACATATATATGGAATTTAGAAAGGTGGTAACGATAACCCCACATGCAAGACAGCAAAAGAGACACAGATGTATAGAACAGTCTTTTGGACTCTGGGAGAGGGTGAGGGTGGGAGAATGGCATTGGAACATGTATATTATCATATGTGAAAATGATCACCAGTCCAGGTTCAATGCATAAGACAGGGTGCTCGGGGCTGGTGCACTGGGATGACCCAGAGGGGTGGGATGGGGAGGGAGGTGTGAAGAGGGTTCAGGATGGGGAACACATGTACACCAGTGGTGGATCCATGTCAACGTATGGCAAAACCAGTACAATATTGTAAAGTAATTAGCCTCCAATTAAAATAAATAAATTTATATTTTAAAAAAATCCTCAAAAAAATAAAATAAAGAGAGATTATTAGATGTTAACTGATTTAGAATGTTTGCCAAGATTACTTGAAACTCTATAATTTAAGCTAAAGAAATTTGCTAAGCAGAATATGATTTAACAGAAGTTAAATTAGAGAAAATTCAATTCACAAATTGAGTTTTCTTTCACTGAAGCTTTCAGACTTAGCTAACAAACATCCAAGTTTTGACAGTTCAGAATGAGGGGTCTTATTTTCAACAGCACTGATTTTGTGTGCCTTGTAATACAATTTTTAAGAAGGAAGTAAAGACAGTGTTCCTCACATTCTATACAGAAATGTAAATGTATCCTTTTCTCTTTTTTTTAAGAAAAGTAATACATTTTTGCTAAGTCATTTCAAACTAAATATTAGCTTTGTCTATAGACAAACTTTTAATTATATCATATTAATGACAATCTCAGCTCTATAAAACTATACAAAGGTGTTTGATCAAGATCTGATATTACATTGTTAATTAATTTTTTGTCATAAGCATATAAATGGATATATCTCTCTCTGGCATGTTGATTCTATGTAAGAGGTCAACCTTCCATCAGAACTGTGCAATTTTGAACACCAAACTTTGTCATACTCCCTGAGTTTCTACTACTACATTTTTCAGTTTAACTGTCTATTGAGAATACATATTCTAATGTTGAGGTGGATCAAATTATGATACTATTCCTTAATAAGAGACAAACTGGTTATGAAATCTTATCTATTTTAGTCATTATATCAGAATTAAATGGAAGAGAGTATGATTCTGCTATTAAAAATACTTTAATTGTCTTTTTTTCTATTATGGACTAGAATACAGCTGTATATTTGAATGAGAAATAGGTGAACCAAAATCAAAGACAAGTGTTCCTCTTATGATGAAAGTGAAATTGAGCAAGAGGTTTTGTTCTAAGTATTTTCTTCCTTTTCAATCTTAATACTTTTGTAAATCTGAAGTCAGGACTGAGGATCTTGGTTTTAATTTTCTATGCTCTAATATTTCATGTCAAAAGTGAAACATTTTAAAGGAAATTGAGGTCTGCCAAAAAATTTCTGATTGCCTATTCAGGGTAATAGTTATTATGAGATACATTGAGAGGAAAAAAGTCTTTAGCTTCAATATGAACATCCATGCCAATACTTAAATATATATACATCAAGCTTCTCATTTCTTTAAGAAATAGCCTAAAGCATATATACGTTTAAATTACAGCATGAAACTCTAAAGCAATGTGAGCTTTAACATTACTGTCTGTCATGGAGCTACCGGATGGGAAATACACAATATAGTTTTTCTTTTTTTTTAATAATGACATTAAAAAAGTAACTGTGTAGCTAACTGAATCATTAAAAAGCAAGTAAGTCTGATTCTAGACATCTTAACTATATATGCATTTCTTTAAGAAAAAGTACAACTTTCAGTTTCTGGTCCACCATGTAAAGAGCTTAGAAGTTGCCACATCTTCCTAACAAGTGTAAAGCTGAAAACAACTGAAAAAATTCACTAGTTCTTTCTGTTTCCTTCAAAAAAGTGCAGTCGCTCAGCTGTGTCTGACTCTTTGCAACCCCATGGACTGTAGCCCACAAGGCTCCTCTGTCCGTGGAATTCTCCAGGCAAAAATACTGGAGTGGGTTGCTGTTCCCTTCTCCAGGGGATCTTCCTGACCCAGGGATTGAACCCAGGTCTCTCACATTGCAGGCAGATTCTTTACTGTCTGAGCCACTTTAATGGATCCCCATTTCCTTCCAAAAAGTGAGGTCAAAAATTGAAGAGACAGGAAGATAAAGAGAATTAGAACTTACTAGAGTAAACACTCACAAGCTGGTTTTTTAGGAACTTGTACCACAGTAGGAAAACCTGAACTGTAATTGACAAATGCTGAAGGCTCAGTGTAGGGATGTCTAAGAGCTGGAAATTCCAGAAGGACTCAGTCGCAGTGGGGTCCCTATGATTTGAAGAATTTTACTTACAGGAGCTCTACAATGTCCTTACAATAGATACTGGAGCAAATTCCCCTTGTGCTTCCAGTAGAGGTAAGGGAAAATTAGCCATTTTAACTAAACACTATTTCTTCTCAGGAAGCATAATACAATCAGTGTAATAATCTAGTGTGATATCTTATAGAAGGAAAAGTCAATCAAGATCCTTATGAACTAGATCATGACATACGGCTGGAGAGTTGATATATCCATGAGGTATGACTACAAAGGTGGATTTCTGGCCTTGCCAGCTGAAAGCAAATTGCTTCTGGTGAGCCTCATTGACAGGGATGGAGAAAAATGCTTTTGCTGGAGCATGGAACCTGGGAGCACAACATTGGACATTATGTGTATAAAAACACTCTGACCTTCATGATGAAGGGAAAGAAAAGGAATATACCAGAAAAGTTCTTCTCTTTTGAGAAAATAGTGTGACTTTACCAAAGACTATATTTATTTCCTTCCTCAACCTTCCCTCCCCTCTCCACCCAAATTTGTAAAGAAGATCATTCAAGAACCTCAATTTCAATCAAACAATGAATGAGTGGCTACTAAATTTTAGATTACTCTTCAAGCCAGGTGGAGAGTCAATTTATGGTGGTGGGGGTGGGGCAGGGGGAAAGGCAGCAATGAAGAGATTGATCAGTAGGCAATAATCTAGGTGAGATGTGACAAGAGTATGATATAAGAAAGAGGCAATGTGAAGAACTTCTAGTGGATGTTTTTGATCAAGTAATGGAGGTAGAAGCCAGATTGCTGTGAGGATTGAGAATTTAAGTTTGTAAAACAACTAAAGCACAAGAGATACTGGAAGCAACTCAAGTTCGAAAGACACCCCTTTGTAGTACATCAGTGCTCATACAGTTGAAAATTGGCAGAGATCTCATGTTTCCAGTCCAGAGAACTTTTTATTGCGTTACTTGTCTTGGCTTCTGCCTATACAAGGAAAATGTGCTCTTTGAAGGAGAAATGAAGGTGAATCATGTAATGGTTTCTTTTATAACCAAATACTTCTGTGATCAGAGGATACACACAAGAATGCTACTTGAGATGGTGTTTTCACTCTCAGTTAGAGTCTTTCAGTTAATCAAGTTAGGCTACTTGACCACTGATAGATACCTGCTTTTAAATTCACAGTTCTGTCTTGACCGGGTCATAAGCAGGTTATCACTTATTATCCCCAAGTAAATAATTTTCTTCTTGTCTTGTGGCTCTTTTGTTAACCAAACCCTTAGATAACCTGCTATTTCTTGTTATTGCTGGGGGAAAAAAAAATGTGTCCATGTGTTTTGTTTTGTTATTCTTATTTACTTCCTTGCAACATCCTCTCATTCTTTCAATTAACACATATTTTAATGCCCTAGGAGAAGGCAATGGCACCCCACTCCAGTACTCTTGCCTGGAAAAGCCGATGGGCGGAGGAGCCTGGTGGGCTGCAGTCCATGGGGTCACAAAGAGTCAGACACAACTGAGCGACTTCACTTTGACTTTCACTTTCATGCATTGGAGAAGGAAATGGCAACCCACTCCAGTGTTCTTGCCTAGAGAATCCCAGGGACGGGGGAGCCTGGTGGGCTGCTGTCTATGGGGTCGCACAGAGTTGGACACGACTGAAGTGACTTAGCAGCAGTAGCAGTTAATGCCCTATGTGATAATTGCTACAACTTTTAAAAAAATATTCTAATATTCTTCTCCTACTAGGTGTGGTAGAATTGCACTCTCCTGACCATTTTGAACTTATGTGAGACCGTGTGATCTTTTTTGGCTAATTAAATGTTAGCAAAAGTGATTCATCTTGATCCAGGAAGACACTCTGAGTCAAGTAGCAAATCTATCCCCTGTCCCATTCTCCTTTTTGCCACGCCAACCACAGAAGTCCATGCAGAGATAGTGCCTAACTCTGTTTAGATTAAAGGAAACCGGACCTGGGTTTGTGAGCTAAATATCAGTATCCCTGAGACTCTGGAGCAATTTATTATTAAAAGTACTGAATTTTTCACTTCAAGGTATGGTTCTAATGTAACAAAAATCTAAAATACATAACATCATTCATAATGGTCATTTGTACATGACTACCAGAAAAACCACCACTTTGATTAAATGGACTTTTGTTGGTAAAGTAATGTCTCTGTTTTTTAATATGCTGTCCCTTGGACTGCAAGGAGATCCAACCAGTCCATTCTAAAGGAGATCAGTTCTGGCTGTTCTTTGGAAGGACTGATGCTAAAGCTGAAACTCCAATATTTTGGCCACCTCAAGTGAAGAGTTGACTCATTAGAAAAGACTCTGATGCTGGGAGGGGTTGGGGGCAGGAGGAGAAGGGGATGACAGAGGATGAGATGGCTGGATGGTATCACCAACTCGATGCACATGAGTTTGGGTGAACTCCGGGAGTTGGTGATGCACAGGGAGGCCTGGAGTGCTGCAATTCATGGGGTCGCAAAGAGTCGGACACGACCGAGTAACTGAACTGAACTGAACTGAACTAGGCTGGTCATAACTTTTCTTCCAAGGAGCAAGTGTCTTTTAATTTCATTGCCGCAGTCACCATCTGCAGTGATTTTAGGTCCAAAAAAACCAAAATATCATTGCTTCTGCTTTTTTCCCCATCTATTTGCCATGAAGTGATGGGACCAGATGCTATCTTAGTTTTTTGAATACTGAGTTTTATGTCAGCTCTTTTACTTTCACCTTTCACTCTCATCATGAGGCTCTTTAGTTCCTCTTCAGTTTCTGCCATTAGAGTAGTATCATCTGCATATCTGAGAGTGTTGATATTTCTCCACACAATCTTGATTCTAGCTTATCCTTCATCCAGCGCTGCATTTTGCATGGTGTACTCTGCATATAAAAAAATAAGCAGGGTGATAATATATAGCCTTCATATACTCCTTTTCCAGTTTTGAATCAGTCTGTTCCATGTCCAGTTCTAATTGTTGCTTCTTGACCTGCATTCAGATTTCTCGTTTGGGCATAGACTTGAATTAAGAAAGCAAAGAAAAATCATGAATGATATTTAGAAAAAAATTGCTGTTGAGAAAAAGAACATGGAGCTGTAAACGTGGACTCTGACACACTTACTAATACTACTACTAAGTCACTGCAGTCGTGTCCAACTCTGTGTGACCCCATAGATGGCAGTCCACCAGGATCCCCCATCCCTGGGATTCTCCAGACAAGAACACTGGAGTGTCCTTCTCCAATGCATGAAAGTGAAAAGTGAAAGTGAAGTCGCTCAGTTGTGTCTGACTCAGTGACCCCATGGACTGCAGCCTACCAGGCTCCTCCATCCATGGGATTTTCCAGGCAAGAGTTCTGGAGTGGGGTGCCATTGACACACCTAGGTCACTGAAATCAACTAGATAAGAATATTAGAAAGTTTTTGAGAGTTGTCTTGCCAAAAGAACCACAGCCTGCACAAAAAGTGACTGTGATTGTTCACCAATTAGAATAACCTGTGGGGCTCCATCCAACTACCAGAAGGGAGTGGACTGATAAAGAGCTCAGGGCCAGGATGAGTACATGCATCAATATTTAGTTCAGCTAAAGCAAGGAGGATAATGGAAAAGGCAGTGTCTTGTAGGCAAAGCAAAGCACTGTAAAGGTCCTGGACAAAGGGAGAATGACCAGGAGTGGACTCAGATTCCACCTGAAACATTCTCTACACAGAGGGTAGGGTCCCTCACTACGTCTAATAGTCAGGATATCAGAATTGCTGCTGCTATTGTCTGTAGTGTGTCTCCCGTTCTTCCTCTTCCTGATTGGAAAAGGTTACTTTGGTTATTTCTTTTATTGAATGTTTCTATTAAGTACAATCTGTATTAGGCTAGTATATCTATCTGCCTACTCCATGTCTCTACCTAAACACTTAATATCAGGGTGTGGGGAAAAAAATTGCTGACTGATCTAACTTCAAAATTCAAGACTACAAATTTCAATAGGTTTACAATTTCCATCCCTGAAAAATGTACCTGTCTTCCTTTTTATGCTTAATCTTGCATTCTATGCAAATCTTTATTCTTTCTCTGGTCCCTTCAAACATCACCTCCCTCTAGCCCAGACCCTTCCCACCATCTTCAGACTGATATATGCTACTATCTACTTAATTTCTTTATGTGTATTTCTAACTGGTATTTGACATTTTTGGTTGATAAACCAAATTGTATTTTCTTTCCCAACCAAGTCTGCTCTTCGTCAACTTTCTCAGCTCGGTAAACAGTACTACTATCCAGAGAGTGATCTGAGCAAAAGCTGAGTTTACTTGAGCCCTTGTTTTTACTCATTCTGTACATGCATTCATCAGCAAGACTCGTCAACTGACTATGCATCATAAACCTCTTCTCCTTTCTACCACCACTATCCTAAACGAGGCCACCATCGCTTTTTCCCCCTCTCTGGTCCTTTGTGGTGGTCTTGTAACTGAACCTAATTTTCCCTTCATTGGCTTCTATTACATTAGTGTCATGTCTAAATGCACTTTTCTCAGTTCCGTTCAGTTCAGTAGCTCAGTAGTGTCTGACTTTTGCTACTTCATGGACTGCAGCACCCCAGGCTTCGCTGTCTCTCACCAACTCCTGGAGCTTGCTCAAACTCATGTCCATTGAGTTGGTGATGCCATCTGCTTCTTTTCCTGCCTTCCATCTTTCCCAGCATCAGGGTCTTTTCCTAGGAGTCAGTTCTTCCCATCAGGTGGCCAAACTATTGGAGCTTCAGCTTCAGCATCAGTCCTTCCAATGAATATTCAGGATTGATTTCCTTCAGGATTGACTGGTTTGATCTCCTGGTAGACCAAGGGACTCTCAAGAGTCTTCTCCAACACCACAGTTTAAAAACATCAATTTTATGGAGCTTAGCTTTCTTTATGTTCCAACTCTCAGATTCATACATGACTGATGGAAAAATTGTAGCTTTGACTAGATGGATATTTGAAAAGTAATGTTTCTGCTTCTTAATATGCTGTCTAGGTTTGTCATAGCTTTTCTCAAGGAGCAAGTGTCTTTTAATTTCATTGCTGTAATCACCATCCACAGTGACTTTGGACCCAAAGAAAATAAAGTCTGTCACTGCTTCCATTGTTTCCCTCTCTATTTTCCCTGTAGTAATGGGACCAGATGCCATGATCTTCATTTTTTGAGTGTTCAGTTTTACGACAGTTTTTTCAGTCTCCCCTTTCATGTTCATCAGTAGGCTCTTCAGTTCCTCTTAGCTTAGTGTGGTGTTATCTGCATATCTGAGGTTATTGATATTTCTCCCAGTAATCTTGATTCCAGCTTGTGCTTCATTCAGCCAGGCATTTCGCATGATTTACTTTACATATAAGTTTAAAAAGCAGGGTGATGACATATGGCCTTGACGTACTCCTTTCCCAATTTGGAACCAGACTGTTGTTCTATGTTTGGTTCTAACTGTTGCTTCCTGACCTGCATACAGATTTCTCAGAGGGCAGGTGAGGTGGTCTGGTATGCTCATCTCTTTAAGAATTTTCTGCAGTTTGTTGTTTCCACTGACTTTTCTAGTCCTTCATAAAATTATCTTGCCTTTTCAGTCCCATCTCTTTCTCTGCTTACTATGTTCTATCCACACATTTATCCCCCCCACTCCCTTGGTTCATCTGAGATACCAAGTATTCCCAGGGCCTGTGTACTTGCTGTTCCCTCTGCAGGGAATGATTTCCCATCTTCCTTCTTAACATTATTCCACTCTACTGAAATGCCAGTTCCTCACAAAGACCCTTTCTGAAGATTCATAATATAGCCCTAACATGGTGCTCTCTATCACATAAATAGGTTTCTAATCTATTCTTTTCATTAAAAGTATCTCTTTCATTTATTTCCTCATATTTGATCTGACTCTACTCTTGAGTGTAAGTTCCAAGAGAACAAAGACTTCAGTCTTTTTCACTGAATTTTGTCAGTGCATATGTAGTTTGGATTCTTTCTTAGGTGCATATTTCTTAATACTTAACTGCTTTTCAGACATTCAGTGATGTGATCTGTCTCAGCCTTTAGATTTTGCACAATTATTGGCCCTTATCTATGCTACAGACTCAGACTTCCACACTGTTCCTCCATCTTTTTGCTTGACCTTTACTAACTAACTGTTCATCCCTGCATGGAAATGTTTTTCATTAAGTATAATAAAAAACCATCACAAGAATTCATCCTGTCATTTAAAACTGGTGAGAAAAATATGATTTGATTCCCAGTCATTTTCAATTTCCCATTATTTTCACTAATGTAGCAAATGAAAGAGTAAAGCTGGAAGCCAAATGAAAGGATGACTTAAGGAGAAAAGCAACCAGAAGTTCAGAAAAAAAATTGAAAAAATTATTTAAATGAGTTTGTTTTAAATCAAATACTGTGTTTTATTTATAGTTCTTTTCTGCCAATGTTTTAGAATCTCTAGATTATTGTCTTTTATCTCCATAAAGTCAAGAATTTAGAAAAAAATGAATTCTGATTTCATGATGAAAATATATATGCATATGAAAATACAATAAACTGTACTGAACTGAACTGAAAGTATAAAAGCACATGAAGAAATTACTTAAATATGACTCTTTAAAAACTATTACATACACAAGATAATTGCATGAACATCATATACCTTTAATTTCCAAACACCGACATTTAGACTGGCTTATGTTTACATCAGGAAGTTATTCATAATAGTGTAGTTAAATTTTTTCTAGTCTTATTTTTTTTTTTTCTTCTGCATAGTAAACAAAGTACTATCATGGGAGTAGATGTAGTTCCTCTACAAATATACCTCCATCTAAAAAAGTAGTAGGATCCATGTTTTGAATTAAACTGGTATCACTGTTTTNAAGATGTGTATAAGAGACAGATTCATAATAGTGTAGTTAAATTTTTTCTAGTCTTATTTTTTTTTTTTCTTCTGCATAGTAAACAAAGTACTATCATGGGAGTAGATGTAGTTCCTCTACAAATATACCTCCATCTAAAAAAGTAGTAGGATCCATGTTTTGAATTAAACTGGTATCACTGTTTTCATGTCTTAAGTAAACTGCTTCTACACTAGCCTCATAAGCAATACAAAGACTCCAGTACTACTGTTAAGTGAGCCTGTTATTTATTTGAAAAAATTTTTTTTCATTAAACACTCTATTTTTGCCAATAAATGTGCACCAGCTTATTTCCTTATGGAGCATCTGTCCTTTTACATTGCTTTGGTTCCTTGACCAAATCAAGGGCATCTTGGCCCAGAGAAGCAGCACACAGCTGTGTTTATAGGTGCATCCAAAGAAAATGCATCCATACACTAGTATCTAAACAGGGTTATTATATACAGAGACTAGGATATGTGAATGAATTTCACTATGAAGAAATTTCATGTAACCATTCTCTGCTTAGGTTTGCAATATTTTCTGTTTGTTTGTTTTTAGATATTAGAGAAGAAGCCTTACTATACTAAAGTTAATTTATTTAGAAAGTACTTTTCAAATGTATGTATGTATCTATCTCTATATATATGTTTTTAATTTGGATAATGTTTTAGTTTATTTAGAAAGTACTTTTCAAATGTATGTATGTATCTANATATTAGAGAAGAAGCCTTACTATACTAAAGTTAATTTATTTAGAAAGTACTTTTCAAATGTATGTATGTATCTATCTCTATATATATGTTTTTAATTTGGATAATGTTTTAGTTTATTTAGAAAGTACTTTTCAAATGTATGTATGTATCTAACTATATATACGTTTTTAATTTGGATAATGTTGCTGAAAAAAAAGTCAACATTGACTGAAAGGCATTGTACAAGGATCAGAGCAAGAATTGAATTCTGAAAGCAAATATAAGGAGTAAAACAAAATTTGGGTTTGATATTAAATAAATTATTGGTCTATTGAAAATAATTATGCCAATATTTGTAAGAAAGACAGATTATACATACACATCTATAAGTATGCATAATTATCTGAGACATTTACTATAAACAGTAAATATGTATACACTATATAGAGACATTTATTATATATGTTAATTACATTTACCAAATATATATGTTTGTTAACTACCTTAAATGTTTCAGGTAATTAATTACACCCGATACACGTAAGGAAATAAAGGTACAATATATGTTTGTATGTTTGTACAATATGTGACACTAATATATGTTTCACCAAAGGTTTAGTATTAATTTTCCTAAATTTAAAAAAGAAAAATTAAACATCATAAATTGAAAAAAATAAACATTCAACTTATAGCTGAAATAAAAATGGTGATGGAAATGATACAATATTGAACATAGCAGTTCAACTTAAAATTGAGGTGGGGGAGTGAGGGAGAGCAAGCTGAGATGAACAAAAATGATAGTGAGATTTTAAAATGCTCATTAAAGAACGTTATGTGTTATTTTGGTATATAGGTGATGGAAAGAAGATGTACAATTTTGGAGGGTAATTGTGCAACAGTTATCTAGAGATGTAAAACAAAATTTCTTACTTTACACACACAAAAAAAACCCATCAAAAATATTTTCACAAAGTAATCTTCTCCTCAAAACAATATTTTTATCTTTGAGATGACAAGTATGACTGCAGTCATGATTCATCTACAGTATTAAAAATAGCACCAAGCTTCCTAATTGCCCAAGAGGGATGCAGAGAAAAATAAGCATTCTGTTAAAATTTCCCCCTTGCACTACAATGCATCTTTCCTTTTAAGAACTATTACCATACAGAATGTACTTTGTCTTTCACAGACAAAAGAGAGCTTAAGTGAAGGACTAGTTTGCCACAGGCTATCAGGAAGAATGAATTAACAGGCATGTCTCCCTTTTCTCTTCTTAAGTCTGTTTTCTTTTTAACTATATTATCCCCTGGCCTCCTCTGGGAACTGGCTGGCCAAAATCTAAACTGGGTTGAATTTCTGTGACAGAAATATATGCTTAGTCAATAGTCCAGATAAATGGTATCTCCCATGCTTTTTCTGCTCTGTCCACAGAAAAATGTCAAACTACTGCTTTTGCCACTATCTTCCTGAATAAACAAACAGGACAAGATAAGACCTGAAAAGAAATAAATTCCTAAATGTCAATGCTACATTTGGAACTCATTTTGTGTTTATTCCTCCTCTCTCTATCAAAATCACAATATCATATAGAAACTGGCAAACTTTCTCAATTTTTATTCCTCTAAAATATATTTCTCAGCATAAATTAGGAACTTTATGGGATAAAAGTGGTTGATAAAGAAGTTTCGAAGCAAGTAATATTTAAATTAAGAGAAAGAAAAGTAAGGAAACACTCTGAAGAAACAAGTTTCTAAAGTGGGAGCCAATCTTATTTTTTAATTTAATTATTGGTTTTCTAAAATCAAATATTTATTAACGATCAGATGCTAGAAACTATAATGGGAAAATATGCTTTTAGTTATTGAGTAGGTTTGGAAGGAGAAGTTAAAGAATACTTGCTGCTGCTGCTAAGTCACTTCAGTCGTGTCCGACTCTGTGCGACCCCATAGATGGCAGCCCATTAGCCTCCCCCGTCCCTGGGATTCTCCAGGCAAGAACACTGGAGTGGGTTGCCATTTCCTTCTCTAATGCATGAAAGTGAAAAGTGAAGGTGAATTTGATCAGTCGTGTCCGACTCTGTGCGACCGCATGGACTGCAGCCTACCAGGCTCCTCCACCCATGGGATTTTCCAGGCAAGAGTACTGGAGTGGGTTACCATTGCCTTTAGAAACTAGTAAAATTAAGGGCTTAAATAGTCAGAATGAGGCTTTTAAGAATTCTTGAGAAAGAGAGACAATAAGAAAAGTATTATATTGAACATTATAAGTGAATTTCTCAAACTACTGTTTATAGGCCTAAACTGGCCCTCTCAAGCAAAACATTTTTATTTCTTTTAAAATAGCTTTAAAAAAATATATCTAGTGATATAAAAATTATATGAAATTCAAATACTAGCTTTCATTAAAAAGGGCGTTTTTGGAACATAGCCACGATTAATTGATTATATTGTCTGCGGCTGTGTTCATGCTGCAGTGGTAGACTTGAGTAGGTAAATAGTTGTGGTTGGGTTTGAAGTGTTTAGTAATAAGTAGGGCCAAGTTCTACGCAAGAGAAAGTGTAAATTAAGTGACATAAAAGTATAGTTCTACTAATTAATGAAGCTCATTCTGGAGAACAGATTTTATGTCAGTGGGCTCAGGACCTCCTAATAGTGATTCTAATTTCAGAGAGATTCATCTATTAAGTCAAAATTATTTCTGGAGTCCTCTTTGGGTGGGGGTGGGGGGTGGGC
>SJYX01023968.1:334358-345718 GCA_006410675.1 Oreotragus oreotragus
CATCTGCAGTGATTTTGGAGCCCAGAAATATAAAGCCACTCTTTCCACTGTTTCCCCATCTATCTGCCATGAAGTGATGGGACTGGATGCCATGATCTTCGTTTTCTGAATGTTGAGCTGTAAGCCAACTTTTTCACGCTCCTCTTTCACTTTCAGCAAGAGGCTTTTTAGTTCCTCTTCACTTTCTGCCATAAGGGTGGTGTCATCTGCATAACTGAGGTTATTGATATTTCTCCCGGCAATCTTGATTCCAGCTTGTGTTTCTTCCAGTCCAGCTTTTTTCATGATGTACTCTGCATATAAATTAAATAAGCAGAGTGACAATATATACAGCCTTGACATACTTCTTTTCCTATTTGGAACCAGTCTGTTATTCCATGTCCAGTTCTAACTGTTGCTTCATGACTTGCATATCTATATAATTAAAATTAAGCCAATTAATGTCATAAACATTTTCAGTTTTTCATAAGTAACAGGAAATCAATAGCTTCTTCTTAAAGGATATTCATTAATCATTAATTTTATTCCCTCTTTTATTTTTCTTCCTCATAAGTTTCAAAGTAAATTCAGTGAAAAGTAAAATCAGTATTTAGAATCAATGACTACTGGTTTCTTTTATCCTATTAAGTATAAGTCTATTTGTATAAAGGAATAACACTACTTTGGATTTAGAACTAGTGATTTTATACTGCAAGGTTAAACATAAAGTTGTGTCCAAGACAGAAGGTGACCCTTTAATTGATAATTTCGCTTCCCTGGTGGCTCAGAAGGTAAAGCGTCTGCAATGCAAAATGGCAATGCAAAGCGTCTGCCTGCAATGTGAGATACCCCAGTTCAATCCCTGAGTTGGGAAGATCCCCTAGAGAAGGAAATAGCAACCCACTCTAGTACTCTTGCCTGGAAAATCCCATGGACTGAGGAGCTTGGTAGGCTACAGTCAATGGGGTCACAAAGAGTGAAATATAACTGAGCAGCTTCACTTTCACTTTAATGTATACAAACAGTTCTTGATTTTATAAAAGAAAATGCCAAAATTGATGTTAAAGTTTATAAATTTAGCACTGCCTTATAAGTCAGAAAAAGGATTATCCAAGAGCTGTATAAATTGTAAAGTGTTGAACTGATTTGTTATAGACGTGGTTTTCTTTAGTTCAGACAAATTCAGAGGTAGGGAGAAAACCTGTATACGTTTCCAGAAAAAGACAGGAAGTAACCACCAGTCAGTTCCAAGAAAGGTTTAAGTACCTACCAATTCAGCACCTCCACTTTTCAGTGGCCAACACTATGGCCAAATAGAGAGTCAGGAAACTCGAATACTATTCTCCAGTAGAGAGCAGCAGGACTCATTAAGCTCATAGGTAGGGATGGAGAGAGGTGTATATTGTCTCACAATAGGGCCTCCACATGATTTTCAGAGTATTCTCATTCACTAGACTATCAGCAACAAGGGCACTTGACCACTGTCTAAAAATGCTGTTTCCGGTGAGCAGTTGGAGAATGAAAAAAATTAACTGGAGGAATGGGCACCCACTAGAGGTCTTGCCATCATTGATTTCCCAGAGCCTGACTGCCACAGCTTCCTGATGGGACAAAATATGGGTCAGGTTGGAGAGCTGGGAAAAGCAATAGAGAATCTTTAGCTTGCTTGGGGTGTTATGCCCACAGTCCGAGTCCCATTTTTACTCCTTTCTTACAATAAGCAATTGTTTTGCAAAACAGTTAAAAATATAAATCATTTGAAATCCCCCCTCTTTTTTTTTTGCCTAAAGTGTTTTTTTTTTTCCATTTTTTAAAATCCAGGACTTCCTTGGTGGTCTGTTGGTTAAGAAATCTGCCTGCCAATTCAGGGAACATGGGTTCAATCCTTAGTCTGGGAAAATTCACAGGCCATGGGGCAACTAAGCCCGTAAGCCCACAAGTGCTGAGCCCCTCTGCCCTAGACCCTGTGCTCTGCAACAAGGGAAGTCAGCGCAATGAGAAGCCTGCCCGCTGAAACTAGAGAAATCCTGCATGCAGCAAGAAGACCCTGTGGAGTCAAAAATAATAAATAAATGAATTAATAAAATATATCTTAAGAAAAAAACCTAATTCTTTATTTAAGCCTTTAAGTCTGCGTGACCTAGCTCCCACCTTTATCACAGACTTTCTTCTCTTTTACTGTTCTGTATTTACATGGACATCCTTCGGATTCTTTTAACACCTAAAATCCTCTTCCAACTCTAAGTCTTTACATGTACCTCTTTTCAATATCTTACCTCAGCTCTGAGAAGCCCTTTTTATTCTCATTTCTCAAGACTGGGTACCAAAATCATCTAAGGTGGTCTTCTCCAACTGTCCTACAGAAAGTAACACAAATTGTTATACTTTACCAAAGTTACCCTGTTTTATTTCTGTCTCTTATACACATCTAGATGTGTATAAGAGACAGGTCCGAGTCCCCAAAACTGAGAAAATAAGACATCCACGGCAATGCAAAAGCAAAAAGGGAATTTATTTCTGACTCGAGCCAGGGCTCCTGCCACATCCAACACAGTGGAGTGGGGCAAGAGCCCCAAGCCTTGGGTTACAGAAGTATTTATAGATTTAGGACAAAGACAGGGAGTTGGCAAGGGTGGATTGGTTGCAAGGGTTACTTGGTATTTATTGATTGGCTAAACTTTCGCACGTGTAGGCTTGCTTAGGGGACTTTTCATGTTATCTGGGAGCCTGGGAATATGCTGACTGGCTGAGCCCCAAAGTTGGGGGGAGGATGATCTCAGTTCCTTCTGGGCAGTGACCCAGTTTTTCCCATGATTGTATCCCTGGCCCACTTTAGTCCTTGAAGCCTGTCATGACTTCTGTCAGGTCTCAACATTCCCCCTTGTCCTTTGATCATGGAGAGGAATCTTCCTCTCCGTTCTGAGACATTGCCTGATATTGCTGTCTCAGTATCACTTGAACTGTACTGATACATTCTTTTACAAAGGTTATTAATCTGTTTAAAATGCAAGGGCCAAACGTAAGGATAAGTAGGAGTATAATAAGTGGACCAAGCAAGGTAGAAATTGACGTTGTACTGATGCCTTTTAACCCAAACTCAATCTCCTGGTCCTGTATTATGGGATGGGATTGTTCCTTTGTTTTGGTCTTTATGGATTTCCCGTATCAGTGACCAGATATGTTTATGTACTTTACTTAAAATAATTAAACCTGTCTCTTATACACATCTAGATGTGTATAAGAGACAGGGGTACCAAAATCATCTAAGGTGGTCTTCTCCAACTGTCCTACAGAAAGTAACACAAATTGTTATACTTTACCAAAGTTACCCTGTTTTATTTCCTTCCTTTCATTACAGTCTATCACTAATTCATCTATTTTTTTTTACACATCTGTTATTTGCCTCTTCTGGATCATAAATTTCATATAGTTTTCTTCAGTCTTGCTTATCAATATTTTAATAATGATTATGTTTTAATGATTAAGTTTAATAGTATTTGATATTTTAATAATGCTTAGCTTACTGGCTAGGACATAACTGTCATTCACTAAGCAGTTACTAATTGAATTACTGGAAAACCTACAATCATCCACTAGCTATGCTGCTGAATCTTTAGGAGTAAAGGAAGCAGAAAACTGAATAGGTACTGTCCCAGGAAGCAAGTACTCTTTAATTAAGGGAAAGAATATATAAGCTATTGGACTGAACCTTACTTCTGTTCATTTCTGTATGTATTGGTCTAATTTCTGAACTACTCACAAAAGTAGTGAATGGAGATTAATTATTTAGGGTCACTGGGCTTACTTTACAAAGAAACATTTTTTAACTTTTTATCCACCCTCTTCTCATATTTCTTAGGTTTATTAGACAGAAATATCATCCAAATGTTTATTTACAGTTTGGAAATGAGATGTAGAAAACATTATTAACCTGTCCGAAGGAAGAATAATGTCTTGTAGTATCTAAGGCTTATATATGGGGACATTTCTTAAAAGGAATATGCAATTATGAACATAAAATTAAATATATATTAAGAATAAAGAAAGATATGAGCAATTAGAAATTTTAGATATTCCAAATACTGGAAAAATCAGAAAAGTAAAATAATGTTCTTTAGTTAATTAGCTGACACACTATGCTATTATCTTAGATATATCAGCATGGTGGGAAAGCTATTCCACTATGGGAGGGGCATTCCACTATTCCAGAGTGAGAAGGGTATTTCTAAAAATCATTTCACACTGGGCTATCTACCTAAATATTCACAAAATGACTGAAAAATCACATAAATATACTTTACATAATCAAAGTTCACTAGGTTCTCAACTCAACTTCCTCATGCCAGATCCCAAAGCTGTCAAAAACAACCAGAATGCCACCTGGTTGTGGAAGGTGGCAATGTCTCACAGAAGGAAATTTAGAGTGGAAAGAAATCTTAACCATTTATGGTGAAGAAAGGAATCTTAACCATTTATGGTTAAAATACCTACTTCTGCAAATTTTGCAAAGACGTACAATCATGTGACCACATTGCTAAGGTCTCTGATAGTCACATGAAAGAAGCCTATACAAGTGTTGGGTGTGGAAGCTTGACATCCACTGGTTTCATAGTAATCTTATCTGTGTTTGTCCACAGTCACACAATTAGTGGACAGACCTTGACTAAAACCACAACTTCTTGATAGTCTCAGGTGAGCACAAAAATCATGGAGTAAAAAATCTAGTGGCATAGGTGTATGAGTTTGTGTGTATTTTTCCAGGTATGTAAGGAAGAATTGATTGCCAGGCTCTGTCTAATGTATTTTAATCTTCAACAAAATGTGGCAGTTAGCTAAAGTATGCAAAGATTGCTTGTATTTATTAGAAAAAGTTATGAATAAATAAAGCTGTAATTGGGTATTATATTAGGATTATGTTGAAGAAGTAGGTTGGAACTTGTTTTTTGTAAATTAATTTGGCAGGGATATGCTCCTTGGGAAACCAGACATGTTTTGAAATACTGCTGAGGCTATGAGTCATAGTCTGTTGACAAAATATCCAAAATGTGGAATCAACTCATTAATAAAGTCATGTACAGACAAGTATAGATGTTCCTTTTCTAACTTCCCTTTCCCAAACCCTTTCATTCTTGCTGCCCTAAATAAAAGAATATCTCATTACAGACAACTGGCTATGTTGTGGTGATAGACTTTATGAAAAGAAGCTAGGGAAAAACCTTGGGGAATAGATTAGATCTTCAAATAAGATAAGAATAGGAGATCAGGGAGAATAAATCCTTTGACCATATGTAATGGCCTGGAAAGGCTAAAATAGCATCTTTAGTTCATCCTGTTCTGAGGAACAGGAATAGAAAGAAAAAAAAAAAAAAAAAAAGGATTAATCTGGATAGTCTTCTAACACAGAAACTTCCACCTAAAATCATGGCAATCAAAGAGGCTCTTCCTGGACTAGATGATGAACATTATAGAAACAGAAACTGATGAACTTCCTCTCTCAGAATATGTTATAGTATCTGTGAAAGAATATATACTCTCAATATGTATCAATACCTTTAGAAATTTTGCTATAATTAAAGATGTGATTTTATACCATTTCTGGGAATTTGAATATTGTTACAATCAGTTTCATTCTGAGTTTTATAATGCTAAATTGGTAACTGAGAAACACTCTAATGGAACAGCAGGAGAGTGACTGAGATGTCTGAGTTGTACTAAAGAGGAAAATTCTATATTTTCATGGATAATCATAGTCTATTGATTGTTATAATTTTTCATTTGTGTCTCCTTGACAATATTCAGAGTACTTTTTTAGTTATATCACTACAAACACACAGTCAATTATGGGTGTATCCAAAAAGGTCTGATTAAGAGTTTGGTATATTTCCCATGTCTCATAGTGGTTCTTTTTCTTCCTGTTACTGGTATAATCTATTGATTGTTATAATTTTTCATTTGTGTCTCCTTGACAATATTCAGAGTACTTTTTTAGTTATATCACTACAAACACACAGTCAATTATGGGTGTATCCAAAAAGGTCTGATTAAGAGTTTGGTATATTTCCCATGTCTCATAGTGGTTCTTTTTCTTCCTGTTACTGGTATATAAATAGTTCTTCAGTCAAAAAATAGCAAACATTCCAATAAAAATAAATATTAGTTGTTAAAGACTCCCATACTTTAAAAGAGATTAATCTGTAGACTTTATCTTTTAAAATTTGTTATCCAACAAAGTAGATTATGTAGATTTCTTTCCATAAGAATTTTANAAATATTAGTTGTTAAAGACTCCCATACTTTAAAAGAGATTAATCTGTAGACTTTATCTTTTAAAATTTGTTATCCAACAAAGTAGATTATGTAGATTTCTTTCCATAAGAATTTTAATGTAATTTCTGTTATTAATTTCTAGAGTTCTTATTTTAAAATGATGTACAGTGGAATAGTTTCATTTATTCAATTATATAATTTATAGTTAAGTCTATATAAAGACATTGTTTTTCCTTCTAGCATTTCATATCCATAAGTTAAACCATGATTGGATTTTTGTTACTTATTTTCCAGTAGTTTAAAACAAAAAGAAAAGAGAAGTTAAGTGAAGTTCGATCCATAGATGAGGCAATTTGTTGTAGGGAAAGATCATTGGTTTGTGTCAGTCAGACCTGTCTGTTTGATAGGCAAGAGGGTTTGAAATTACCATCTTCATATTTTTATTTGCTTTTAGTGTGTTTTGACTTATTGGTATCTAAATGACCATAGTATTTATTTTTAAGGCTGCTAAGTATGTTAAGGGCTTCCCAAGAATGTGGGAAGTCCTAAGTGTATGGCTTCCTGCATTGCAAGAGCCCCAGGAGATGCAGATTCAATCCCTGGGTCAGGAATATCCCCTGGAGGAGGAAATGACAACCCACTCAAGTATTTTTGCTGTGAAAATCCCATGGACAGAGGAGCCTGAAAGGCTACAGTTTATGTGACTCAACATGTACAGGCACACATGTACAGGCACACATGTACAGGCACACAAAGGGTACCATTGTATTGACCAGCAATACCTGAACCCATTGCAGTTCAGGTATGGGTAGCTTCTTAATCACTGATTTTTATCATCAGTAAAGAACTGTGGTCAAATTGTAGGTTCTTAATATATCTTCTTACCTCTAAATTTAAAAAAATAAGAGGAGTTTTATTTCATCTCATGTTCTTTCCCAGTTCCAATCAACTGATGTGTATAACTGTCTGGCTACAGTAAAAGAATCCCAGCTAGTATTTAAAGCTGTGTTAGTTTCTATGTTTCTTATGAGTTTCCATTATTTGAACAAATATACAATTTCTCTCTTGTGTTATCAATCGCACACAATTCTCTAAAAATGTTGAGATTTCAAATAAATTTACATGATTATTGTTTTGAGATTTGAATTAAAGCTATAGTTTTTTAGCAATTATGCATTTGTTTTCATCATGTAATACATGTCAGCTTTGTTAAATAGAAGTGGTTTGTAAACTCTGCATCCTCTAGTCTTTTATTTTAATTCATACTTCCTGTCACTAATTTCTCTGATTTATAAAAAGCATTGTGCTTAAAACCCAGAAAAGAATAATTCTAAGTCTCAAAAAACTGTCCACTCTCCCTTAAATGTTCTAACATTAGAACATTTTGTTAGAACATTTTGTCTACATTTAATGTAGAACATAAATTTTCTAACATAGAACTACTAGTAACTAATAACATTTTGCATGTTATTTTACATTGATATGTTTCCTTCATGCTCAAATCACTTGGGACATTTATTTAAAATAAAGAGTTAAGAGCCCACCATAGATTACATACCCATGTAATTCTCAAGATAAGCCAAATTTGGGAAACACTACTTCATATACCATTGTCTTATCATGTACACAGAGACAAAATAAATTAGAAAGATACATTTTATATATGCAGACAGTATTTGCAGAATCAATTTCATCAATAGTGACATTTGAGGACTTGATTTATCTAGAAAATCCACTCCAGTGATAGACCTTATTGAGAATGAGTTTCAGTGGAATCTGTAATATTACTTTACTATCCACTGGGAACACTTTAATGTAAAATCTTTAGCAACTAGAAGTATCCACTACGGTGAATGATTACAACTGTGAATTATAGTTGTCGCAGCTCAGTATTGAGACAAGAACTGCATGACAATATGCAGAAAAATTTTCATAACTTTCACTTACAAAGATTAATTAGAAAATTTTGCTGAAAAATGTCTGGATGTATTTTGGCTTAAGTTAGATTAAGATATTTAGAGGTAATATATTTATTTTTTAATTTAAGAGATTTAAGATGAAAGAATAAAAGATGGTGTCCCTGTTTATTTTTATATCTCGATGCTTAGGAGGAAAGTGTTTCTTTTGAATTTAAAGAATATATTAAAGACTCTTTCTTGAGTTGTTTTCAGATTATATTACCACCCCGTTGTACATCCATAATCCCAAAATAGTCTTAAAGCAATACACGTTTGAAATGTCCAAGGTTTTTTTTTTCAGCTGCAGCAGAATTCAGACAACTTGCTGATGTTGATAAGCTCCCCAGAGCCCATATTCCTATCATTAATGTCTTTTCTTTCTCTAGCACTTTCCTAGTTCTTTCTGCAAATCTGTCCCAAACCCCAGCAATTTGAACTAAAATACTAATGCACAAATGTTTGAGTGACATCTCTCAAACTTGTCTTTAGAACAACTGCTCTAGTGCCCAGGACCATACAGTGGGACCTGGAGTCACTTTCTTTCATCTAAATAGATATATTCAGATATATTTTTCAGATGCTTTTCTTTTATTACAGAGTATTGAGTTTAGTTACCAAATTCCAGCAATTTAGATATTACCTGTTTATCAACATGGACTTTTAGAACTTGATTTTATTTTTTAAATGTTTTACTATCACAAGACATTCTTCTAAGTACGTAACAAATAGTAGGTAACATTACTACCATCCCTATGTTACTGATGAGGCAGAGAGGATTAAGAAAGCTGTCCCAAGTTACAGAACATCTAAGTGAGAGGGCCAGGATTTGAACCCAGGAAAAATGGCTCCATGTCTGAAAATATAAAGGTGACACTCAAGTGTCCTTACAAGCTCAGTTATCCTCAGGATATAAGGTTTCTAGGGTATAACATGATGTCCGCCCTCATCCATCCTCTGCACATTGGGAAAGCCACACAGACTACTTGTCATGTCATAAAGATCCTCCTTTCTCCTCATGATCTTTCCCCATAAACTCCTTTTGAGAAAATCACATGCTGGAAGAAAAAGCTTCCCAAGTCACAAATCAACCAGCTAACCTTTAAGGAAATTGCCATAGGGACTTTATGGCTGCTTGTAGCACACTGAAAAATGACTCGTGATCAATCTTGTGGGGTTTTGAAAGACGATTAGAACAGGCGCTCCCCAGCAGTCATCTAGTTCCAACTAGAAGAAGCTGCATGCAGCTATTCTCTTGTCACTTGTCCCTTTCTTATAGGTTCAGGTTGACTTGCCACACCCTTAAGAATAGGGCTTCTTGCCATTTTAGGGTCTATTTGAGAAACAGATTAAAAGTATAGATCCACTCTCCAAAAAGATACATAATGTGGATAGAGAGCAGAAGTTGTCACGAAATTTATAGACAACGCCCCTATTTCTCACCCTGCTCAGCAATAGAACCCTTGAGAGTCATGAACTTGCAGTTAAACATCTTCACTCAGAAGAACTNCTTGCCATTTTAGGGTCTATTTGAGAAACAGATTAAAAGTATAGATCCACTCTCCAAAAAGATACATAATGTGGATAGAGAGCAGAAGTTGTCACGAAATTTATAGACAACGCCCCTATTTCTCACCCTGCTCAGCAATAGAACCCTTGAGAGTCATGAACTTGCAGTTAAACATCTTCACTCAGAAGAACTGGGGAATGTATTTCAAGCTGTGATTGCAATTTGAAGAATCTTTTTGATAACCTTAACTTCTTTTGCAAAGTAGTTATTGATCACTGGTGACTCTAGGGATACACTCTCAGTTGTTTTGTGCTTTCATGGGAAAGTTAACTTTAATTTCTCTCTCTAAATATATATTTCTCTATATCTCTACCTCATGATCTATGTAAAGTGATAGAACTATATATATAAAAAGATAATACTTATTTAACATTGGGTGTGAAATGGTGAAAAAAATTAAGTTGTTTTAATTCTTTAAGTTGCTTACTTAGAGAATATAATTGTGTTTTAAAAATAGCTGTCAAAGAGCATCAGATTTTGCTCAAAGGGGTATCAGTTTTCATCTCTAATTCAAAATGAAAGTTCTTTTTCTCTCTGGAAAGATTGGAAACAATTTAGAAATTGAGGAATTCAGATTAAACCATCTTTCAATTAAAAAATAAGTATATATGTAGGCATCTGTATATAAATATATGTGTATGTATCAGTTCAGCTCAGTTCAGTAGCTCAGATGTGTCTGACTCTTTGTGACCCCAATGGCTACAGCATGCCAGTCCTCCCTGTCCATCATCAGCTCCTGGAGTTTACTCAAACTCACGTCCATTGAGGCAGTGATGCCATCCAGCCATCTCATCCTCTGTCATCTGCTTCTCTTCCTGCATTCAATCTTTCTCAGCATCAGGGTATTTTCAAATGAGTCAGCTCTTCACATTAGGTGGCCAAAGTATTGAAGTTTCAGCTTTAGCATCAGTACTGCCAATGAATATTTAGTACTGATTTCCTTTAGGATTGAGTGGTTTGATCTCCTTGCAGTCCAAGGGACTCTCAAGAGTCTTCTCAAACACCACAGTTTAAAACCATCAATTCTTCGGTGCTCAACTTTCTTTATAGTCCAACACTCACATCCATAGATGACTATTGGAAAAACCATAGCCTTGACTAGATGGACTTTTTTGGCAAAATAACATCTCTGTCTGAGAAAATCCTTGAGGAGATAATAGTTGAAAACTTCCCTAAAATGGGGAAGGAAATAGCCAACCAAGTCCAAGAAACCCAGAGAGTTCCAAACAGGATAAACCCAAGGCAAAACACGCCAAGACACATATTAATCAAATTAACAAAGATCAAACACAAAGAACAACTATTAAAAGCAGCAAGGGGAAAACAACAAATAACACACAAGGGGATTCCCATAAGGATAACAGCTGATCTTTCAATAGAAACTCTTCAGGCCAGGAGGGAATGGCAAGACATACTTAAAGTGTTGAACGAAAATAACCTACAGCCCAGATTACTGTACCCAGCAAGGATCTCTTTCAAATACGAAGGAGAAATCAGAAGCTTTACAGACAAGCAAAAGCTGAGAGAATTCAGCACCACCAAACCAGCTCTCCAACAAATGCTAAAGGATATTCTCTAGACAGGAAACA
>SJYX01023970.1:0-10832 GCA_006410675.1 Oreotragus oreotragus
TTTTTTTCCCAATAGGGCTTCTTTTGTACTCAGTGGCAGGTAGGAAAAAAAGTTGCCTGACTTAACACCTGCATGATTGGCTGGATCAAGGAAAGAAGAGGAGGTGTCCTTGGTAAAAGGAGCCCTTTCCCACCTCCGAGATCTCTAAGTCGAAACATGTATCTTCTTTTCTTTTTTGGACTTGGAGGTCACTCTCTTGAGATAAGTAAAATGAGATCCTCACTTGCTTGCCAAGTCCATGATTCTGCCTGAATTCTTGTAAATGACAACTTTATTTAATAACAGAATAATAATGCTAGAGGCTCATTTTGTCCAACTTCCCTATTTTGCAGATTAAGAAAGAGGCCCAGAGACATTAAGAGATTTCTCCAATAAGAATAACACTATTTTGTGTTATGTAGCTCGCAAGTACTATTGTGTCGGTTTTACTGATGAGGAAAGAGATGATCAGAGAGTTGAGGTGACTTGTCCAGGGCAGCACAGGGAGTTGGTCACAGAGGGTGGACTTGAAGCCCAAGTCTGATTCCCACTGGGATGCTCTTTGAGGGACACCGTGTAGCCTTGGGCTTCCCTTGTGGCTCAGCTGGTAAAGAATCCTCCTGCACTGTGGGAGACCTGGGCTCAGTCTCTTGGTTGGGAAGATACCCTGGAGAAGGGAACGGCTCCCCACTCCAGTATTCTGGCCTGGAGAATTCCATGGACTGCAAAGAGTTGGACACGACTGAGTGACTTGCACTTTCACTTTCTTTTCATGCAGCCTCTGGNTGTGGGAGACCTGGGCTCAATCTCTTGGTTGGGAAGATACCCTGGAGAAGGGAACGGCTCCCCACTCCAGTATTCTGGCCTGGAGAATTCCATGGACTGCAAAGAGTTGGACACGACTGAGTGACTTGCACTTTCACTTTCTTTTCATGCAGCCTCTGGGTACTGGAGGGGACTTTGGAAATAGCTAGGTCTGCTCTCAGGAGCCCTGTTTTACTTTTCTGTCTGTACTTGATGATTCAAAATACTACTGAAAAAGCACTTGCATTAAAAAAATTTAATTGTATTTATCTGTCCTTCATTAGTGGGGCCTCCCTGGTACCTCAGTTGGTAAAGAATCTGCCTGCAATGCAGGAGACCCCAGACTGCTTCCTGGGTTGGGAAGATCTGCTGGAGAAGAGATGGGCTGCCCACTCCAGTATTCTTGGGATTCATTCAGTGAAGGACAGTATTCAGTCCTTCAGTGGTAAAGCACATGGTATGAAATTCAAAGAGCGCAAAAGGGCATATGGTGAGAAAGGGTCTCCCTCATGCTCCTGTTCCCCAGCCATCTAGTTTCCCTCCTCATTCTCTTTCGTGTTCATCACATATGTGCTATTCCTGGATAAGCAAATATATATATATGTATATGTATATAATTTTTATAAAAATTGGAAGTGTATTCTACCCTGCTCCCCACTTAAAAATTTTTTTTTAAAGTTGTAGGGGAGGGGCAATATGGGGGTCGAGGAGTAAGAGATATGAACCATTAGGTATAAAGTAATTAACAAGGATGTATTGTACAACACGGGGAATATAGTCAATACTTTATAATAACTTATAGGATAACCTTTAAAAATTGTGAGTCACTATGGTATACACCTGTAACTTGTATAATATTGTACAGCAACTATACTTCAATTGTACAAAAAGAACAAGCAGATTCTGGGATTAAAGATATTCAGTGTGGTATCATCCAATAAACTCAATGTAATAAAATATATAAAAAAATTTGTTTTAATATATTAAGAATTGTGAGGACTTCCCTGGTGGTCTAGTGGATAGGAATCCGCCTGCCAATGTAGGGTACACCAGTTCGATTCCTGGGCTGGGAGGATCCTGCATGCCTTAGGGCAACTGAGATCATGTTCACAAATACTGAGCCCGAGCTCCAGAGCCTCCGAGTCCCAACAAGAGAAGCCACAGCAACGAGAAAGCCGTGCACTGCAGTGAAGAGGAGCCCCTTGCTTGCTGCAGCTAGAGAAAATCCCCTGCAGCAAAGACCCAAATAAGTGCAGCCAAAATAAGTAAATAAATTAATAGAATTTTTCTGATACATTTTGGATATTAACCCTTATCAGGGCACATAGAGCTGCCACCTTCTCTTTAATGGCTGCAAGTATTCTATTGAATGGGTGTACTATAATTTACTTATCAGTCCTCTCTTAACGGATATCAAGGTGGTTTCCATTCTTAGGCGTATTGCTATGAAGAATATAGTACATATATTTTTGTGTTTTTTTTTTTGTGCAAGAGTACCTAGCAGGGGTTGGCAAGCCACAGCCTGTGAGCCAAATTCAAAGTGCTATTTGTTTTTGTAAATAAAGTTTTATTGGAACACAGCCATGCCCATTTGTTTTCAAAAGGTCTGTGGCCTCTTTCATGCTACTAGAGCTGAATGATAGCAGCAGTGACACCTGGCCCAGAGGCCTAAACCACTTCCTACCTGGTCCTTGAAAGACAAAGTTTGCTCACCTCTGATCTGTAAGATGAATTCCTATTGGTGAAATTGCTGGATCGAGGGTTTTGCATTCACACTTGATAGTTCATACTCCACGTCTCTTTGTAAAGGTTGTTCTGGTTTACTCTTCACCATCAGCACGCTTTCCCATGTTCACACCAAGGTTCAGTTCAGCTCAGTCGCTCAGTCGTGTCTGACTCTTTGCGACCCCATGAATCGCAGCGCTCCAGGCCTCCCTGTCCATCACCATCTCCCAGAGCTTACTCAAACTCATGCCCATCGAGTCCGTGATGCCATCCAGCCATCTCATCCTCGGGCGTCCCCTTCTCCTCCTGCCCCCAATCCCTCCCAGCATCAGAGTCTTTTCCAATGAGTCAACTCTTCACATGAGGTGGCCAAAGTATTGGAGTTTCAGCTTTAGCATCAGTCCTTCCAAAGAACACCCAGGACTGATCTCCTTTAGAATGGACTGGTTGGATCTCCTTGCAGTCCAAGGGACTCTCAACAGTTTTCTCCAACACCACAAAAGCATCAATTCTTTGGCGCTCAGCTTTCTTCACAGTCCAACTCTCACATCCATACATGACCACTGGAAAAACCATAGCCTTGACTAGATGGAGCTTTGTTGGCAAAGTAATGTCTCTGCTTTTTAATATGCTATCTAGGTGGTAGTTCATTGAATTGTTTCACCTTTGCCAATCTGGTAGGTAGAAAACAACATTTCTTTTGATTTGTTTTGCACTTCTCTGATTTTGAGTGAAATTAAGCATCTTTTTATGGTTGGAGGAGGGGGGAGCTTATGAGGGAAAGAGAAACCCATGTGAAGTAAATGATCAGCCTCAATTCTTACATGAGCAACAGAACTTACTCCACTGAATGAATCCAGCAGAGACCCTACTGCCACCGCCCTCCTGGGAGTCTCCACGGCTCTCAGATACTCGCTTTCATTCTGACCAGAAATAATCGTTTTGAGCAGCACCTGCTTCTTAGCATTGCTCTGTTCTGGGCTTATTACCACATACACTGTGAGCAGGTGCTAGGCGGGAAAAGTAAGTTCCGGTTTCTGTCTTGGAATAGTGGAATTTACACTGTAGGAAGTTCCTACCTGCAGTAAAGTGGGGGGTCTTTGAAAGGTGCTGGTCAGCTGCAAATAAACACCCTCAACAAGTGCTACCCTGGGGGCAGGGACAGGGCCCCTATCAATGGGAGGGGCAGAGAGGAAATGCTTCTCTTCTCCTTGGTGGTTTAGGCTGTGCTGTCCTTGGGAATGTGTGAATATTGCTACTTCCATGTGGCACAGTGATAAAGAATTCACCTGCAATGCAGGAGACGTGGGTTTGATCTCTAGGTTGGGAAAATCTCCTGGAGGGAAAAATGGCAAACCCACTCCAGTACTCTTGCCTGGGAAATCCCATGGACAGAGAAGCCCGGCCGGCTACAGTCCATGGAGTTGCAAAGAGTCAGACATGACCAAGTGCGAGCATGAGTCTGTGAGAGTGTGGGATCCAGTGCTTCTTACCAGATCCCTGAGTAGCAGCTACTCGTGTTGGTGAGGAGGCAAGTCGTGAAGTCCATAGATTTGAGGGTTCAAGTGAAGTGTTTGTAGGTCCTGGTTTTTCTTCTGTTTACAATGGAGATTTTTTTCTTGATCTGGTATTAAAGAGGCTGGTGCTGTGGGGATTGAGGGATGGATGGGTTAGGAGCCAGCTGAGTCTTTATAGTTTGTCAAATTGAAATATAAATTGAGAATAAAACTTTCTTCTCCAAAGATAGCAAGGTTCTAAAGTTTTGTAGCTAATGAAGTTGAAGAAAGACTCCTCAGCAACTAATTAGAAACGGATCGTCCTCAACTTCCAATGGGGTTATGTTCCGGTGAACCCATCGTAAGTTGAAAATGTCATTTGTTGACAATGCATTTTCAACAGTGCAGCTTACTCTGGCCTACCTTAAATGAGTTTAGAACACTTCCATTAGCCTATAGTTGGGCAAAATCCTCTAATCTCTCTTATGTGTGTATGCATGTTCCATTGGTCCAGTTGTGTCTGACCCTTTGTGACCCTATGGCCTATAGCCCTGCAGGCTCCTATGTCCATGGATATCGTCCAGGCAAGAATACTGGAGGGGGTCACCATGCCCGACTCCAGGTGATCTTCCTCAGCGGGGGATCAAACCCAAGTCTCTTACATCTCCTGCATTGGCAGGGGGGTTCTTCACTACTAGTGCCACCTGGGAAGCCCAGCCTCTCTTATGATAAAGGATCAAATATCTGATGTGATTTATTGAATAAAGTAGTGTCCTGAAAGTGAGAAATGGAATGGTTTTATGGGTACAGAGTGATTGTGTGTTGATTCTGATCAGGTGGCTGACTGGAAGCTGAGTTTGTTGCCACTGTCCAGCATCAGAGAGAGCACTGGGCCATATATAGCTAGCCTGGGAAAAGAGTAAAATTAAAAACTCCAAGCACGATTTCTACTGAATGGTGTATCACTTTCTCACCATTGTAAAGTTGAAAAATCTTAAGTCAGGGACCATTTGTGCTTAAAATGTGGTAAGTTAGTAATTGCATTTAAACATGTAAAAATTAGATTTTTAAGTTCTCCGAGAGGAACTGCTGGAAATGACTGTGCTGGAAATGTGCTATATTAATTATGGTAAATCCACTGAATGGATTAGCAGGTGGCTGTTAAAAGAATGCAGCAGATTCATATGTACAGTGTGGAATCTCTTTCAAGAAATTGATAAATGGAAAAGTCAAAGTAAGGGATGGTGAGTGAGTGCCTCGAGTCTGGATTTTTGAAAGCAAAGACTGAGACAGGGATTTTTGGGTTTTTAGGGTGCATTGCTCCCAGAGGCAGGAGGATTGGGGTAGGGCAGGAAAAAATGGGGATGGTCTCACTGGATATCAGCTTCAGCCTGATCCCATGTGGGGCCCTGGAGCATGAGTTGCACCAGAGTCAACCAGTCATTGGTTTCCCTGTGTTGCCTGGGCATGCCAAAGTGCGGGGGTGGGGAGGAAGAGTCCCTGTAGAAGGGTGAAACTGTGAGTCATTAGCAGGCAGCACTGACAGCAGGTGGGGAATGGACGCACCGGCGGTACAGGGGATCTGGGCAGAGCTCCAGCAGCACCCACTGCAGAAGGCCCGCTGCCATTTGAGGGAAAGCATAGATACATACATACACACCATTGTACATGCTTGGGAACCATAAGAGCAGAGGCTCTTGTCCTGGAGCCTAGAGACGCCTAAAGGCTTCCTGGATAGAATCATGTTTCAGTGTGATTGGTTTCCTTTGTAATTGTCTGCACTTCATTTTACTTACTTTCAAACATTACTCTGAAATGGTCATCCATAGTGTTGAGTAGATAGCTGAGGCGTCTATGGCAGTATTTGCCTTCTTGAGGTATAGAGGCAGATACTAGGGAGCTGGAATCAAGAGTGGGAGAGAGATGTCCTATTTTTCTTCTTTTTTTTAAATTATTGGCCGTGCTGCATGGCATGTGGGAATTTAGTTCCCCAACCAGGGATCAAAACTGAGCCCTCGGCAGTGGAAGCGTGGAGTCCCAATGACTGGACCACACGGAAGTCCCAGAGATTTCCTATTCTTTGCAACTCTTCATATACTGTTGGAATTTTTGTGATGTGTGTGGATCATATTTTAATAAGACAAAACAGAAAATGTAGCTTAAAAAATTACCTATTGCTCTAAAGAATCGGGGAAGAAAGAAAAAGAGCAGATATGGGAGAAAGCCAGTTTATTTTAGGTTCTCAAATGAAGCCAGTTTATTCTAGGTTCTCTTTTTACTCTCATTTTCTGGGCTGCTTTTTCGGTTTTATACTGTCTCTCTGATTGCTACATTTCCTCTTCAAAAAGTCATGTCATTCCTTTATCTCTAACACCTGCATTTGATCTTGAAGCTGTTTCTGTGGACTTGATGGAACCCTGCATAGTTATCTTTTACTAATTTTTGTCCAACTCTTAATCAAATGATAACTAAAATGAAAAATCATGTCTTAGCATCTATGCCTATGTTTACAAAAGAGACTAGCCTGCACGATATTTTCATGGGTCAAAAGCATGCTTTTAGGTGAAAATATTTCTGTAATGAGAAAAAACCCGGGGGTTGTTACATACTTAAGATTCGTTGAGGTTTTTAAATAATCAGAAGAGATTGAAGGCCATTAGATGACTCCTTTTCACAATATATTTCTCAAATCTCAAGGTTTACTAAATTCTGCCTCTCAGGATTTGAAAATGAATGTGCACTCTCCACCACTTTTGTTGCCGAGGGAGCTCGCATCTGCCCTGGAAAACCTTCCCGTGGAGCGTTGTCGGCAGAGATAAATGAGTGAGAGCGGTCTTGAAATAACAGTGCAATTTGGCTAAAGGGTGACATCATCTTTTTGTTGCCCTGTCTGCAGCAGTAAGTTCAGCTTAGCTGGAGAATGAATTACAAGGAGGGTGCACCAGCAAGGCGGAGGAATAAAACATAAAAAATAGAAAATAAAATTAAAAAGAAGGTAGCTTTGAATATACCAGTCCATAGATATTTTTTTCTTGTGTGAGGCTTTGATTTAATTGCCACATTATAATTTGCCCTCAGTTTGGATTATGTGGAAAGATGCAAAGCTGCTTCTTTTCTTTTTGGCTGCGCTGGGTCCTCGTGGCTTGTGAGGGCTTTCTCCAGTTGTGTTGAGCTGGGGCCACTCTTCCTTGCAGTGCTTGGGTACTCTCTTTACGGGGCGGCCTCCTCCGTTGCGGATGCGGAGTAGAGGGCGGACTCAGGAGTTGTGACATGAAGGCAGAGCTGCACCCGCCCTCGCCCCCATACATGTGGAATCTTTGCGAATCAGGGATAGAATTCTGTCCCCTCCATTGGCAGGCAGACTCCCATCCGCTGCACCACCAGGGAAGTCCCAAAGCTTCTTTCTTAATGGCTGGTTTGCTCTGTATACACATGTAGCACCAGAGTATAAAGAGGGACACTGGAATGGATTTCATTCTTGAAGGGGCACGTTAAATGCTGGTTGATGAAATGCCTTAATCAGTTCAGTCCATTCACTGTGAGTCCACATGCCTCACCATAACACTTGAAGGAGAGTTTGCTGGGTTTTATTTGAGCACCGAGAGAAGAATGTCACCATCCTTGCTGGTGGACCCCAGGCACAGTTTATTTCTGGGGAGAAGCAGTCAGTGTGTGATGGTGTATGGGTTCTTTTCTGGGGGCTGGGTCAGGATTAACTCATTGCTGTTTTGTTTCTTTTTTAAGTAACAGCGTTATTGAGATAGAATTCAAATACCAAAATATTGTTTCTGTTCCCTAAATATTAAAGTCTCCCTATCGTCTAATATCTTTTTGTCCTCTAATGTTCAGGGGCATCAGATGAGTTTCGACAAAGGCATTGATGATGGCTCTGAGGAATAAATATTGGAGATGGTTCAAATCAAAAAATGAAATTTCAGTGTTGGATTAAGAATCATGGAAAAAAAGGAGAAGCGGAAATGAAGGAAAAAGAGAATTACAGAATTAAAATGAGCAGCTGATTATTGAAAGGAAAATCTGTTGTTTGAGTAAAGACCAAACGGTTTTTATTGTTGGTTTCTCACATGGCTGGGTCTTTTTTTGAGCAGCATGTCCCAAGATCTAGAAACTAAAAGGAACTTAAACTTTAATTAGCAGTAATGAAAATTTACTAAACATCAGGAACAAATTTACTAGGCAATTTCATTTCCAAAGTGTGTTGGCATAGATCACAGGTAAAATGTTTTCAGAAATATCATTTTAACATAGGACCTTGTTTGCAGAAGCTATTTTTGTGGCTTGGGGAACAAACAGTTCACTGAAACAGAACTTTGCTTATATGGTTTCAAAGAATTCTATGATATGAAAAATCCTGTGGAACAGATGGGGATCAGAAGTCCCTGAACAGAGAACAGGCACATTTGGTAATGAAAATATTCTTTTGGTATAGCATTATATATTATGTTCTCCTGCAAGGAACTCAGGCAGGAGGAAAAAGAGGAATTAGGAATAATACATCATAGGTGAATAGGCTGTATGCTTTCCATAATACTCAGACTCCACCAAAGCCTGGTAGCAGGTACTATTTTCATTTTGTTGGTGAGAAACATGGTTTTAAGAAAGATGTGTTATTGGGAATTCCCTAGCAGTTCAGTGGTTAGGATGCCAAACTTTCATTGCTATGGGCCTGGGTTTGATCTCTGGTTGGGAAATTAAGATCCCACAAATGCATACATGGCCAACCCCTGCCCCCCCACCCCCCAAAAATAAACAGTTACAACGTGACAGAAACTCCAACTCAAGCTGGCTTAAACAATGAAAGATATATGTCGTTCTCTCTCTCTCTCTGTGTCCGTGTTTTGGCTCACAGAATTGAAAAGTCCAGAGCAGGAATTGGCTTTCAATGTTTTTTGAAAGAAATGTTTGGGTGATACCATGAGAGTCCAGTGTCTCTTGACAGTTCCCAGTTCTTTCTTTCTAATATATTGTTCTCTTCTAAGACATTGTTTCCTGGTTAGGTGACAAAATGGTTGTTAATAGCTCTAAGGTTTCACTCTCAGCTTTCAATCCAGTTAGACAAAGGAGAGTATCTCCTTACAGCCCCAGCAGAAGTCTAGATGTGGTGTCTCATTGGCTCTGACTGCATCACATGTTCATCCCTGAGCCATGTAACAGGGAAGAGCAAATCTGACCAACACTGGTTCTGTTTCCTATTCTACTATTTCTGCTACAAGTTAAGATTGTTGCCCACAGGGCTTCCCTGGTGGTCTAGTGTTTAGGAGTCCATCTGCCAATGCAGGGGACATGGGTTTGATCCCTGGTCCGGGATCATCTCACGTGCCTCGGAGCAACTACTGAGCCCCTCACCCCTAGCCTCAGAGCCTGGGAGCCTCCGTTACTGAGCCCAGGCACTGCAGCTATTGAAGCCTACACATCTGTAGCCTGTGCTCTGCAACAGAGGAGTTTGCTGTGGTGAGAAACCCAAGCATTGCATCAGCGTGTTCCCCACTCACTGCAGCTGGAGGGGGCCTGCACGTCACTGAAGATCCAGTTTAAAAATAAATAATCAATCAATCTTAAAAGAAAAAAATGTTGCCTATAGCTTAAAATATACAGAATAGCCCATTCTCAAGGCTCTGACCTTTAAAGGTATAACATTTTCCCATTAATTTAGAGATAAAAAGTTGCAGAACAGAGAATAACATTTGTCTTGTTGAAGGTTTATAGGAATAGTATGACCAGACCTATGTGGACAGTTGCAAGAATAAAGTATTCCTGAAAAATTCCTATGGGTGTTTGCAACAACCAATCACACTCCTTCCCCCTTTTAGTATAATAGAAGTCTGAATCTAACTCAGATATGACGGTTCTTTGGGACACTAGGTCCACCGTCTTCTTGGACTGCTGGCTTTCTGTTGTTGCCCCAACAACTTGTCTCTTGATTTATCGGCCTGTTGTGCAGTGGGCAGTATGAGGGTGGACTTGGTAACAGCAAGAAGGACGTTGTCCTCTGATTGGCCAGCCTGGAGACAATAACTGATGGACTGAATACATGGGAAGTGGGTAGAGATGGTCCTCTAGAGGTGAAGGGGGACATTCACTCTCCTTCTCTCATTTTATTGAGATAGAATTGATATGTAACAATTATCAAGTTTTCTATCTCTAGTGCAGTCTGTTAAATAGCTTCAAAGAGATACCGTTCACATTATTTTCTCCGTGAATGTTGCCCCATAGCGTTGTGAAACTTGGAGAGCATGCTGATTGAGCGGTAATCTTTTTTTGGCAACCAATGTCTAGACTTTTTGAAGGTAAGGGTTATATTTTGATGCTTTTTTTGTGTCCTTATACAGTGTTTAACATGCTGATTTTCCTTTAATCAAATTTCAGGAAATACTTAATTGAGTTATTAAAATAGCTTTCCTGGTGTGATTATTAAATTAACTTGTATACTGTTATGGAAACAGCTGGATACTGATTCCTTATCCATCACAGTGAGAGCTTGGAAATGGGGCTGTAGAATTCATTTTTATAAAGCTCTCCAGGTGGTTCTCTTCAGAGCATTAAAAAATTTTTGTCTCAGTATTTCAGCATGTGAATATCAGAAAGCAGGTTGATTGACATAAAATTCTTCAGTGTACCCGCCCCCCCCAAAAAAAAAAGCCAAGGAAGTGATGTTAAAGTCAAGGCCCATTAGAAATCTCTGTAGAATATACTGTATTATGTATGGACTATCAGTTCAGTTCAGTTGCTCAGTCGTGTCCAACTCTTTGTGACTCCATGAATCACAGCACGCCAGGCCTCCCTGTCCATCACCATCTCTTGGAGTTCACT
>SJYX01023971.1:0-10852 GCA_006410675.1 Oreotragus oreotragus
CAGTACTTTGGCCACCTCATGCGAAGAGTTGACTCATTGGAAAAGACTCTGATGCTGGGAGTGATTAGGAGCAGGAGGAGAAGGGGACGACAGAGGATGAGATGGCAGGGTGGCATCACTGACTTGATGGATGAGAATCTGAGTGAACTCCGGGAGATGATGATGGACAGGGAAGCCTGGCGTGCTGCGATCCATGAGGTCGCAAAGAGTCGGACACGACTGAGCTACTGAACTGAACTGAACTGAACTAAATAACAGGTATCTATCTGGTGAGCAGGCATACCCAGGACAGTTACAGAAAGCACTTTTATTCTCTGGTGCACAGATCTCTCCCCAGTTCCTCATTGACTGAGTACTATAGGATTACAATCTTCCCAGATTGTAAATCCAAGTCTAAGTAAGCCTGTATTATAGGGTATTTTTTCTTTTCCCTTCCAATCCTAAGTCCACATTTTTCAACAAGGACTTTAATTTATCCCTTTTCAAACATCCTGTTAGCTTAGGGACTCTTCAGGTATAAGCTGTTAGGCAAGACTAGCTTGCCAGTAACTTTCCAAGACAAAACTAGCTAGCTCTGAGTGAAAAACCATTTTTTAATAATTTTCCACCCAAGGTCAGCTACTTCATTTTGAAAATAGACCACATCAAGTTCCATTTCTTAAAATTGTAAAATCATGAAAAAGATCTTATTCATCATAGTCAATAAAGAAACCACATTTTCTTTACATTCTCTTTGAAACACAGTGTAGTACAATGTTCAGTGTTACAATACAGTATAGAATGCAGGTGAGATGAAAATAGGTGAGACACATATTTATAAGAATTGATATTTGAACACAGAATGAAATATGAATATACATCTACTCTTATACAGTCTGAAAATCCCTAGAAATACTAGAACAAGCATTGGAAAAGCAGAAAATACACCTGTTGACCAAATAGTTCGTCAAATCCCTGAAAAATAGAAACCACATGATATAGAAAAACTTCAGAGGAACTATCAACTTAACCAGCCAAACAAACATGCAAACGAAGAGGGAAGCAGAGGGGATCCAGGAATTACAATAACTCCTGGGAAATTGGATTTGGAAAAACAATCTCCTTCTCTCTCCCCACTGTTACCCTTGGGCCAAGTCAAAGTACTAGGATCAGAGAGGGAGTTCACAGACCCAGCTGCTAATAATTCTTCAAGTAGCATTAGAATATTCTTATGTAAAAGATTAGCTATCTATACACTCCCAATATTCCTAATGCCTAACATTTTTTACAGACCAGAGAAACACAGTCATAGACTGTTTTTTGAGAGTTCATATTCACAGACTGTTAATCAGAAGTCTTCAATTGAAGAGATATAAATTCACACCAAGTATCTCAGGAAAATCAACATCCTGGAAATGGGTCATTAAAGATGGCATATATATATATGTATAGAGAGAGAGAGAGAGAGAAAGTGAATGTGAAATTGAAGTTGCTCAGTTGTGTCTGACTCTTTGCAATACCATGGACTGTAGTCTACCAGGCTTCTCTGTCCATGGGATTTTCCAGGCAAGAGTACTGGAATGGGTTGCCATTTCCTTCTCTAGGAGATCTTCCTAACTCAAGTCTCCTGCATTGCAGGCGGACGCTTTACCCTCTGAGCCACCAGGGAAGCCCATATATATATACACACAATAGTCAACTGATCGTTGGCAAAGGAACAAAGGCAATACAANCAATTACATAGACTTAGGAAGACTAAAATTAAGTTAAAGTATCAATCACTCAGTTGTGTCTGACTCTTTGCGACCCCATGGACTGTAGCCCACCAGGCTCGTTCATTCATGGGATTCTCCAGGTAAGAATACTGGAGTATTTTCTTTTTCAGGGGATTTTCCAAACCCAGGGATCAAATCCAGGTCTCCCACAGTGCAGGCAGACTCTACCAACTGAGCCACCAGTGTGGGCTAAATACTAGTGAAAACTCTTTTTTCACTGAAGCTTTACCTGTCAGAATTTACAAACTCTCACATGAAGATTTTTCAAAGTCTAATCTGGGAAACAATTGAATTAGAATCAATTTGTGGGATAATTTTTAAAATGGAGATTTCTGGATTCCTCCCCAAATTTTAACCAGAAACTCTGAAGAAAAGATACATGATTCTGTGTGATTCCCACATGACTCTTGATTATTCCAAAGCTTGAGAACCTTAATACTGACTTTTGTTCAAAATTTCATTAAATGTTGTCTATCACAGAACTACTGGTGAATAATACTGAAGATCTTTAAAGGATGCAGCCATATAGTGTCAATGGGCTGTTGGTTCTGTGCATGTAGAACCCGTGGATACAGCGGTCTGACTATATTTGCAAATCATATGATTGGTAACAGGTTAATGTCCAGAATATATAGGGAACTGGTACAACTCAGTAGCAATGAAAGTGAATAATCCAATTAAAAATGAGCAAAGGATCTGAATGGATATTTTTTCCAGAGAAGATATATCTATTCCAATAGATATAAGAAAAGATGCTTAACATCATTAATCATTGAAGAACTACAATTCAAAACCACAATGAAATATCACCTCACACTTTTAGGATGACTATTAGCAAAAAATAGGGAGGCCTGGCATGCTGCAGTTCATGGGGTCGCAGAGTCGAACACAGCTGAGCGACTGAACTGAACTGAACTGAATGGCAAAGATGCAGAGAAAAGAGTACTTTGGACACAGTTGGTAGGTATGTCAGTTGGTACAATCATAATGGGAAATAGTATGAATCTGGAAGTTCTTTAAAAAATTAAAAATAGAATTACCATATAATCTAGCAACTCTACTTCTGGGTCTATATTCAAAAGAAATAAAATCAGTATCTTGAAGAGCTATAAACTCTCCCGTGTTCATTGCAGGATTATTCCCAGTAGCCAAGACATGGAAATAACCTAAAATGTTGACAGATGAATGGATAAAGAAAATATGGTCTATTATTCAATCCAAGGGAATATTATGCAACCATAAAAAGAAGGAAACCCTGCCATTTGCAAAAACATAGAGGAACTTGGAGAACATTACACTAAGTGAAATAAGCCAGACACAGAAAATCAAATACTTCATGATCTCACCTATATGTGGGTTCTAAGGAAAAAATTGAATTCACAATAACACAGAGTTGAATAATGGTTATTAGAGGCTGGGAGATGGGGGGGGAAGGGATATATTAATCAAAAGGTACAAATTTTTAGTTACAAGATTATTAAATTATTATTAAATTCTGCTCCCCAGAAACCCCTGCTGATTCTTGAGTAGTTTCTTGCTGAGATTATAATTAAGTATCAGTAAATTCAAATAGAAAAATCTTAAAAAGAAGAAGTTAATAGAGGAAAACAGCAATAATTAACACATAATTGGTTAATACAAAAGAAGTCAAGAAAGAAGATAAAAAAATATTGTTGTGAGAAATAGAAGTCAAATGACATCAGTAACCACATAAAATGTAAGTAAACTACTTCAATTAAAATACAAAGAAATTGTCAGAATGCTGTAAAACTACAGAAAGTGTGAAAGTAAAAGGACAGAAAAATATATACCATCTGAATACAAAACCTAAAGTCAAACTTAAGGCCAAAAGCATTATTGGGTATAAAAAAGAATATTTTGCAATAATGAAAGTTTCATTTTCACTGAAATTACAATATTTATTATAATATTTAATAACAAAGCATCAAAAATAAAACTTGTCAGAACTAGAAGGAGAAATAGATCAATTTACAATTAGAGTTAGAAAATTTAACATCTCTCATGGTAAGTGAAAGAAGAAAACAAAAAAATTAGTAAGAAACAGAAAATTTGAACATGACTAACTTTTGGAGAAGACTCCTTGGACTGCAAGGAGATCAAACCAGTCAATCCTAAAGGATATCAACCCTGAATATTCACTGGAAGGACTGATGCTAAAGCTGAAGCTCCAATACTTTGGCCACCTGACGCTAGGAGCCAACTCATTAGAAAAGACCCTGATGCTGGGAAAGATTGAGGGCAGGAGGAGAAGGGGACGACAGAGGATGAGATGGTTGGATGGCATCAGCGACGCAATGGACATGAGTTTGAGCAAGCTCCGGGAGATGGTGAAGGACAAGGAAGCCTGGCGTGCTGCAGTCCCTGCGGTCGCAAAGAGTCATATGTGACTGAGCGACTGAACAACAAAACAAACATCATATTGGATATTGTACTTCAAAACCAAAGAACCTATTTTCTTTTCAAATGTGCATGAAATATTATTTATTTGTTGAGCTATAAAGCACAGCTTAACAAATCTGAAAGAGCAATGGACATGAGTTTGAGCAAGCTCCGGGAGATGGTGAAGGACAAGGAAGCCTGGCGTGCTGCAGTCCCTGCGGTCGCAAAGAGTCATATGTGACTGAGCGACTGAACAACAAAACAAACATCATATTGGATATTGTACTTCAAAACCAAAGAACCTATTTTCTTTTCAAATGTGCATGAAATATTATTTATTTGTTGAGCTATAAAGCACAGCTTAACAAATCTGAAAGAATTCCAATCATCCAGAGACCATTTTCTGACCACAGTACAATTAAGAGAGAAACTTAAAGCTACCCAGAAAATCAATCCTATGTATACTTCAAAATAATTCATGGGTTAAATTTTTTTAAAAATCAGGTTGAAAATTTTAAATGTTTTAAATTGAATAACAAAGTATGTGCTGTCTACCTGTCCTTCCTCTGTTGAGCGGTTGTTTCCTTGACTGACTTGCAAAATCTTAAACCCAGGAAAGAACTTGAGCCAGCTGGATCCAGAAAACAGTTTTGCATGAACCTCCCTCTCCTCAGAATTTCGGGAAAGGAACAGAGAGGCCTGGGGGAACTCTGAAGGAGGGACTCGGGGCTATGGAGCCTCATGAAGCAGAGCTCTGAGAACATTTCCACCATAAAAAGCATTCTTCCTCATTCTTCTTGCTAAGGAAAAACAAATGTGGGATGCTACTAAAGCAGAGAAGAAAGAAAAGTCAGAGTCTTAAATACATATTATAAAAGAAGAAAGGTCAAAAATCAATGGTTAACTATCTGTCATAAATATTGGCAGAAGAACAGAAAATTGAATCCAAAGAAAGTAAAAGAAGGAAATAATAAAGATAAGGGCAGAAATTAGTGAAATAAAAAATAAACATTGGAAAGAAAATAATCAGCAAAACCAAAATTTGTTTCCCTGAAAAGACTAATAAAATTGATAACCTTAGGAAAAATAATTAAAAGAAAAAGAGAGAGAAAGCACAAATAACCAGTGTAAACAAAAAGACAGACATTAAAGAGATAATTATAGGTTATTATAAATATTTTTTATGAATAAACTTGTCAACTGAGATAAAATGGATAAATTCCCAGAAAAACACAAGAAGATATAAACATTTAAATAATTCTATATCTATTAAAAACAGTAAATTCATAATTTAAACCTCCCTATGAAGAAAAATCCAGGTCCAGATGGTTTCACTAATGAATTCTTCCAAACATTTAAGGAAGAAATCACACTAATCTTAGATAAAATTTCTCAGAGAATAGTAACAGAAAGGCTACCTCTCAGCTTTTATTGGGTCAGCAAGATACCTGACAAGGATATTATAAGAAAGAATTCAATCTTCCTCATGAATATACATGATGATATTTTAAACAAACAAACAAACAAACATATATATATATATATAAACAAGATATACGAAAAAGTACACATCATTATCAAGTCAGGTTTTTTCCCCAAAAAACACAATTGATTTAACATTAGAAAGTCACTGTTATTATTTGGTACATTAATAGAAAAAAGAAGAGAAACCAGGTAGTCGTGTTAATAGATTTAGAAAAATATTTGATATAATTTAACATCGGGTAGCATCACCGACTCGATGGACGTGAGTTTGAGTGAACTCCAGGAGTTGGTGATGGACAGGGAGGCCTGGCATGCTGTGATTCATGGGGTTGCAAAGAGTCAGACACGACTGAGTGACTGAACTGAACTGAACATCAACACATGACTTAAAATAATCTTGTGTGTGTGTGTGTGTGTGTGTTTGGTTGCTCAGTTGTGTCTGACTTTTTGCAACCCCATGGACTGTAGCCCACTGGGCTCCTCTGTTCGTGGGATTTCCCAGGCAAGAATGCTGAAATGGGTTGCCATTTCCTTCTCCAGGAGACCTTCCTGTCCCAGAGATCAAACCCATGTCTCTTGCGCCTCCTGCATTGGCAGGCAGANGTGTGTGTGTGTGTTTGGTTGCTCAGTTGTGTCTGACTTTTTGCAACCCCATGGACTGTAGCCCACTGGGCTCCTCTGTTCGTGGGATTTCCCAGGCAAGAATGCTGAAATGGGTTGCCATTTCCTTCTCCAGGAGACCTTCCTGTCCCAGAGATCAAACCCATGTCTCTTGCGCCTCCTGCATTGGCAGGCAGATTCTTTACCACTGCGCCACTAATCATGGCAAAGTATGAACAGAACTTCCTTAATTTGATGAATATTTATAAAGTGTTATAGCAAACTTTGTATTTAATGATGAACTATTAAAAATTTTTGAGATTGGAATTTAGGAAGAAATGATAGAACTCATCTTTGCATATCATCATTTTTTTATTGTTGCTATTCAACAGTACATTGGAGGGCCTAGAATTTGCAATAAGGTAAGACAAAGGAATAAAATGAATAATAATTGAAATATAGAAAGTACCATTATTTATGTACCACGTGATTGTGTACCTAGAAAGTCCAAAAATAATACAATAGAATTAGTAAATAATTTTAGCAAAACTATAAAATATTATTAAGATAAATTAAGAAAGATCTAAAGAAGAAGAGAAATGTACCACGGTTTGCCCCCCACGTTGATCTATAAATTTAATAGTTTTCATGTAGTTTTATTGGAAATTATCAAGTTGATTTTAAAATTTATACAAAAATGAAAAAGTTTCCCAGTAACAAAGGCAATCTTGAGGAGGAAGAACAAGTTTGGACCTCATATACTACTGACTATTAAGAGTTGTATAGCTACAGTAATTAAAACAGCATGGTATTATTGGCATAAGTATAGACAAATAACCAATGGAGCAAAATAAAGTCCAAGTAGACAATCAAACATATATTAACACTTATGACAAAGGGAGCATAGTATGAGGATGGTCTTTTCAATAAAATGTTCTGGTCATATGTAAAACTGCTGTTGACTCCTGTCTCACACCATGCTAAAAAATGGAATGCTAGTGCTCCTGCCTGGAAAATCCCATGGACGGAGGAGCCTGGTGGGCTGCAGTCCATGTGGTCGCTAAGAGTCAGACACGACTGAGTGACTTCACTTTCACTTTTCACTTTCATGCATTGGAGAAGGAAATGGCAACCCACTCCAGTGCTCTTGCCTGGAGAATCCCAGGGACGGGGGAGCCTGGTGGGCTGCCGTCTATGGGGTCGCACAGAGTCAGACACGACTGAAGTGACTCAGCAGCAGCCGCAGCAGCATCTCAATAGGAGAGAAAAAACAATAACATTTCTGGAAGATGATACAGAGAATATCTTCATGATCTTGGGTTAACAAAAATCTTTGAAATAGGATATAAAATTACTAAACATAATAGAATTGGTTGATAAGCTGAAATATATTAAAATCAAGAATTCACATTCCTCAAAGGACAACATTCAGTGACTTAAAATGCAAATCACACAGTGGGAGTTACTTTAAACATATATAACCAACAAAAGACCCATATCCACTGTTCCAAATCAATTTTTTAAAGAGACAGATAAGCAAACTTAAAAATAGGCAAAAGAATGAAACATGTCACATCTCTTAAGGATCACTAAGTACTTAAAATGTACTTAAGGTCATCTGGAGAAGGCAACTTAAAATCACAATCTGAAACTAATACAGATTACTAGACAATCTATTACAAACATACTAGAAAGACAATTTCAAATGTTGATGAAGTGGGCCCCGTTGGAATTCATACATTGTGAGCAGGAGTGTAGACTGACACAACCACTTGGAAAAGCTAACTTTTGTGTTCTTACTCAGCAATTCCACTTCTAGGTATGTACCCAAGATAAACGCTTACATCTGTTCATAAAAATGTCTGCAGAAGTTGTGATGCCATATGAAGTACACAGCATTGCCAGTGGAAAATTTTGTCCAAAATATTTAACCCAAATCTATTTAAGCTTTTTAACCTAAAATCTAGTTTATAGTGAATTCAGGGTAAAGAGCAACCATGATAACTACAATAAAACACTCAGAGAAACCCAGAATTTTTGATGCTGTACAAAATGACCTGAACACTTAAAAAAGTCACTATCAAGGAGGAAAAAATAAAACAAAACAAAGGTGAGTTCCCCAATAAAGCACCTAACACAGTACATGAACCAGTACTGGATGTTTGTTAAGAAAAAAAAAAATCTATATAAGACAATCTTGTGACAGCTGTGAAAATTTGAAGGTTAGATACCAGATGTTATTATGAAGTTGTCATTTGTAATTGTGTGAAAAAATATAGAAGCATGTTCTTATCCTCAAAAAGTACATCTGTGTATTTAAGGGAACATAAGGGGTCTGCAACTTATTTTCAAATATTTTCCAAACATAAGTATAGATAGATGATAAGTGGATGATAAGTAGATGTAAGTCTATATATATGATGAGGAATAAGTCATACATGGCAATAAGTACACATTGTTTAATTTAGTCAGCAGATATTTTGGTGTTTATAATACCATTCCTTCAACTTGTCTATATAAATTTCAATAAGAAGTTCTGTAATACATTTTTTCAAAGGAACTTTGCACCTAGACTTCTTTAAAAGGGCAGTAAAGTTCTGCCCTACTTTAAGAAAATGGAAATTACAAATCCTAAAATATATGTTATGGGTATAATTTATGTTAGAGGTGGTATTAAAACTCCAATTCCAGGGATCAAACCTGCATCTCTTACATCTCATGCATTGGCAGGTGGGTTCTTCACCACTAGCGCCACCTGGGAAGCCTTCTAATCAGAGGATTTAAAGTCAAAGAAAATAGCTTGGCTCTACATCAGAAGTCTAGTTCATGAATGTACATTCATATGTTATAGGTTACAATAAAATGTTTGATGTGTGTATCCATCAGCTTTTAATGATTCCCAGATTTGGCCATATGTTTCCAGTGAGCCAGCTAATGACTAGGGCCAATTAAGGCCAGATAGGAGGGCATCTTCTGTGTACTTTGTTATGGAAACAATGTAGCACCCAGCAAAGAGCTGGTTCAATGATCATGATTGGAATAAGCATCTGTTGGTACTGTTGGGCCTTCCATGAGAAAACAGGAAAAGTGAAGGCTGTCCTGGTGTTTTAGGGGGCCATGTGCAACACAGAACCTCAACAGCTGGACTCCTCACTGTCCTGTAGCACGTGGTTCCCGCCTAGAATGCCAGGACAGTTTTCTCTCAACCTATTTCCCTTTGAAGGCCCAGCAGTGGATGGTTATTCCAACTAGAGGAATATGGCATTAAGTTCTGGACATGTATGACCTTAGAAACGTCATTTCACCAACATGAGTCCATTTTTTTCACATGAAAGGTGAGACTCAGACTCCTTAGAGTTTTTGTAAGGGTTAAATGTACTGACATCTCTATAGCAACTATATAATGCAGATGTACCACGAATGCATTGTTGGTAGCATTACATGCAGGGACATACAATTACATTCAGCGTTACATACAGTTACATGCTGTATGTAACATGTATGTAACATGTACATGGCAGATGCAAGTTCCTCTTTCTCAGAAACTTTTCGAGGGCAGGGGATAGGTTAAATTTACCAAATGTGCTTAAACTGAACTGATTCTTATAAACTGGTTGAACCGATTTTCTTTACAGGATGACCAAGCCTTTATGCACCAGTGTCACTGACTGCAATTGTTCAAAATGCAGATTCCTGAGCCAAGCCCTGTATTGACGGATTGGAAGCACTTGGAATGGGGGGAGGGGCCTGGAAAGCTGCATTTAACAGGTTTGAAAGCTACTGAGTGCTCATGACATGTCTCCCACTCACTGCTATGTCCTCTATACCTGGCAGAACGCCTGGCGCACATAGGTGTCTGATAAGTACTGATGATTAAATGGGCAGATAGGCAAATCAACAGCAAACTGCTCCATGACTCTTACAAAGATGGTGGAAAGTTTGGACTTATTTCGCCCTTCCTTACATGCCTTTTGGGCTGCAAGCTGCCCATTCTCTTTTTTCCTTTTTACCGCTTTTTACCATTATAACTTGATTTTGCTGCAGGGACTTGCTTAGGCTAGAAAAAGGAGGGACTCTGTACCTCTTACCATGTGATAAGTCTGGTCCGGAGAGCAAGCTTTATGTTCAGCAGTGGTCCTCACTCCTGGCTGCACTTTAGAATGACCTGAGGCTTGGCCCCCATTCTAGACAAATTAAATCAAAATCACTGGAATTAAGGTCCAGATATTGGTATTTTTCAAGAGCTCCCCAAGTGATTCTGTTATGTAGTGAAGTTGAGAGCCATTGGCAAAGTGTAATATGGCTAGCGCTAAAAATCTCAGTGTTGAGTGCAGAAGGTGGAAAGCGATTTATAACACAATACCACTTAAGGATATTAAAATTTAATATTCACATTAATCAAAGCTACATGTTTTTCAAAGACATAAGGACATATAAGAAATTCCAGGAAAGAGGAGAAAGGAAGGGAGTGAGAGCAAGGTTATGGAATAAATGGTAAAATATAAAATAAAACAAGAGGGAGCCTTACACGGGGCTTAAGCCACGGGCTAAGGAATAGCCAAAGACCAAATCACAACAGTTAACGTGGACAGAGCACTCAAGTGCATCAGATA